>CAHIKZ030002166.1:0-315427 GCA_903632075.3 Acanthosepion pharaonis
ATTCACAAGATAAGAAATAATTGTCAGCTATACGTTTGGTTTACAGGAGTTTCGAAGTAAGACAACATCTTAGGATATTATAATATTTTCCAATCGGAGGAAGATTTTCTGAAAAAAAGATTTATCACATAAAATCTTTTAAAAGTAAGAATATTTTTGTTGTATTCTTTGTTTATTATTCGAAAATTACACGCATAATTTAAGTTTATTAGAAGTCAAAAAGCAAAGGTTGAGTATTTGTATATTTTTTCTTGTCTGTCATTTGTTTTTCTGAAAGGACTTGTCACGCTAAAAGTATGAAACAATTAACAGAGCTTACAAAAGTGTTGTGCACTAGTGTTCAGCAACAACAATTGATAATACAACAGTTGCAAAACCAACAACAACAGTTCCAACTTCTTGAAAAATTGATGACAAAAACCACTGAACATAAAACTAGTTTCTTCTCTACTGAAGATATTGCAAATTCATTGATGGAATTTCATTATGACCCAAACAATGGGATTACCTTCCTGGCATATATCAGAAGATACAAATCTATATTTACACATAGATGCCAAGACTGGTCAGACAAGGAAAAAGTCACCCTTTTATTACAAAAAAAAATGGGGACGGATGAAAATACAAAATACTCTAACCTAATATTACCAAAGAAACCAGAAGAAGTCTCATTTGAAGAAACAATTAAAACCCTATCAAGGAGGTTCGATGAAAGAGATAGCTTGTTCCACAGATGTTACAAATGCCTTAATATCGTTAAGTCAGAAAATGAGGATTTTTTTTAGCGTATGCTGGGACAATTAACTCATTATGTGAACTTTTCAAAATCGACGAGATTTCAAAAGATTTATTCAAATGCCGTATATTTGTTCAGGGACTAACAGCTCCCAAAGACAAGGATATGAGGTCGTGGATTCTTACTAGTGAAAAAGATGATGGGATTTAAAAAGTTACTGAAGAGTGTCAGTATCTGATTAACATAAAAAGAGATAATACTCGGATAAAGGAAAAAAAAACGTGTTCAAAGTTCAGATTGTAAAAGCAAAAAAGGTTCCAAACGTGAAGAACAAAAAAAAAATGTGAATGTTGTGGAGGATTTAATCACACAAAAAATAATTGCTGGTACAAAAACAAGGTATGTTTTGAATGTGGCCATAAGAAACAAAGGGTCCCAATGCTATAAAAGAAAGAAAAAGACAAGTAAAAAAAGTGAATCTGATTCTCTCCAAAAATGAATTGGGGAATGGCAAGAAACAAAAGTATGTCGATGCACATATAAATGGACATATGGTAACATTTCTTTTGGATTCAGGTTCTGATATTAATATAATTGACGAACAGACATGGAGGAAAATGGGTCGACCTAAGTTGACTGACACAAACAAAATTGCCAGAAGTATTGCAGGAAAAATACTCACATTTAAGGGTGAACTTAAGTGTAAGGTTTCGTTTTGTGATGAGACTTTCAGGTCAAAAGTCTACATACATAGATTGGATCATGTTATTTAATTTATGGAAATTGCCTGTAAATTCTTTTTGTAATCAGGTGAATGCCTGGGAAAAGAAAAAAATTAAAACAGACTGAAAAATTCATGATTTGAAAGACAAATTTCCCAGAGTTTTCTCTGAAGGATTGGGTATATACTTGAAAACAGAAGTGAAATTTGAAATAAAAGAAAATGTTACACCAATTTTCAGACCTAAAAGGAATGTTCCATTTTCATTAGATTCTATTAACAAAGAATTAGAAAGATTGGAAAAATTAGGTGTTATTTCGAGAGTGCATCACTCAGATTAGGCATCGCCTACTGTGTATGTTAAACAGACAAATAGAATTAGAGTATGTGCAGATTTTTCGATAGGTTTAAACAACTGTCTAAAAGACCACAATTACCTGCTTCCCTCACCTGAGGACAGTTTCTCAAAATTAAATGGGGGTAAAATATACTCTAAAATAGATTTGTCAGATGCATACTTGCAAGTCAAAGTTAATGAAGCGTGTTCTAAATATCTGACAACACACATAAAGGATTATTTAAACTAAACCAATTTCCCTTTGGTTTAAAGGTTGCACTGTCACTTTTTCAACAAATCATGGATACAATGCTTGCAGGGTTAGAATTTGCCATTGCTTATCTAGATGATATCTTGGTGAAAAGTAAAAATATGGATGAGCATAAAAAAAAAGGGCTATCTTCAAGAGAATAGAAGAATTTGTATTCAAAGTGAACTTCGAAAAATGTGAGTTTTTATGGAAAAAATTAAGTATCTCAAGCAGATTGTGGATAAAGATGGCAGAAAACCAGGCCCATGAAGAACTGAAGCCATAAAAAATATACCTGCTCCAGACAATGTGGCAAAACTGCAATCATTTTTAGGTTTGGCGCAATACTACACAATATACATTCCAAAGATGTATGAATTAACAGTACTATTAAATGAATTGTTGAAAAAGGGGGTTAAATGGTGTTGGCCCAAAGAGTGTAAAAAAGCTTTTCAAAAAATTAAAAACTGTTTACTGACTGATTTAGCATTGGTGTATTATGATCAAGAAAAAGAAATAGTTGTTGCTTCTGATGCTAGTGAATATGGAATCAGAGCAGTGCTTCTTCATAAATACGAAGATGGTTCAACAAAACCAATTGCACACGCTTCAAGGACTCTTTTACCAGCAGAAAAGAATTACAGTCAGATTGAAAAGGAAAGGTTAGCAATCATTTTCACAGTTAAAAAATTCCATTGTTTCCTTCACGGTAGAGTTTTTACACTACAAACTGACCATTTTGGGATCAAAGAAGGGCATTCCAGCTCATACTGCAAACCAATTACAGCAGGGGGGTGTAAAATTGTTGAATTACCATTTTAAAATAGAATACATCTCATCTAAAAATTTGGGTCATGCAGATGGACTACCAAGGTTGATTCCAAAACATAATGAAGTTTTGGAAGAAACTGTAATTGCAGCTTTAAAGGATGAACAAGAAATATCATGCTGTGTAATACTGTTCAGGAACTACCGATGATGCTGGGAGACATAAGAAAAGCAACAGAAAATGATAATTTTATTATAAATATGAAAATACAAGCCAGGATAAATGAAAGAATTAAAAAGAGAATTAAAATTTCTCCTTATTCCATCTGCAAAGATACACTAATGTATGCAGACAGGGTAGTGATGCCATGGGCATTACAAAAAAAGATCTTAAAAGAATTTCATACGGATCACCCTGGCATATTTCGTATGAAATCTCTTATGAGAAGTTATGTTTTCTGGCTTCGAATGGATACAGACGTCGAAAATTTTGTGAAAAAATGCAGAGGCTGTCAATTAGCTGCAAGAGCACCACCAGTTAAAATATAACCATGGCAAGAAACAGATATTCCCTGAACATGTCTACACATTGATTATGCAGGACCACTTAACGGCTATTATTAGCTGATCATTGTGGATAGTTTCTCGAAGTGTCCAGAAGTTTTTAAATACAAATACCCAACTTCAATTAGCACGGAACATAACAAAGAACAAAAAAGAAAAGCTTCATGATGGCAATATAAGAATTGATACTTTAAATGTGATTTGACCATAAATAATTAAGAATCTAATCTCAAAACCAGAAGACAGACATTTTAAGAGTAATTTTCCCAGACTGACTCCTATAAATTAGAATAGAAGGAATTGCACTGAGCAAAAAAAACAGCAGGAATTTATAAATCAGCCTTCTTAAAAATCTTGATTGAAAAAAAAAAAAAACACACATAACCCACACAGCAAGAATTAATAGGTTTGGTTAGATTACCTTTCAATATAATCATTAATATATATCAGATCTACATTCAATATAGCAGTTAGAGCTGTAAGGGAACAGATGAAACAAATTTATATTCCCATTTGAAATGAATAGCAATAATAATAGAACCCCACCATTATTTACTTTATTCCAACTTTCCACAAAATAAAATGAAAATTGACTCATTCATTTGTATTTGGCAAAACTTTATTTGACATTCACAAAATCAATTTTTAAAATTCAATAAAATTCAATAAACCTTTTCAAAAGATTCATTGAATTTTCATCCCCATCATCAGTTTTGGGTTAAAATCTACTGTTCTATTGTCCCATTTGTTAGCATGCTTGTGTGTGTGCATCTGTGAGGATTTGGCACAAATGTTTAGAAATCATAATATATTTTGATGAAAAAGGTTTTGCCACTCTTTTTTTTAAAGAGCACTTAAAAAATACAGTTTATATAAATTTTCAGTAATACTTTCAGTAAACACATTTCAAAATGAGAAACTAACAAACAGAATTACAAAATGAATTTCCTTATTTATTTAGGGTAAATAAAAAAATTATATCATTTGAAAACTGTCCACTACTATGAATTGAATTATTTCAGTGTTGACATTTGGTCAAAACTCCTTCATGCAAATGCAGCTGTCTTTAAATGTACATAACCTGCTACCTTCAAGGCTACTCTTTTTTTTTTTTTGTTTAAATTATCAATCTTTTTGATTCTTCCCAATGTGTGTGTGTGTGTGTGTATATATATATATATATATATATATATATAAACCTTTTCCTCGTTAACAAAATAGTTGGTGGGAATGGAGGGGGGGGTATTTACAAAATTTTTTTTTTTTTTTTTTTAAAACCAGTCATATTTTACATATACATTTGTGTGTGGGCATATACAAGTATGAATGAATGCTACTGTCAAAGGATCAGCAACTAAACCATCTACCTCAACACATTGTTCTTGCAAATGAAGCAGGTTGTTAGCAACCCAGTAGGATGAAAAATAAGATCTATCAATGGGCGGAAGATAATTCAATGGCCATTTAACTAGAGGCAGTGTCTCAATAAACCACCGTGGAGAAAGCAAGAGAAAACCACTCTACTATCAATCCCAAGAAATATACTGTCATCCAGCAACTGTTTGCACAAAACAAAAACAAAAAAAACTTTTGGGACATGAACATTAGAATGTTAAACAACAGTTGGAAAATAAAAAAAAAACATTAAAGGTTAAAAAAAAATATAATTATCATGGGAGACATTCTGGGAAGTCAGTTTCTGAAAAAAATGTAGTTAAGGAGAAAGGGAAAAATAACATTCATCTATTAAATTTGGACTACGGACCCACAAATGAACAAAAGAAAAAAATGGGTCCAATGGTGATATGTAAATCAAAGACATTATAATAATCAGCCAACACTGAATTCCAAAAGAACATCCAAGATGATTATATGGAAATGGAGAAGCCCAGGAGGAAAAAAAAAACCAAACCAGAACTACATAACTATCAACAAGAGATTCAGGAATGCAGTTGTTCACTGCAAAAACTATATCAAGTGCCGACTGCGGAAGTTGTTCACTGCAAACCACCTGATTGTTATATGTAAACTAAGAATGAAACTACGGAAACTGAAAACTGAAAACACCTAATGCAGCACCCAAATTGCAATACAACAGATTCCTGAATGACCCAGACCTGAAGGAAAAATATACTGACAGTGTGAAAGAAGATACGAAGGACAAAATGGAAATGGAAAAATGGGACACACTAAGAGAAGCTTTAGCGACATCAGCATACAAGATCATTCCAAAGGAAATTGGACGAAGAAGCAAAAAATGAATGGTTAACAAATGATATTCTTGACATGATGCAAAGAAGACAGAAAACAATGCCGAGACACAGAACAGAATACAGAAAACTACACAAATAAGTAACAAATGCTGACAGGCTTAAGAAGAATGACTTAACAAAAAATGTGCAGAAATAGACTGAATGAGTATCGCAGATAAAGAGAGATATAAAAAAAAAAAAAAAAAAGAACTAACAGGACAAAAGACATGCTCATCAACAACAGGCATGCATAAAATCCAAGGGAACACTGATAGATTAGAGAAAAAAAAATACTTCAGAGATGGAACGAATATATGGAGAACTCTTCCATGATGAAAAAGAACAACCGGCAACAAACAGAAATACCAGACGGACTGGAAAAATTAAAAACTGAAGTGGAAGCTGCACTGGCCAAATTGAACAGAAACAAAATGGCAGGGCCAGATGGAATTGTAATAGAGATGCTGGCAGCCTTAGATGATAGGCATAGACAAGATTACAGAGATAATAAATGAAATCTACAACAGTGGTGATATACTAGAAGACCTAAGCAGATCTATCTTCAAAGCACTGCCTAAGAAACCAAGTGCAAACGAATGTGAACTCCACCGGACAATCAGCCCAATAAGCCACATAACAAAACTCATCATCCAAATTCTGATGAATAGAGTGTGCAGCAGAATCAGGCCAGAGATAGATTCATCAAAGACACCAGAACAAGGAATACAGTATTTATGCTGAGAATGTTATCAGATAGAGCAATAGAAATGCAGAAGGATGTGTACCTGTGTTTTATAGACTATGCAAGGGTGTTCAAAAAAATATGCCACAAAGATCTGTTAGAGCTGCTCAGCAACCTTGACATATTTGGGAAAGACATTAGAATAATAAAAAAATCAATACTGGTAGCAAACTGCCTGCATATAGACAGAGAATGACTTCAACAAATATACAAAAATAGAAAGAAGTGTAAGACAAGGATATGACTTCTCACCAGATTTATTCAACCTATACTGAGAGGCAATTCTGAGAGAATTGGAAGTCCTACCAGGATTGATTATTGGCAGCCACAATCTTAATATAAGATATGCAGAAAACACATTGCTAATAGCAGACATGGAAAGAAAAACTACAAAACCTCCTAGAGAAGGTAGTGAAGGAAAGCAAGAAGAAAGGACTAAGCATAAACTGAATGCATGGTTATCAGCAAAAGGGTGAGCCCAAAATTCAAATTACAGGTCTGAAGATACTAAAATGAAGCAGGTACAGAAATTTAAATATCTAGAAAGCATTCTAACAGATGATGGAAAGTGTGACACTGAGATCTGAAAACATATTGGGATGGCCAAAGATGCATTCCAAAAGCTAAGCAGAGTATTAAGAGACAGAAAATTTTTGTTGGAAACAAAAGAAAAAAAGTACTGAACTGTTATGTGATATCTGTCCTCCTATATGGAAAGTGACAAATGCTGGACAATTCCTCAGAAAGATGATGAATGCCATGGGTTGAAGAGATGACAAGGTTTGAATGGAAAAAAAAAAAAAAAAAACATACTTCATCAGGAAGAGAAGATGCTTGGGCATTATGAGGAAGGAGGGTTTGAAAATTTGACTCCAGGACAGATCGAGGTACAAGGAAATGTGCAATATGGATGGGTTTCAACCAAATGGATGAAACAGTTTGGGAGAAATAAAAAAAACAATTTTAAGAAATCAGGGAAGAAGGAAAATGAAATTTCTTGGGCAAATAATGGAGAATGAAATAGAGGGCAAACTTTTGGAAATACTGATATTTTTTCAGCAGGACTTTAATTTGATTGTACATGAAAAGGGGAATTTTTTAAAATTATCTACAAACTTTTCAGAAAATCTTCATGGTTTTCTGCTTTTTATAGGATATAATGACAAATACTATGGGAAAAAAAAAAAAATAACTTCCCTTTAAAGATGCAAATTAAAATATAAAAGGGACAGGATTTTATGTTTTTACAAATTTTTTTTTTCAAAATGAAAACATGATTAAAACAAAAAATTTTTTTTTTTTATTATGGAAGATGGATTGAGATTTAGAAAAAATTATAAATATTTGAAAAAAAAATTAATTGGATATTTTTACCATTCTAAAATTGAATAGAAAATGTTTCCAGAGAGAGATTAAATTTGCAAAATGGTTATTAGAAAAATGATAATTATTAACTGAGTTTTTTTCGGTCAGAAATTATAAAAAAAATATTTCAACTCTAATAGAGAGAGAAAAGAAAAGAAAGTTTTGAAAAGAAAAGAGAGGAGAGAAAAACTGAAAGAAAGTTGGCCAGATAAAGAGAGAGAAAGTTTGGCCAAAAAAATTCTAAAAAAAGAGAAAGAGATTAAATAAAACGAAAGAGAGAAAAGAGAGATAGATTTGAGAAAAGAAAAAAAGAAGACTGGAGAAGAGAAAAAGACAGACAATGAAAAGTTGTAAAGAAAAGATTAAAAGAGAGATGAAAATAATGTTTAAAAAAGAGAGAGAGAAAATCCGTAGAGAAAAAAGAGATTTTTTTTTTTTTTTAGAGAGAGAGAAAAAGAGAGAGAGAAAAAGAGAGAGAGAAAAAGAGAGAGAGAAAAGAGAGAGAGAAAAGAAAAGAAAAAGAGAGAGAGAGAAAAGAGAGAGAGAGAAAAAAAGAGAGAGAGAGAAGAAAAAGACAAGAGAAAAAAGAAAGAGAAGAGAGAAAAAGACCAAAGAGAAAAAAGAAGAGAGAGAGAAAGAAAAGAGAGAGAAAAAAGAAGAGAGAGAGAAAGAGAGAGAGAGAGGCCCAAGAAAAGAGAGAAGAGAGAGAGAAGAGAAAATAGAGAGAAGAGAGAGAGAGAAAGAGAGAGAGAGAAAGAAAGAGAGAGAGAGAGAAAAGAGAGAGAGAGAAAGAGAGAGAGAGAGAGAGAGAGAAAGAGAGAGAGAGAGAGAAAAAGAACCAGTCTTAGAGATCTATCCCTGTATTGATTGGTATTGAATATGAAAACTGTTCACTGATGCAAAGAATCTCTCTTCTGCATAAACAGATGGAAGATAAAAATGAGGTCAGGACACTCATGTTCATGTAACCAAGCATATCATTTTAAAGAAGATTCTGTAATGTGCAGCAAATCAGAAACAAGGGCAAAACTATGATAATGTGTCACATATTCTACAAATAATACTGATTAAAAAAATGGGTTACATGAAATTTATCACCATTGTTATTATTAATGATAATGATGAAGGAGTAAGTTATTTGTAAAGTTAGATGAAGATTGCATCATACATTGTTAAAATTTAAACAAAGTTATCAATTGTGTGGGTATCCAAAGTGCTTAATCCTGATAGAAGAATAAATTCTCACATATGATCAAATTCAAATGATTACAAAAAACAAGTGTTATATGATGGTTGATTGATGAGTAAGGTTTTCAATCCTAGAAAACCAGAAAGAATAATGAAACTGGTATGGAAATGAATTAAATTACTAATGAATTAAATTATAGCATCACTAATTGTTGTAATGCAAAAACATCACTGATCATTGCTTCATACATAACTCATAGTACTCATGACTCACAACTGCTATTTTATACAATGCTATCCCTCAGCAAACACTAAACACATTTGAACAGGTCTTTATTTACTACCAAATAAAAGTTAAAACACTTCTATCTGTTAACATAGTTTCTCAGTAAAGAAGACTGTATTTATCAAACATGAAATCAAAATAAAGGAAGAGTTATGAACCTTTCAAATCTTAACTTTGAAATTTTGTTTGAAGTTGAACCTTTATGATTTGACCAAAATTCAATAACTGTTAACTGTCAATATTGTTTCTTAAGTAATGATAGTTTAAGCAAACTGTGACAATTTCTCCATTAATAATAAAGTCAAACATTAATACAGACATATAAAAGACAGGCACTTAATCCTTTATAAAGTGATTTTTTTACAACGTAAAAGGATATGAAAATGTAAAACTGAATATTTTTTCTTTTTTCAATCTGAACATTTTCCATAACATCTGCATTATATATGGGTGAGGAGTTACATATGAACAAGCATAAAAGTTGAGCACCAATGAGTGTGACCACAATGTTAGTATGTATACAAAAGTAGAGAATGAAAATCACAGATGGATTAAGAATAACAAAATATTTTGGCAACAAGCTGATAAACACTTCGCTATAAATGTATTGCAGAAAGGGCAAAGAGCCATCTTGCATTGACCTTTGTTAATATTTCTATCATTTGCTTTTATTTAAGTCTCTTCATATTCTCAAGGTCAACTTAGGAATTCAAACAAATTTCCTAGTCACTATAAGCTACCAAGTGTTTATTTCCTTGTTTTAGCTTTCACATTTCTTTTGGTTCAACATATCAGACAGCTATACTTTCAACACAGTGCAAAAAAATAAAAAAAATCCTTCCCTTTGGCACAAGTACAATCTTCACCAATTGCTCCATTGTTATACTTCAATATCAAACTGAATTTTATTTTGTAATTAGCAAATCTCCAAGTAAGAAATTAATTGAATTAATACACATCATACAAGGCTAGAATAAACAAACATGCACTACTTGTTTAAGCAATATCTTTTGTAGCACACATTAATAAGTTCCTATGTATATATTAAATGAATTATCCTTAGCAACAAAGTCAAGCTAACTTGTGACAGTGAGAGTATAGATATTTTTAAACATCCCCCACCCTGATTCACTAAAGAGTAAAAATAACCACCAAGATATATGAAGAGAGTTTAAAAATCAACCTGTTTATGAAAAAAAAAAAAAAAGGGTAGAAAAATATATCAAAGGGAAGAAAGATGCTGAGAGGTAGAGAAAGTGTAAGAATGGAAAATATGATTTTGGAGCAGGGATGGAAAAGGTAAAGAATATTTGATTATTGACGTAGAATTGTTTCAGCAACAAAACACCAAATCATTTGAATGACTAATTTACATGGAACCTGTTAATTGCTGAAAATAATTCATAAGGATTCAGTTTTCACTAAGGCACTTTTAACAATTATTGATAATATTGGCTTAAATGGTGAAATATAGAAAGCAGGGAAAATATCAGTGAATAGTAATGAATAAAGTGTAGAAAAATTTATTTTTCATTGCATTATATTAAAATCAAATGTAAAAATAAATCAAGCAAGCATGTTATTGAATATCTAATGCCCTTTCTTTTGCTTTCACAGCAGCAATAGGTGATGTTTGAGACCACCTCATTCTATTACATACAACAACAATATTGAAGATATCAGAAAATGAGTCAAGCATTACAGCTCCAAGCACTTGTCACACAAGTAGATTCCTAACTTAAGACTTCAGTTACTCATGCATTAATAACTCTTACCCTGTTATCATAGTGAAAGGACAAAATGATATAAAAATTCAATCAGAAAAATTGATACAGTTTAAAAAAAAAAAAAAAAAAAAAAGAAAAAAAGTGTAGTTAATATTTGGCTGACAAAATAAAATGAATCAGTATTAATTATCTATAATTGCTATCTTCATATTACATAAATTACAAACCGCATAATTAAATCAATTACAAGGATGATTTTTCAGAGTAACATTCAAACTTAAGATCTTAAAAAATTATCTAGTGAACAAGGTTTTTAGAACAGATTTTGTTAAAATATTTGAGTGTTAGTGCTGTTTACAAAAAAATAAAAATAAGTAAATAATAATAACTAAAAACAGTATACATACTTAAACATTTTAAGTTAAATCTGATTCAAAGACAAAACCATTGACAAATTTCGATAGTTTTACTTTTCATCTCACCATCCAGGGAAATAGGATGCTTAATATAAGTCAAGATGTGTACTTTTCCAGTATAAATTTTTCTCACAAGTCAAATCTACTTTTTCTTAAGAGTTGATTTCCCAAATCAATGGCAACATGAAATAAGAGAAATTGCAACCATTATAGTTTTTATATCTTCATGTGAATGGAAATGGTGAATGTGACAAAATTTGCAGATTAATGAATAAAATGAAAGAAAGGAATTATTTTCCCTCTTGAACCAACTGTAATGTGGTACTTATCTCACCTTCTGGAGAGATCACTTATGAATTTAAAAGCAATTCAAAACAGCAAGAAAATGAAAATGGTGATAACCTTAAAAAAGGCTTCAACAAAAGAAATTGAGCCAAATGACACTATCAGTGACTCTCCACATAATCCTCTACCCCAAAATACAGAAAAATTTATAAAAGAAAATGTATGTTCATTTACATACAATAAATTTACATACAAAACACCAAAGAAGAGTTCATTTCATAACAATTCCTATAAAAGTAGGAGGCTGCAAGTAGATAGCCAATGTAACAATGGCAACAATACTGGATTTCCCAAAATTTCAACTGAATGAAGAACCCACTTCTCTCAGTCAAGAATGGATTAAATGGACTACCAGACTTGAAAATTTTGTGGCATTGGATATCAACACAGACAAATGACAAAACACATTGTTACTACATTATGCTGGGAGTGAGTGATATTTACTACAGATTGAGAGACACAGAGAAGACTTATGGTGCAGCTAAAAACAAGTAGTCTGTATACTTTTAGCCATCAAAAAAAAATTCTTTTGAAACATACAAATTCAGAAAATTAAAACAAGTAGAGTTGATTGATAAATTTGTGTTACAACTTAAACAGGAGGATACATGTTGTGAATTCTACTACTTAAATAGAGAAATAAAAGATCAGATTCCTTTAAATTCTGATCCACTTTTACGAGAGGATCTTAATTTAAATGACCTCTTAAAAGCTGCACACTATCAAAATGTCTTCTCTACATGCTCCACTTATTGAAGCTAGTCAAAAAATGGAAGTTGTATAATTCAAGCTGTGAAGCTGTGAAATTCAAATCAGGTAAATTCAGCCAAAATGCTCAGAGAACACAGTCTCATTTGTGTTTTAATTGTGGTGGAAAATGGCTCCTTCATGGTGGCAAAAACACAATTGTGATAAACATAGACACTTTTCAAAAGTATGCAGGTTGAAGTTCAGACAGTTCTTGAAGAGAGACTCTAATAACGGTTTGTAATATTAAAAATAAGAATAAACTAATGGGAAATAAAAGAAATAAAACTGACACCAAAATTCAAGTAAAGATAAATAGAATAGAGTTGATTATGCAGATTGACTCCAGAACTGATGTAAATATAATAGACTTGCAGGATTATGGAAAACTAAAAAAGATCATTACTTTGAGAAAAATATATGCCAAATTTTTTACATATATGGAAAGTGCTCCACTGAAAACTTTATATACCTTTAAAATAAGCACTGAACCCAAACATAAGCTACATGTTGCTGATTTTTATGTGGTGGAAAGTAGTAAGGGGTCATTAATTAGTTCACAAAAAGCAGTAGACATTGGCATAATAAAAAGGTTAGCAACTCACATGGATAAATTCCTTGGGGAAAAAAAAAAAATCATCTTTTTCATGGAAAAAGCAAAATGAATGGTGTACAGGTCAAACTACACACAGATAAAAATGTTAAACAAAATATTAAAAATGTCTCCTAAAATATTCAGCATGTTCTATTTCCCTTAAGAGAAAAAAAGTTGAGGCACAACTCAAACCTCTTGAAGCTGCGAGCATAACTGAGAAAGTACATGAACCAACTGATTGGGTCTCACCTATTGTTACTGTTCCTAAAAAGGACGGTGATATTAGACTCTATATAGATATAGTTCAACCAAATAAAGCTACAAAAAGAACAAGACATTTTATTCCTACCCCTGAGGTGGTTAATCATCAGCTAAATGGATCAAATCATTTCTCAAAGTTGGAACTAAATAATGGTTTTTACCAAATCAAGTTACACCCAGATAGTTGAAATATTATTGCTTTCTCTTATGCTGGCCTTCATCAATATTGTAAACTAAACTTCGAGATGAATTTGTCCACCAAAATTTTTCACAAAGAATTACAAAAAAAAATTCATATATACCGGGTGTGTTTAACATTCACAATGATATTTTTGTTTTTAGAAAGGATGAAAAGCATGATATAGCACTTGAAAAAGTTTTTGAAAGATTACATGTCTCTGAACTGACTTTGAATAAGCAGAAATGTGTTTTTAATTCTGATATAGATGTTTTTGGTGTCAAATTTTCGGCAAATGGTATGAGCCCTCATGTAAACAAAGTAGAGGCTCTCTACAACAGGCTGAATCACCAAAAACCTGATAGAATTTTATTCCTTCCCGCAGCCTTTAAACAGAACTTTTCTTTAACAGATTTGTTTTTTTCCTTATATCTTTTAAAGCTTTAATTTCAGTATCATAATTACTGATAATCAAAAGCAGCAGTAATTCACTCTCTTCCTCTAGTTTCTTTCCAAAGTTTTTTCTTTCACTCCTTTAATCATCTATCAAGATTCCATTAAGATTTTTTTCTTTCTTTCCAACAAATTTAACTTATATAGACTGCCTCATTAGACATAAAAATGATAAGCTGTAATCTTGAAGATACCAAAGCTATCAATTTCATAGATGAACACTTATTGGTATTGATGTCAGCCATTTAAACTTAAAAAAATGAAGAAACATCAAATTCAATAAAAGATTAAGGAAACCCCAAACAAGTTGACCTCAAACAAAACATATATATCTTAATCGAATTTACTCAAAGCAAAGCAGTAAAGCCACTAAGACAAGAGGTTAGCGAAAGAATTAGAAAACAAACATTATTAAGGAGCAAGAACAATAGAAGAGTAAACAAAAAGACATAGCAATTGAAAATTTTTGAAGATCAAAGTCAGCTGGAACGCATGGGACCAGGAGAGAGTTCCACAAGCGAGAAATGCAAGAAAAACTTCGCATAGAACTTCTGGTTACATCTAGCCATCTAGAATGTTAACCCAAGAAGGTGCAACAAGTCACTTTCCTGGAGGTTAGCATCAGCTGGAGGTTTCTTTCAGATAAATATCTGAAGAAAATAACCAGAAAGCAATCTCTTCCTGATTCAAGTTAGCCATCTATGTAGAGTCATGCATACTGCAATTTCAATATATTTGAACATTTTTTCATGAACATTTCAAATATTTCTTAAATCTGCATTGTATCAGGTCATCCCATAAGTTCTGTCCGAATTTTAACTTTTTGTTAAAATGAATGAAATTTAAAGAGTATTTTAGGTCTAATGGAGCTGATTTTTTATGTTTAGATGCATTTAAACTGATCAAATTTTATTTCAGAGAACAATTAAATTTTGTTTGATTAAAACCCTGCTAACATGGAAGTACTCAAGAATTATTTGAGGCACATAATGCTTTATGAGATCAAGAAAGGAAACTCAGCAGCTGAAGCAGCTAGAAACATTCACTCAGTTTATGGAGAGGAATGTGTGAATGAAAGAACTTGCAGAAGATGGTTTGCAAAATTCAGAGGTGGTGATTTCACCCTTGAAGATGAAGATCGAACTGGACGTCCAGTTGAGTTTGATGAAAAGCTTCTTGAAGCAGCCCTTGAAGAAAATCCTGCTTTATCAGTTGAGGAATTGGCAGTGGTTCTCAATTCAATCCATACAACTGTTCATGTCATCTTCAACAACTTGGAAAAGTTCCTAAACTTGGAAAATGGGTGCCTCATGAATTGTCTGAAAACAACTTCAAATCCCGAGTTGACATCTGCTCTTCTCTCCATTCTTGCCAACTTGTTTCACCTTTTTTGGATAGACTTGTGACGAAAAATGGATCTTTTATCGAAATGTTAAGCATCGTAGACAGTGGCTTGGTAAAGGGGAAAGACCCCAGCCACAGCCGAGAAAGGAACTTCATGGGCAAAAGGTCCTTCTTTCAATCTTCGCCAAGGACTAATCCACTTTGAATTTTAACTACCTAATGCAACATTTAATGTTCAAATATACAGTAAGCAATTAGAGCGTTTGAACCAAGCTTTGAGGAAAAAAAAGACCTGCTCTAGTGAATCGAAAAGAGGTGATGCATCATCAGGACAATGCACGACCCCACACAGCAAGAATCACGTCACAAAAGATTGGTTGGGAGAAAATTCCTCATCCACTTTATTCTCCCGATCTTGCTCCTTCAGACTACCATTTGTTTCGTAGCTTACAGAATCATTTGAAAGAAACAGCTTTTGTAACAGTGAGTTCTTCGAATCAAAGCCAAAAGAATTTTACAGTAATGGAATTAGTAAGCTTGATAATAGATGGAAGGAAGTTATAGATAATCAGGGAAAATACATTGTTGATTGAATCTGTAATAAAATGTAACATTTGTTCATTTGTTTTCTTTATTCAAAATTCGGACAGAACTTATGGGATGACCTGATAAAATATTAAATCATTTCAAAATTAGCATATCCATTCAAAGTGAATGCATCAAATTCAAAAAAAAAAAAAAAAAAAAAAAAAATACATTTGTAAAACTATTTAGTACATATGAATTCCAACAAAACAAAAAAAAATATTTACATGTCACATGATAAAATACAAGGAATTAACTGCAGACTCATTTTAATTCTAGCTATGAAGGAAAAATAAATGAAAAATATTACTGTCCCATAAATTTATATACTAAGATGTCTTATGAAAATCCAACATTGTGCTATCTCTACAATTTTATGAATCACCATTATTAGCAAGTAAACAAGTCGTACCAAACTGTGCTTAAAAAATAAAAAGATGCTGACAAAACCATCTTAAAAATAAACATTTTAATTTCCTGAAATTATTAAAATCAAAAACACATGAGTTTTAAAAATTAAAAATATTCCTTGACCAAAAGGATTACTAAATCTAACTTGAGGTAAATCATTTTTGAATGTTCATTCAACTTAATAGTGAATTCATTAAAAAGGAACAAACACAGATTATATAGGCTTCATTTTGTCCTTTTGGTGTAGTTGATTTAAATTTCAAAATGGGAAGAGTGAGTTTGGAGAAGAGGAAAATTATTGAAATGTCACAAAGAATGAGTTAATGTGAAATCACTAAGGAGCATGAAATATCAAGGCATGACATCCAAATCAACTCAGAAGCAGCATGCTGTTGGGAGCATTTTGGATATGAAAAGATACTAGCATACTTGAAATTAAACAAGAGACTAAAGAAAGCTAGTAAGGTTATCAGTATCCAACCCAAAATTAACAGCTTCTCAAGTAATGGATGAAATCAGCATTACTAATGTGTGTCAATTTATAAGATTCTACATAAAAAATAATCTGAATGGATGCATTGCAGCAAAATAAAATAAAAAAAAACATCAAAGTAGATGAAATGACTGGGCAAAAGAACATCTGCTATAAGATAATCAAAAATTGGCAAATATGATATGGAGTGATAAAGGCAAAGTAGAATTGAATTCTAATAAAAGAGAGTATATGCCAAGATCAATTATATCAAGATCAATTAAGACAAGAAACAATCCAAAAATATACAACAAAGGCAGTAGAATTCAGTGGTAGGTGTTTAATAGCCTGTAACCTATTGAACATATGCGGAAAGAGTTGAAAACTCTGGATGACAGAAAGTCAAAGATCTTGCAAGAATTTTCAGTTACTGTCAAGAGGAACAGCAAAATGTTACTAAAGAAACAATTTTTAAGTTGTATTCCTCCATTGCATGTAGATTTAAAGCAGTAGTATGGGAGCAATACTAACTACTAATTTTGGCAATCTCCCTAAATATATATGCAAATGTGACAACTTGCATTGCAGTCCCAAATGATTACAGATATTACACATGAAAATATACTGTCGAATATTTAAAGCTACTTAGTAAAAATTAAAAATTGTTTTGGGTAAGCGGCTCATTTCTTCTGCTCATCATTGTATATTAAAAATCACTATTCAAAGAACTTCTTTGTTATAATTTGGACAGTGTTTATCTTTTACAATGTTGAGGGAAAATTAAATAAGTGTAAAATATTAAAATACCTAGAACAAAGCAAAATTAGTTGACGTAGTCCCTGTTACATTTTGAAGAAATTATGCCAAAACTTTTAAAAATAAGGATTTAAAATTAAAACAAAAATATTTGATATTTAATCATCTTCCTAAATTTATATAAAAGGATGAAAAAAAAAAAAAAAAAAAAAAAAAATTAAGCACTTTGCTTCTATTAAAAAGCAAATATTTCCAACTAGGACATTTTTTTAAATGACTAAAAATTTATAAATTTTTTTTCTATCATAAATAAAAATTGTAAAGTAGTAGTTGCCATTTTTCTGCAAGATGTATCAAACTGTTCTAGAGTTGTTTTTTTTTCTTTTTTTTAGTCTCTCTCTCACACACACATACACACAAAATGAATCAAAATCTACTTCTGCCCAACCAAACCAGAAAAGAAGTACATTATAAAAAATGATTTGGAAACAGAATGACAGTGCTTTTCTGAATATTACATAGAATTGGTCCCTAATATCTTTTACAAATTTTTATTCCTCTTCAAAATTATAATCAATAACAATTAGGCTTCACAGTAGTGCTATCTAAAGATTTGTTCTTTGAAAGCATTTACTACCTTCTTATTTAACAGGGCTCAAGTTAACATTTCCTTGTTAGATTACAAGCTGTGTATGTGCATGCACACAAGTAAATAAGTTTGGAGCTTCTATGCCATGAAATGAATTAAAACATTTTTATCTGTACTAATAATAAACTTTGTTAATTGTAACAACTTTCCTCTACACTCCTCCACCAATAGCATTTTTTTTAATCAATCTCCATAGGTAAACACAAATTCAAAGTATAAAATAAAATGTTAAAACAATTTTATGTTTCCTTTCTCCTCATCTTCCCATGAATTTAGCCGGGTCTGAGCAGATTCTTCCATAATAAACTGATTGTTCTTATCAATGAATGGGGAAAGATATACTTGTTTAGTGACGACCTAACATGTTATCTAAAGGGTTTTCTTGAAAAAAAGAGTTATTTTTTTGTTCCATATGGCATACTGACCAAACCTGTAATTAATCTAGCTTATTTTTTAACTTTAAATAAGATTTTAACTATTTTGATGACAAAAATGGAAGAAGAGTTCTTAAAGAAGAATTAAGATGCACTGCATCATCAAATGGATCATGTACATAGCAAAAGTGTAAATGATAAAAAAAATGTGAGAGAGAGAGAAAAAGAAAATGTTAATTCATTGTATGTAATGCAAACTGAACATTTTACTTTCTCTGTACATCTATTATTTCTGTTCAATGGAAGCAACATTAACTCCAAATCTACAACTTTTACCCACTTGCTCTTCAGAACAAGAAAGCACTTAATTTCTTTTCAATCAAAATAGATTAAAAGGAGAGAAACTTTATAAAATTGATAGTTTTGCCATTTTTCTCTGAATATCAAGAAGGAATTTTATTGGAGGGGATTATGCAATTTACTAATCAAACTTTGCTACCAAGGAAAAGAAATTCTTTCATTTTAAATTTAATTAAAAAAAAAAAAGAAACAAAAAAAAAAATACCTTTTTTGTTCAAAGTGGGATAGAGAAGAAGTGGCTGATATTTCAATAAACATCAAATTTGAATCTTGTAAAAAATTTACTAAAATTGTGAAGGTTTTTAGATAATTCAATCCACTTTATTTGATATCCTGAGTTTGTCAAGAAATTCAACCAGTTTTTCTTTTTCATATTGACAAATACAAAAAGATAACATCTGTTGTGAATCCATATCAGATTTTACTCAAGTGCAAGAGGAACAAATAAAAGGAAAATGTCAAAAATATCAAATTTTGGAAGGCTTGTAACCAACAATTCATTTTAAACATTAAAAAATATCTATAAGTCCAGCATTTACCCAGGCTTAGAATCATTAGGTAAACAAGATTAAAACCATGGTAAAAGTGTTTTTTTTTCTATCCCTATAACTTCAAATCTTCAGTCTTCCTACTAAAAATTGTGCTACTAAAGTTTCTTAAGTGAAGTCCCGCATTGAGGCTTTTGTAAATACGAGATAAAACCATAATCTTGATTCACACCTGCCTGTTTATCCACAATAGCCTGCAAGAATCCCTTTTTCTGGCTGTACCAATGTGATGTCTCTGATCACAACAGATGCTTCTGTGTCTACTCAATGTGCAAATGTGTCTTCAAAGAGACTAAGTCATTGTTTGCTGATAGGTTGTAGCACTGTATCATTTGGTTCTTCTGACTACAGGTGGCTTTCCAAGAGGGTGTTAAATAAGAGTATGTCTTCAATCCCTCTTCTCTTTAATTAATTTGAAGTGCTATCATCATCTGCTGTTAAAGCCAAATGCTTTGCACACAAATTCCCTTCCAATCCTACTCTAGACTCATCAGATATACCTTTGCCAGACTTACGACTTGACAGAGATATGCATATAATTCCATCCAAGGTTTCTGCTATCATGTCCAAAAATGATCCCTACAAAACCTATGGACACAATGGTATCCTTGCAAATGTCTGTAAGAATTGTGCCTCGAAACTGGCCCCTGTTCTCTCCAAACTCTACAATAGATAATTTGCTGTTTTTTTTTTTGTTTTTTGCTTTCCAGCTTGATGGAAATCCTCTTCTGTAGTTCCTGTTTTTAAAATCTCTGGTGAACCTTCTGATCCTTCAAACTATCAACCAATTTGTCTTCTACTTTGGCAAAGAACTTTAAGCTCTAATCAATTCTGAATTGGTTAGGCATCTTACTTCCGAGTTTTCTTTCAGATAAACAATATGGCTTTTACTTCTCTAGGTCAACAACTGATGTGTTAACAGTTATTGCTGGCAGACAAAGCTGGAGCTGCTGCTTTTGGTCATTTCTTTGATTCAATTCAATCTTATCAAACTGCATATTGAAATTGTCTTGAATGACCACTCCCTTAGATCATTTTATATTAATACAGACATCCTCTAGGGCTCTATTCTTGGATCCACTCAGTTCATATTTTCATCAATGGCCTTTCTGATGTCATCTATGCTGACAATCTATGCTGATGACATATTTACAAATATTTAATAGTAAATCTGATAGGTTCAATAAAATAAAATTGGCAGCTGATCTAAAAAATGACCTACAATCTTAACTGGAGCAAGGTGTGACTTGCTAATTTTTGTGCCTCTAAAATAAAACTGCTCTCTATTAATCATCTTAAACCTTTTTTGCCTTCCATCAGTGTGACTGATAGTAACCTCCAGGAGAGCACCTTGGTATCACATTATCTACTGACAAATTGAAATGGCTTTATTGAATCAATAGCCAAGTTTACTGCTAAGAAAGTGTAAACGATCTGGGATTGCAAAGGAAATCTTTGTCGCAGATTATTTCCACTTCAGACTCGAACATCGGGGCCTGAAAGAAAATGCCGAAAACTCGATTCGCAAGTACTATTTCACAAATCACAATGCACGCAACCAGTCAGAAAAATAACTCCCTCGGCAGCAAAAAATCGCCGACATTTTTCCCCTGATTCAAGAAGACCAACTGCTTTTATCAGCCGAACGTTTTCTTTTCCATTCGTCGACAGCTGGGAGAGGATGTTCAGTAATTTGCATATCAACATACTTTATAGCGACTCCTGCAAGGGACTTGTTTTTTTAATTCAAATATTCCATCTTCAGCATGTCATGCTGAATACTTGCCCTTTTGTTTGGTAAGTAATTTTCTTTGTCACCACATTTTCTGTCGTAGAATACATGCGACGCGCTGTCACTTGGTTTGATGAGGTAAGTCGCCGTTTTCTTCGCTATACTCCCCCCTGATCTCACTATCACAAATCGAACAGCCTGGAGCAGGCTCTCTTTCTCCTGGTGCTTCGTCGTAATGGCACTATTTCCCTTATGCGTGTCAGAGAGTCATCTCCAGAGGAGTCATCAGACGTATCTCGAGTTTCTGGAAGTTGTGTGTCTGTGGAAGCATCGGATTCGCAGATCTCAATTATCCGCTCACTGTCAGATGATGAATCATCATCGGATTCGCTCGGCAATGTATCAGAATCAATGAAAAGGCGAAGATCTTTTACATGCCGTGGCATCCCATCAACTAGTATTGTTTGTGGACTTACAATGTCCGTCACGCGACCCACTTGATACCTGGAGGTACACCGGCCATGGGGAGCTTTCACCCATACTCTGTTCCCAACTTTGTATATATCGTGATACCTACAATGATCAGGTGGTAATGTTGTAGTAATTCCCTTCACTTTCAGTTGGTAACGGTGAATCATATTGGCAGGCGCAATAATCGACGATATATCATTCTTCGGCATGATATTATGCCAGTATACTGCCTCCATTATCAAACACTGCTTTCTTGCTGCAATTTGCTTTATGCTCCAATGAGATCTTTCCACTATACCATTTCCTGCAGGAACATAGGCACAGTGAAAATGAAGTTGGACTCCCCAGTCATCCAAAAAATATTTAAAGGACTTACTGTGAAATGCAGTGTCAGTCAGGATTTCTGATGGTGGGCCTTGTTAAAAAAAAAAAACTTTCTAACTGCCGAATGACGCTTCCTGAGTTTTGTTGAAGCAGGCGTCGCCATATCACAAATCTACTAGGGCCGCAATCAATTAACGTAAGGTAGTGTTGCCCACTAATGTGTAATGTCCATTCCTAAGCGGGTCCAGATTTGTCACACTTAGGTTGCCACAAGGCCAACAACTTGAGGCTGGGTCAATTGACTGGCAATCTTTACTTGACAGCCGCCTTGGATGTTGTAGGGTAGACTCGTCTCACAAAATATAGCGTTCGCCTGACGCCAGGATGTCCACTCTGACAATGTATGGCATGTATCTGATCAGGAGAGGTTTCGTTCACCATGGAAGTGCATATCGGGCGTGTTGGTTCAGTTTCCTTCTTTATCAGAAAGTCATTTCATGTCGTGCTAGAAAATTTTTCTTGCCAAAATCCGTCTTGCACATTTATAAGTTTATCATTTGTGCATATGTCAAATATTGTCACAAAATCTGGTTTGATTCTTCTGCAACGTGTCTGGAGATTCTTGATGAAAGTCAAAGAATTGACAATGTTATCAGTCTTGACCTGGCATTTCAGTTTCAGCCACTTTCCCACCATCATAGCATAGTTTTCCATTGCCACTTCTATAAATATTTTCACAGTAATTGTTCTGTTAAGGTTTCCTCATTGGAACATCAACTTCAAATTTAAGTACAGTACTTAATTGGCAGCTAGGTCTCAATTTCACTATTGAAACTGCTAGTTATAACTATAAGTTCTATGTTAATAGTTTCTTGTGGCACTCTTTTGGCTCCCTGATTTACAGAAATGAAAATTATAGCAATAATTAAGTGTATAAAAAGAACAATATATATTTGTGGAATAGAACTTTTTTATTAAATCTATTACATTAAGAAGACAGCAATGAAGAGACAGCTTTCTAATAAACTCTAACACTAACACTGAAAACTTAGGCAATTTTTAAAAAATTACTGTGTAGCCCATAGCATGGTCAGATATTCCTGTAAATATGGGGTGGTATTGTATGTAAATAACAATAAAAGAAAAATCAATTAAATACAGTTATTTAAAAAAAAAAAATTAGATTAAAATTCCATCACCTTTTCAATTATCTCATTAGAAAAATTCATTCATTCATGTTTTTTTACCCACTGTGTACATTTATATTTGGTCAAAATCCATGTCACCTCTTATCCAGCCTAACCTTTTACAAAGCCAACTTCTTATAAAATCTATAATACAAAGTCATCTCACAAAACCATCAATTTGTCTAAACATTCTCATTACTGGTAAAAAAAAAAATGTCAGAGATTTGGGGCTAAATTTATTTTGTCCCAAAATGAGCGCATCTTCCACTTGATGGAACACTATTGTACTGGTAGTATGAAATTAAGATTAAAAAGGTTCAAGTGAAAATTCTGTATGGGAACTGGAAGGGTTAAAAAAGAAAGAAAGAAAGAAAGAAAGGTTAAAATCGTTAAGGTGAAAATATGAATATATGAATTGAGATATGGAGCAAGGGAAAAAAAGAGAAATATTTTTTTCTGATAAACTGATGATTAGAATTATTATGAATCCTCAAACTCGGAATGTAAGCAGTCTAAAATATGTCCTGAAGAATGAGGAATGTGAAAATTCTTTGAAATCAGAAAGATAGAAATAATTTGTACTATTTTGAATATCTGACTGCTTTGTTTGAGGGTCAGCATTGTTTCTCCAAGGATGGAGAAAATAATTGATATGAATATTGATGAGTCCCAAGGTGTAGTAGGAGTCAGGAGAAATACATATAAACAGAGCACTTAGTTGAAGGCAGCAGTTGGAGTGAGAACAGAGTTGAGTCAGCAGCTGACAAGAGAGCTGCTGAACCCCATGTGATCTGTTTCCAACAGAATTCCTGACTGACCACCTTGTGATGTTGTTTTTAATCTGCTCCAAGTTTTAGAAGAGAAAGATAAAGTGTCACAATAGTTTAATGAGAAGAGTTAATTTTGTTGTATTAATGACTATATAAACCAATTGAAAATCAACCCAGCAACCTTCATTATTTTGTTATGTTATTTGTATTTTCGCCAGTAGAAGCATTCTTTTACCTTTTTGTAGCACAGTTCCACTGCGGCTAGATTCAGCACTCCAGTATGGATGAAAATTGGTCTTCATTGCTCTGGGATGAAGGAACATAATGTGGGTCAGGGCAGATGAAGGAATGAAGTGGCCAGCAGATAACCATCAGTTGACCAGAGCAGTACTGACCAACATAGGAAGGACACAGGATCAAACCAGGCTGGCTGTGTTATACTGACAATCACACACTCAAGAATAAACAGATTGTATGTGTCATAAGTGGAGCTGAATATAGATTAGAAAAGCCTTTTTCTTCAAAAAAAATAATTTGGCAGATGAAGAAATTTACAAGATTTCTGCCCATCAAAGAATCTTGGCAGAAAAATGATGAGATGTGTTAGAAATTTATTCTTGAACATGTCCAAAGATGAACAGCATCCAATTGGTAAAGTTTTGGAGGAATTTAAAGGTGAACATTTAATGTTCAAAATCATTCTTTGGTCATTTAGATTGGAGACTTAAGGTTTTTAATGGAAAATTAAAACATACAGATGTTGATTTGGGATTGCATGTAAATACATTTGTTTCCTCATGAGATACTTTATGTTATAATTAATTGCTTAAGTCATTTTGACATTTTACAGTATGGTGACCAATAGGATTGGCATGCAAAATCTTCATGTACTCCCTGTCTGAAGTTATTAAGCAAAACAAAATAATCACATTTTACTTCAAAAAGGTAATAAAATCATCAAAAACTGATCAACACTCATAACAGAACAAATAAAGACCCAGTAATCTATCCATTGTTTTTTTTTTTTTTTTTTTTACTTAAGCAGGTTCAATTTCAGACATGGTAGTCTTAATTGCTTCCCATGGGTCTGCTTTGCTGTTGTATTGTTTGCCACCTTCAAATAATTTCATCTTCACAATTGACCATAGATTTTCGATCAGATTCATATCAGGATTTGATGGTGGCCATTTCATTATCTTTTATGCTCAAAGAATTTACAGGTAAGCTTAGATAAAGGAGAAGGAGCATTGTTGTGCATAAATACACACTTCACTTTGAAACTGCAAGACTGGGACTTTTACTACACAAAGAAAGTCTTGTTCATAAAAATCACAATAGTTAGCACTGTCAGTTTAACTTCTTCATTGACTCTGAATAGTCCAATAATGGTTTGCTCAACAATTCCAGCCTATATAATAACATTACCACCTTCTTGTTGCCTTCTTTTAGCCACATAAAATCCATTCTTTGGCACATCCATTATGTCCATCAAATGTCACTCATGATTCATCCATGAAAATTACTTTAGAAAAGCAAATTTTCATGTATTTCTTGGCCCAATTTTGATGCTTTAAAATATTTGCTTTAGTGAGAGAGGTTGCCTAGAAGATTTTTTTTTTTTTTTTTACAGATCCCAACACTTTTTTGTCCTTCTTGACCCCCCCAATTTCAGCCTTTTCAAAGACCCAAGTGCTTATCAAATGTGATTATTTCGCTATAATTTTAGTTTTTATTCACATCGAGGAAGCAAGCTCTTAAAAAGCCTTTTCCTGTGCTTTGAGTTCTCAACTTATATTTTCAACAGTCTTCTTTATCATTTGACGATCTCTGCAAAGCTCCTTTAATATCTCCAATATGGGCATTCCCTCATTCAATAACTTTGTTATTTTCTGTTTTTCAGCAGTTGTTAGATCCTTCCCTTTACCCATGATTCAACATATATGAACAAAAAGAAAAAAATAGTTTTTATTACATTTCAAAAGTCTTAAGCTAATATTAGTTTAATCAGCATACTAACTTCAGTCAGTTCATTTTCAGAAATTCCAAATATCTCAAAAACTAAATACCAAAAATTTTAGTTAAATATTTTACTAAGGGTAGAAATGGATGAGTTTAAATTTGACAAATATTGGTTCAAAACTGAGTTATTGAGGTTTATTTGATTTGCATAATAACTTTAGAAAGGCTGTAGTGTTTATGATCATCACTATGCGCTATACAAATTGAGCAATATAATAAAGTTAGCCTTATTTAACAAATATCACATATGGTCGAGTTAAATTTAAACTAAATATATGCTTATTTCAGTCTTATTCAGGTAAGGTGGAGAGTATCTAATTATATATTTTTCAACTGAAAATATCCATAAATGAAATTCCATAAAAATTTTGTAAAAATTAGAAAATTATTTATATGGTTGTTTGTTTTTTTTTTTTTTGTAGTAAATTCTTGACAGTTTTTATACATATTAGGCAAGCAATTTTAAAATGCTTTTTTTTTTTTTTAAATTCAGACAATTTTAGATAATTGTTTTTCAGAGCCCCTTTGCACAAAATACTCTTTGAAAATTATTGATCTATGTTCAGATAGATAATAGTGACATGAAATTTCCATGACTGCATTTTTTGTGGGGGGTCAATACCAAGCAATCCACTAATTTTTATTTCGATTAAAAAAAAAAAAAAAAATAGAATAAAATAAAATAAATAAATAAAAAAATAAAAAATCAGTTTATAGGAAGAAATGCATGCTTATTTAAATAAAGAGATGGATTTAGTAATATCAAATAGAGGAGACCTCATAAGCTCCACACTGAAACAGGCACATGTTTTAATGTTTTCTTTTGCTATAAATTAGGGACCAAAAAATGACTTAGTATGTAAAAAGAAAGCCACCCAGCCTGCATTAGCTTGAGATAAGAAATAAATTACTTTCAGGCCAAAATACAACTCTGCAGTAAGATCCCACTACACCCTGCATAAAATATCCTATCCTAAGTAAATGGTAATATTGTTAACCTGCCTAACTGGTTGAGCAGGTCAAGCCAAGCCCTACACCGAAAATAAGTTTTATTATTATTGCAAAGCAGGAAGACAAAGTAAGCTGTAGAACAGAATTTACCCTACTTTGGAGGTGATTACAGCCAACAGTTACAGTCAAGAAAAGTGATGCAAGATTCTCCCAAGACCAAAAGGATGTTATTGTTGGAGAAATTTAAATGAATCAATGAATGGGAGGCAGGGGATAAAATAGCTACAATCATCTTTAGTAAAGAAATCACAACCACTAGGTCCTATCTTCATAATACAACTTAATTGAAGATTTATTTTTATTTCAAATACAGTTTTTTGGGGTTTTTTTGTTTTTTTTTATTTATTTATTTTAGGTTTTACAAGAATGAGATCAACTTCTATGAATATAATCCTTTTCTTTCAAATCAGGTTTTTGTTGCAAATTATGGTTTGTGATAACGAAATACAGCTGCTACATATGAGAGAGTAAATCACAAACCTGACAGTCCACTCTTTCATAAAGAAAAAAAAAATTTTTTTAAATCACTTCTCCACTTGGAATAGTAACAGTGCCATTAATACTTTACCCCTAGCACACAAGCACATCCATGGAAAGGCATTATGGGAAAATAAATAAAAATAGCCATTGCCAAGGGTATGCACTAATGTCATTCTTTATAGTTTAGTCAATTTATTGAAATAAAGCAGTACTTTTATATACTAATTTTTAATGGTATATATATATATATATATATATATATATATATATATATAACCCCACAAATGACATACAAGTATTCAAATATTAAAGATAGTACTGAACATGACTAATGGAAAAAAATAATCAAATAGAAATCTGTATAATTTTAGACTCAAAAGTAAAATTTGACTCACAAATTCCACATCCAAACACAAAGAGGTGAACAACATGAAATGTTCCCACAAAAATAGCCCAATATCAATTTCCCAAATATAAAGAGTCTACAGATATGAAGACCTTCATAGAATCAGTTTTTAAAGATGCAACATCATTTCTGCATTAAAATTTGAAATTTTTCCTTTCTAATAATAATAATAATAATAATACCATAATATATAGTTGTGCCTGTAGCTTTTATAATGTACAATCTTTTAATATAACTATATAGAAATATGTACAAATAAAGTTAATTTCTGAAAACAGACATACATCTGAGGAACAAACTAACTTTTTTTCTACTTATATTATTCAAACTGTTATCCTCATATTCACAAAGTTTCGGCTATTGTATGCAGCCTTCTTCTGGTTATTGGTATTTCGAACCAAATAATCAAAGATTCTCCCATCCAATCCAACCAGACAATGAGGCTGGATGTGGCGAGTTTGTTCACCAAGGTACCCACGAAGGAGGCACTCTTGCTAGTCAGGGACAGACTGGCCTCAAACTCATCAAGACTAGTATACCAATAGATAACCTGATGGAGATGCTGACTTTCTGTACGCAAATAACATACTTTGGAATGGGTCCTGACATATCAGCAAGATGAGGTCATAACAATGGGATTGCCATTATCAACAGCAATGGCAAGTCTATATATGGAATATTTTGAGGAAATGGCATCAGAATCTACACTGTTATATACCGTACTTATGAACACTAATGGGTATGTCCCAATCCTCATAAATATGTTGGACACAATTGCAAGTGGGGGTAATATGCTAAGTAATCCACCACTAGCAGGGGTTTACCTACTTCACGCCGCTGGTGAATATTGTATTTTGTTGATGTTATAAAGATTACCATATTATTTCCAACTTCCGTTTTGGTTATTCTTCATTCAGCAACCCTTTCTAGGTTACAACAATCACTAAAGCCAACCCTATGGCTGAGATACATAGATGACACCTTCATACTCTGGCTACACCAGGAAGAGGTCCAGCTACTACTGGACCATGTGAACTCAATAATATCATCGATACAGTTCGCAATGGAGAGTGAAAACAACAACTTGCTTTCATGGATGTACTAATATCTCGAACAGAGCATAGATTCAAAACAACCATATACCATAAGCCTACATTCACTGAACAATACCTCAACTTCAACTCCAACTACCCATACAGTGTAAGGAAAGGGATCATCCACTGCTTACAATATCAAGCAAAAGTCATAAGTGGCGACCCAGAGACATATGAACAAGAAATGGTCAGCATAAGAAGTACCCCACAATGTAACAACTACCCTGGGTACATGACAGCAGCTCCAACAAACTGAGATAGAAGAGTACAAGAGGATAACAACATTCAGAAAACAGCTTCAGTCTACCTACCCTATGTGAAGGGATTATTAGAGAAAATAAAAAAAGATCGGTGGTCCATATAACATCAAGACAACCTTCAAAAGTGGCTCAAGACACCTCTTCAGAGTAAGACCCCCTCCCATAGAGGAGAACATGGCTAAAGACTGTGTGCACACCATTCCGTGCAGCTGTGGTAAGAAATATAAAGGAGAAACAGGCTGCTCCCTTAAGGTAAGACTGCAAGAACATCATAAAGCAGTAACACTGTAACTGTGGGATTAGGATGAAAATAATAGAGAATGTAAATGGTTTGGTTCAATATTCCAGTCACCTGAAGAAGGCCAGAGCGTACAATGGTCAAAATGTTGGGAATATGGCAATGAAGATGAGGATAACTGTCTGAATAATGTAAGTAATCATCGGAGATATAGACAGATAACTTTTTTTCTCTTAAAAATGTATTCACATCACAGCTTCTATCTTGAAAGTAGAGGCCTAATGATTAGTATACACTATTCTCATGAATACATCACTTAGTCAATAATATTGATCATAATTTGCTTCACAAGCAGATCGGAAGCCAGCCCATAAGAAAACTTTTAAACCATAACAAGTCTGCCTTGCTAACTATTCAATGAAATTAGCTACATTGTGAAGACAACTTTTCTGAGTAGAATGGAGGTTGTATCAAATTAATCTAAGCCAACTTTAGAGAAGAAAATAAAGTACTTTGGTGTAAAATAATTTTCATTCTCTCAAGTGAGAGATTTTTTTATTTGTAAAACCACAGCTGAAGAATTTTTCTATTTTCTTTCACTATTTCCTCTCTAATACTTCAGCATTTGTGCTGTTATCTTTGCATGTTCCAAAACAACAAATATGCTTCATACATTTGAAAAAAATGTTAATTTCTTTTGTTTTTTAAATAAGCTTTAGTTTTACTGCAAAAATGTCAATTGGAAAACAAACAGTTAATAAAAAAAATTGAATTTTTCAGGATACCAAATGTATATGTACAGAATTTGACTTAAACCATTAAACAAATTTGGTGCATTATGCACAAAGAACAAATTCATCATTAAACTATTTTGTCAAATTTCTCCTATTTTCATAAGAGTTCACTTCCAGTGAGTATTTGGATTTCACTGTAGTTCATTCAGCAAGGACACTCTACAAGTTGAAACATGAAAGCCATTGAGAATTCATTGTCTCTTCAGAAACATAAACAGGCACGTTGTTATATATTATATTGCTCAATTACCTCCCTTAGCTGATCTCTAACAGAAGAAAATAATCCAATATGTCTATAAATATCAAGGCACAAAACCTGACTGTTGTAATCTTTAGAGGTTTTATTTCAAATTAAATAAAGTGATTATGTATAAAGATTTTTATATATTCACCTTGATATACATTCAAGATAGATTGTATTCATTGCTCTTACAGACTAAACATTGATCTGAATGTTATTGATGCTGAAAAAGAGATGCAAAATTGGAATATAATTCTATCAATGAATACAGAGAATTTGCTGAATAAACTAGGATGCTCCAATGAAGTTGTCTCAGTATACAAATTTATCTCAGATTGAGAAACTTATGTTACCTTTGACATTGTAAACAAGATTTTCATCAAAAAGAAAAATACCATTTTTGTAAGTTATCTCCTCAGAAAAAGACATTTTCTCAAGTCATCAATAGTAATGGAGATTCTAAGACCAGAATTCCTATGGCAGTTTAGAAGGCACACAAAGAATGAACCACCCCCATTAAAGAAAAAAAAAAAAAAAAATTACTGAATTTTTCAGCACACCTTGTTTTGTACAGAATTTTATTCCTCTCAAATTAACATTGAATAAATAACAGAACTATTGATCTGAGATCTTGCAATAAGTTGTTAATATTGAGTGTTTTTTTATAACTATTTATAGAATCTTTATCATTGTTACTTTTCTCAACAAGTAATTATATATTTGAGTAGTTAAAATGAGAGTGGAATAATCTATAATTAGTGAGTTTATTCCAAACTGATCTTTATAAATTAAGAAAGTTGCTCTCATTTCATAAATCTTACACAGAGTTTTATAAGTACAAACATATCAAATATCCCAATGTTAGAAATAAATCCAACTAAATAAAGCAAAAGACAAAAAAAAAATCAGCCATTTGTGCATCTGATTGACAAACCATAATTATGAAGTAACTTCCTTTACTTAAAACAATCTACAAAGACATACCTTCAGAAACCAAAGTTTGCTGTAATGTACTCATACATATGTATATATTAATAAGTTCAATGAAGTTCAAAAACAAAAAACAGAATTTCTCAACAAAACGAAATAAAAAAAAGAAAGTGACAACCAGGTAAGATTGGAGAGAAAATTTCTAAGGAAAGTAAGCAGATCTCAAGTTTCATGTCATCTGCTAACAGATGTGGATATACAGAAAAGAGAAAATCCTGTTTAATTGTAGATAAGTACTTGCAACAGACAAAGCTGTGAGACACTTGTTAGAGAGAGTATGCATGTTTATAAGGGAGGAAAATAAAAATAATGAGAAATAACCTGAAATCACATGTGGCAGTTTCACATTGAAACAAGACTGAAAATAGCAAATGATAACTCTCAACAAATGTATGAACAATCATGTACTGTTTAAGTCTATAACCAACCTAAATTATTAAATTTATGTGTGTGTGTTTTACATATGATCACAAGGATTTTAGCAGCATATAAAAATTCTACTGCCAGATAATAGCATGATAAAGAGAATATAATGCAGAAGATAAATGCAAATTATTCAATAAGCTAATTAATCTACAGGAACTAAATAGTACAGTTGGTTTGGCAATTTATATTTCAGTATCGCTTTCTGTTTTTTTTTTTCCTTGATACTGCAGTTTTCAATTTGGTTTTTTGGCTTTAAATTTAGTTTTAGTATTTTTGCTTTCTATGGAAGCCATTCATTTTCTTGTGTAATATCCAGTCGATATCCGATTTTGTTTGAAATTGATAAATTTGCAACTTAGTCCATTCAACTCTCAATTTCTCGTGTATTTCTGGTCCAATCATAAAAATATTCATGTGGCTGGAAAGAAAATAAAATAATCTAAATATGTAATTTGTATGTGCTTTTATTCATTGAATTATTTTTTTTTACAGCGAGTTAAAATATTTTGCTTTGAACAGTCGAAAATGCAAAATATTTTTTGAGATTAAATTTTACATGTTACTTTATCTTGCAAAATCAAAGTGACCAATCTTTATCAATATGCTTGAAATTGTACACTCAATTAGAAAACACCTTAAACTACAGCCAGGAAGATGTTCGCTTCCTCTCTGACCCGTGAAAGTGAATTCCTTCAAAAATTATAAAGTAAGCAAAAAAAAAATAAATAAATAAATAAATAAATAAAAAGCAACTGATAGTAATAAATGTGTGGTAAAAGAACTTTCAAATTGTTGAAACTACTGTCTGACACTTGTTTTCAATTTATAAATTATTTTATTTAGGAGGCAAAGAATTCTCCTGTTTATATTCAGAAATGCTGATAATTTGTATTTTCTTTACTTACACTTATGGCCTGCCATAGAAAATAAGTGTGTATATTAAAGCACAAAAAGTGGCTAAAAAAGAATAATTTTTACTTTGGGTTTAAAAAAAATAACTTGCAGTTTTGAAAATATACACATTTTAAAACTGAAATTAAAACTTACTTTATTTTTTAATATCTAATTTTAGGCATATTCACTAGATAGAAATAATTTTTTGTCGAATTTTTTGTAAGGATTTTCTTTTCTAGTCAGCCAGTAGTACGCCAATCACAAAATGAAGTTGTTGTAAATGAGAAAAATGAATGAAAATTTTTTTATAAATTTGTTTTTTTATCTAGAGAATGCACCTAAATTAGATATTAAGAATACTTAAAATAGTTCTTAATTTCAGTTTTAAAATGTGTATACTTCCAGATATGCGAGTCTCTAGTGAAAAGTAAAATTGTTTGTTTTCTACAAATAAAATGCTATTAATGTCCAGACAAAATTATTATACATGACCAATGTTGCTAAAAATGAACACTAACTGCATGTGAATAATGACAATAAGACATTTTTAAATAGCAAAAGATAGATAAATGAATGTGTTGATTTTAATCCCATGAGGAATGACTGCAGAACACTTGCCCCTCCTCTTTTATAGACAGAAACACAAATGCATGCTAGGATTCTTTCTTAGCCAATAAAATAGGCCAGTTTGCAGTTTGACATGACTCAGTCCAGATCTGCCTTGTCTAGAAGACAGGACACTACGTTTGCTTGTCCAAACTTGCTTTAGTGTGTCAACACCAATTCTTAGTTTGTGTACTTTTTGACATTTTACTGTTAATTTGTCTTGCATATATTGATTTCCAGCTTGTTTGATATTACTTCATTTTTGCCCTGTTCCTTTTTCTTGTTATTGCAAACTTTGTTAATTCTGTTTGTTGGACAGTTCTGTTATTTTGCATTTGACCATGGCTACTAAATATCTATTCTATTTCGTTTCTTTAATCTTGCCATGAAAAATATATGAAAGGACACTTCAAAATTGATTTGACTGACAGTGTCTTATTAATAGTAGTAAGGAATTGTTATAACCAGCTTCAAACCAAACTTTTTACCCAACAGAAGGCCACTACAGCAAATAATCAACAGATCATGAGAAATTTAAAAAGAAATCTTTTATTAAAAAAAAAGGAAAAGAAAAAAAAAAGCAGCATCCAAATAGTCATATGAGCACAATGAATTCAATGTAATATCTAGAAGATACATTAAAACAAGTATTTTGTATTCTCAAACATCAAATACATTTGAAAAATAGAATTTTACCCCAGAAGAAAAGGCCTTATGAACTTAATCTTGAGAATTTTTTTTTTTGTTTGTATTTAATGGTGTCCAGAAATATTCAATCTCAAATATGACAATAAATACAAGAATCACACCTCAAGAAAAATTACATTGTTGAGGGTTTTTCCATTTTTAAGGAAACTGGGTCTAAGGGAGATAATCAAGGATTTAGTTAAAGACAATATGAAACAAATATTCTATTTATAAGTCCAAATTTGGACAATAATGAAAAAAGAAGCAAAAAGGAAAAAAAAAAGGAAGAGAAAAAAAGAGGAAGAGAAAGGGGGAGAAAGAGATATATATATTTGTCTAGATAGGGGAGGGGGGGTGCAATATAGGAAACTTGTGGATAAGAGCCTACAAGTTGACCTCTTTCCAATAGATGTAAGGTAGTGTTGCGACCTAGGGAAATAAAATAATCACACGAAGGTTGGTAATGAATGATAATATTTAGGACACAAACAACACATATAAGATTCACCAGCAGCACATAGAAGTCAACTGCTAGAAGCAAGTCAAGTGAATTCCACAATGAATCTAACTGCTACAGTATTTATGTAAATGGGGACATACCCATTATCGTCCGTAGGTATGCTACAACACCCCACTTTTTGGATTTACTCTGTACCAAGTCAATATTTTTTTTCTTTTTGGGTTGACATCAATCCTTTCCATATGCCTTTTTTTTCTTTTACTCCATCTGTTTCAGACTTCTATCTCCAGAGCTTTCTGAGGGATGGGTACATCAAAAGTATCAAAGAGAACCTCCATAGGTTCAACCTCATCTAGAGTAGCATTCTCTTCAGTTGAATACCTACTTTTAATTTGGTTATAGTGTCTCTTGTGTACCATTTCAGGACCTTTTACTAAATACACCATCCTGCCAATTCTTCAGACAACAGTTCTGAAGGTAAAAAACCTTTTGACCAATTTTATAAAAATTTTTTTCAGGTTTTTGTACCGCATGATCATGTTTTTTCTTATTGGGTATAAGTTTGTCAAAAACTGATTGTATTTTTCACACAAACAATTTCTGCTGGAGTCATGACAAAAGGTGCATTTCTATTCAGTTTAAGCCTATACACCTGCAAAAATTGCTGTAATGCAGCATCTGTGGATCCACTGTTGGCTTTTTTTTAGAGCCCTTTTTAAGGTATCCACAAAACATTACTTCTGGGATGGTAAAGGGCAATTGTTATATACTCTACCACAAACATTTTGCAAAATTCCTTAAATTCTTTCAATGTAAACTGAGTGCCATTATCCGATACAATCGAATCTGGTACTCTAAATTTTGCAAACAATTCGTGTAGAAACTGAATTACTACTTGCATGATTGGTTTGTTACATCTGAATATTTCTGGTGACTTTGAAAAACTGTCTACAACATTTAGATAATATGTCCCATTAAGTGGACCAGCAAAGTCAACATGCAGACGTGACCATGGGCGGTCAGTTTCTGGCCATGGACTGAACTTAATTGGTGGTGCTTTAGCCACCAAAGCACAGCTTTTGCAAGACTTTACCAGATATTCAATGTCTATCTATGCTATACCACTATATGTAACTTCTCATTAAGCTTTTCATTATGGATATACCAGGGTGTCCTGTATGAAATTCTTTCAGGATTCTCTTTTGTAGTACCAAAAGGTACCACTACTCTTTCACTGTACATGAGAATGTCATTGCATATTGAGTATACTCTTGAATCTGCTTTAGTCATGTCTTTAAATTTTTTCTTCATTTCAGTAATAAATTTGTCCTCCAACACTTTACTTTTTATATCTTCCAACATCACAGGTAGTTCCCGCACAGTATTGCATAGTACGTTTTTTATCCCAACTTCCAACTGTAGAGAAGCAATGACCATATCTTCTAAAGATTCATTATTCCTTGGAATAAGTCTGGGCAACCAGTTCACATGACTTAATTTACATGATGGTAAGAATTCCATTTTTAAGTCGTAATTTAGTAAAATGATTTCCCATCATTGTAATCTATTAGCCATATGAGTTGGTAATCCTTTTTATGACCTACAAATAGTTATCAACAGTTTGTGATCTTCTTGTAGAGTAAACCTTCTCCTGTGAATGGATCTATGAAATTTTTTCAGGGCAAAGATAATCCCTAAACTTTCCTTTTCAGAGTATTTTCCTCAGCTGGAAGAAACATCCTGGATGCATGTACAATTGGTTTAATTGTGCCATCTTCTAATTTATGCATAATGCAGGCTCCTATACTATATGCACTAGCGTCATTTGCTACGATTATTTTATTTTTTTGGGGCTCGTAGTGTGTCAAGAACAAGTCTGATGTGAGTATTTTTTTTTTTAATTTTCTCAAATGCTTCCTGGCATTCCATCATCCAAGACCATTTAGTGTTTTTCTTCAAAAGCTCATTCAACAGAGCTTGCAAGCAATGCATATTTGATACATTGTAATAATTACATTATAGTAACCTGCTAACCCCAGGAGATTTTGTAGGGTACTGACATTGACAGGAACAGGCATGTCCTTTATAACATCGACACATGCTGGATCTGGTCTCCTGCCCTTCTTGTCAATTATCTGACCTAAATATTTCATTTTGCCCATAAAAAATTCACACTTTTCATCCTTCTGTTTGAATCCATAGTCCTGAATTCTTCTGAAAGCTTAAAAAATATTTTTCTTGTGTTCTTCAGGGTTTTCACTTTTCAGCAAAATATCGTCAAGATATGCAACTGAAAAGTCCAGTCCACTCAGTATTGTGTCTATTACTTTATGCTGTTTATTGTTATGTCAAGTGCTAAGTCAATGGCTGAGACTTTGATACTGTATTTTGAGGGTTTGTCTGCAAGCCATTTTATCACTTTAAGAAAGTCAGCACATTCCACTTTATTTCCATTTTTTGATGCATCAGTGTATATAAAGTGATCAGGGTGATTTTTTTTTTTTTTTTTTTGCAGATTTGATTGTTTTGTGAACTTGTGTATTTGTAATTTCTGAGATGATTTCTTTCATGCATAGGCCATAGGGTTTGATTGCGTTTTGCATTGGAAGATTCTATAGTATGTTGGATTTGATAGCTTTATGTAATACTAGCCGAGGTACCTGGCATTGTTCAGGTGTACATGGCTGCAATTGTCTATCTGCAAATTTGGAAAGCATCAAATGAAAAACCAGGGAGTTATGTCCAAAAAATGGGCTTTCTGAACAGTTTTTCATGGTTTTTCATTATATGCAAGGAAGCAAGCAGGACTAAAACCGCACTATCTTATTTCTTCCATGATGGCAAAATGTTTGTGACATGTTTGAAGAAAATCAGATAAAAAATGAGGAAGTTACTCAAGTTTATATTTTAAGTAGTATGAAAAGCCTGATTTTTTTGCAATTTTTTGTATGAAGTCAATGTCGCAGGAAAACTATCAAGCACTCTACATAAACCTTGTAACATTAGCTATGTTTTGCATTAAGTGCAAAGGACATCAGCTCATCCAGTAAAAATTTTGTTTGCATGTAATTGCCTTGGTTTTTGCAAAAAGTCGTACCCACCTTCAGTTTTATTAATTTCTCTGCTAAAACTGGGGGCGCCTGGAGATTGAAAAGTTGATCTTGGCCTACCTTGGTAAATTTCTAACATGTGTGTAAAATTTCAAAATTGGTTAAGAAATGTGGACGTGCATGAATAGCATACACCCACAGACACACATATACATACATACAGAGATACAGACATCTGTTTTATAGATATAGATTGGAGTGCTAGTTTGTCATCTCAGAGTTGGTGGGGGTTCAAGTGTATAGACTTTCTAAAGGAGGAAGTGTTGAAGGCCCTGAAGGTGAGTCTCAGTCCTTGCTGATGTATCTGTTTTAAATATGATTTTTGTACTGATCCATATATAAAACAGTCATAGTCCAGCTTTAACTCCATGAGTGACCTGTATAATTGAAATAGAGTTTTTTTGTTTTTTTTTTTAAATCAGATCCCCAATTCAGTGTTGCCTGAGTAGTTGTATTGCTTTGTTGTATTTAGTTCTTAATTTTTTTTTATATACAAAGTATAAATGATAGTTTTGGGGTTTTTTTTTTTGTCAAAGATTATGCCTAGAAATTTGTGCTGTTCAACTGTGGATATTTCACTATTCTATAGTATTAACATTGGGTCATTATACATTTTTTGTATTTAGCAGAAATATATACACTTCATTATGGTTTATGAAAGTTCAAATCCATTCTCTGTAGACAATTGGCTTATTTTATTAAGACATTGTTATAGCTGACATTCTATAAAACATGTATTTGGATCTATAGCAGATCAAAAAGTCATCCAGATAAAGCAAGCAATTTATGCCAGGGATGATATTTTTAAAAAATGTTGTTTATTTTTATATTAATTAGTGTCACTGAGAGTATGTTTCCTTTTGGTACTCCTATTTCCTGTTCTTTGAGGTCTGAAAGTGTGGAGCCTACTCAAACCTCAGATTTTATCATTTAAAATATTGTTGATAAAGATTGGCATTCTGCCTTTCAAACCCAAATTATTCAGGTCTTTCATAATACTGTATCTGAGTTATTGAAATTGTTTTCCTTCACTCCTGTCACACCAGTGACATCCCTTCAAGCAACTCCCTGGTGTAAACAAATGCTGGTTTTTATGGCATCTAGTGAGGTCACTACACAAATTTTTGGTCACCAAGTCTGTGCAGATTGAGTCCTGTTCACAGCACAGTAGAGGGATCCTGTTGACACCTTTCACTCAGACTTCATACTGGTACAAAGCATTAGCCAGAGCAGTTGCATTGCAGACACCATCCTTTGACATAACACTGTACCAGTAAACTGCTTTCTGGCAGCAATCTCTTTAGGTGGGGTTCTCTCAAAAAAGATACTGTTGAGACACTGTATCACAGAAGCTGAATCTTCTTGTAGAGGCTGCCAAATGGCAAACTGAGTAGACCCACAGTTTGTCAGGGTCAGGTAGGGTAGTGAGCACCCCTGCAATGGGTGATATCCATCCCTAGTCTCTACCATATACCTGTTGTCTCAAGTTTCCCTTTTCACCATCGGATGTGCTGGATCGATTAACAGACATTCCAGGCAGGATTTAACAGCAGATCTCACAGCCTCCTTCATAGACAGTGCAATTTTCCTGACAAAGTACATTATTCATTTTGCACAGGTGTGTTCACTGTGTGAGTGTATTTGCCTTATCTGACTGTTCCATACTGCTGCCAGTTGCAGCACATACCTGAAGCACTGATCTTGCCTCATTTCTTCTAGCCACTTCTGTGGAACTCTGGTGATTCTATCCACTTTGTTCCAATTTGATTTGTGTAATATCCACCATTAATGCATACTCCTTAACCAACTCCAAGAAGGTCTGCAGTCACCTCCTGATCAGCATCTCACTCCCAGCCTTAATTCTCAGTCTGACTTTGCCTGTCAGCATGTTCATGAGCTATTAACACACGCACAGAATCAGTTCTTAAATGTAGTCTTAGTTTCCCAGTGTACAGCCAGGTTTACCCCCTTTATAATAGCATGTAGCTATGCCAGGTGGGGGTGGGGTTTTTTACATGTCTGACTCTGGCCACAACCAAAATGAGTCTTCAATAGTGGACACACACAATTCAAGCAAGACTCCAGTGGCCAGGGAACTTGTGTCAATCTACACATCAAGTTCTTTGCTATCAATGCATCACTCACCTCTACACAGGCAGCTTTGGTAACAGTCCGTCAGCATCATTCTAGCAGGGCATCATAATTTTGATCATCCCAACCTTTCATCACTACACTTACTCTTTGCTTGATGACACCAACTGCTACTCAGAGCCATCCACAGACTGGGAGGTATCCAATAAGCTTGCCCCAAAAAGAGAATACCTTCCTCCTGGTGACCACCTCTGGGACGTCAGAATGTGCATTTTTGCACTTCCAAAGCAGAACACCAGACATTTAAGCCAAGTATCCAAGCTCCATTTTTTGCTCACTCTGGAATTTTGCTTGTCAGTCCAAAGTATGACAGGTATTCAATACTAGTTGTGGACATGATATCCTCATTTACATACAGGTTGTCAATGCATGCTGAGGTTGCCTCTGACTTTCATCCTGTGATATCACTGCATTGACAACAGATCTCATTTGGGGGCAACATTCAGCCCAAATCACAATCTGATCAGGCAGTACCTTCTGCTTTGGAAGATAACAATTTGGTACAGCCAAAGTAGTTCATTGATGCATACTTGCAGAGTGGTTGATCCGAGATCTAGCAGTGCAATGTTCAATCCATTGCATTCCCATTCTCTTAGTTTGCTGGTGCAAATATCAGCATCTGCAGTGTAAACATCGACATGGTTAAATTCCTGTAGTCTATTATGGATGCAGTTTTGACTTGTTTTGCTGCAGGACAGCCATCAGTGAAAGTAGCCTTCTTGGGGGTCCAAGTTTCTGCTCATCATATGGAATAAGCCAACCCTTCCATTGTTGCAACTCCCTCTCATATGATCCTCTTATTTTCACCAGCACAGAATACTCTGCGATGCAGTTTTGCAACTTGCTTGGTGTTTTGCCTTCTGCCCATTTCTAGGATGCAGTCTACTCATTCCACTGCTGATCAAATTCTGCCCGAAAATCAGGTTTTTCAATCAAGAGTAGTTGCACCACCACACACAGAAACTGGCTCTTGGGTAAATCAAACTTCCCCAGACTTAGAAAGAGATGTTCTCCCAAGAGGCTTGATTGCATCTATTCCAATTAAGAGATTAAATCCAAGATGGTCCTCTAGCACTACCAGACCTTCTGTTCCACAGCATTCCACTACTGATGGATACAATGTCAACACTTAGTTTCTCCCACGTTCGGAACACCTTGTTCACTACAGTGAGAGAGCACCTGGAGTCTATTAGTGTGAGGCACTTCCTTCCACACAAATTAATATCTAATATCTGTTGCGTCAATTTTACATTTGAACTGGGCAGGAAACCAGTGCTGAGTTCAGGTCCCCTGGCTCTTTTCCTGAATGATCTCAGGATATGTGGCCTATTTTATTGTAGTTATAACAATGAACACAATTTTTTCCACCTCTGCTAGGCAAACTTTTACAATCTTTGGTGAAGTGATTAAAGCAATTGCATCAACGACAAATTATGTCATGAGAATCCCTAGGAGGAGGTTGCATAGTCTTTTGGCATATCTCGTGCTGCTGCTACTGCCAAGTTTTCATCAGGTTTCTCATTTTTTTCATTATTGCTCAAGCACATGCGAGCATTTGTTCAATGGTCAATACCTCCATCCAAAAAGCACCAAACCACAGTCGCTGACACCCCTGGACAATACAGCCAGTTTTCCTTAGCTCTGCCAAGTACACATCAACAGATTTCCCTAGTCAAAGGCGCCATTCAGAGAATTGTTCATGCACAACAAATTTGTCCATTGCAAATGCTGTTTAAAGGTTTTCATTTTATGTGTTCAATGTCTGCTTTTTCCTCTTCACTTAATTGCTGATAGACAGCAAATGCCTCACCAGACAGTCTTAGAGGGATCACATATTCTAGCTGCTTCACTTCACACATCCAAACAAGTTTCACCTTTTTCTCTCCATTCAACCACATTTGGCCCAAACGCTGAGCCATCAAACACTGACATAAGCTTGATATCAAACTTATCCTTAGACAATCTGCAATATTGCCAAAATAGCTTGTAGCTGAGTTATCAAGATTCTTTTCCTTCGCTCCTGTTGCATAGGTGGCATCCCTTCAAGAAACTACCCAGTGTAAACAAATGTTGCTTTTATGGTGCCTAGCTAGGTCTTTATACAAATTTTCAGTCACATGAGACAATACCCAGTCCACACAAATTGAGTTTCCTGTGCACAGAACTGGCAATCTCATGTCACTTATGCTGGGTGGACAGGCTGTGTCCACTACAAATACCACATCTCCATGTTGTGTTATAGGCTTTCTTTAAATTAAAGTATATTGCTGCTACATATTCTTTTTTCATGTGTGAAGATTTCCAACTGAACTAGATGGTTTATGGTTGTTTTTTTGTTTTTTTTTTTTTTTGTCGTTTTTTTCTAAAACCTAATTGATATTTGTCAATGGAGTTATTTGATTCCATTGTACCGGCATAGTCTGCTGGTGATCATTCTTTCAAATGCAACTGGTCAAAGCAATTGGCTGGAAATGTGATAGATGATTAGGTTTGTTTCCATAGGGTTTGGACCTTACCACTGGTTCATATATTAGTAGGTAGTTGATAGACAATCTGGGTAATTGTTTCAAAATATTGTAATGAATATCATTAGGACCTGCAGCTGTATTGTGGGATTTTTGTCAATGAATTTTGCAATTCTATTAGAAAGAATGGTTGTCTGTAATTTGTTTTGGGATTAGAAGCTGGTTTACTTTTTTCTTCATTTTGTTTTATGATTTAGAATGTTTTGTTTTAAATTTTGTGAGAAGTTCTCTGCTAGAAGATTAGCAGTAGCTTTTTTTGCCATTTTCGGTGATGTGTTTAGTGGCATATTTTTGTATTTTCCTGATATTTTTTTAATCATTCTCCAAAACGTTTTTATTTTGGTATTAGGGGTTTTCTTACTGATGAAATTTTTCCATGTACTTCATTTAGATTTTTGATTTTTAGTCTTGCTCTACCGGTTTTAAAATTTGAAAAAAAAAAATTTCTTTTGTAGAGTTTTTATTAAATTTCCTAAGTGCTGCATTGTGTGACTTGATGGATTTTTAGCATTATTAAACTTTATTGTGTTTGGTTGATGAGGAGTATTTTGGTATAGTTTCTTTGGCAATGGATAGGAGTATTTGGGGAAATTGAGAAATGAGATCCTCTTGATTAGTATTTGTTTCTGGAATTAGTTTTGTGCAGTAAAGTTGTTTTGTTTATTGTATTTTTTTTTATATTTTCCCCACTAATCAGCTTTATATAGATTTAAGTTTGGAATTTTGTCCTCAGGAATGGGGCCAAAGTGCTCTAGTATAATTGGGAAGTGGTTGTTTCCACAGATATCTTCATATACTTGCCAGTTAAAATCATGTTATAAGAGTTGGGCTGCATGTGGTTAAGTCTATTGATGAATAGTAGCCACTTACTGGGGGGAGATATGTGTGGGTTTCATTATTATATAAGAATATATTCTCTTGATTTAGAATATTTTCTGAGGTTTTGTCATTTTTTTTTTTTTTTTTTTATTGGTCAGCCTACTGCCTCTTGTTTCATCGTTGATATTGAAATCACCTATAATGAGAAAGGTTCTTTAAATTTGTTGCTGTAATGTTATCATTTGGGAGGATAGTTTTGTATATTGTTACTGATACTGCGATTGCTTCTAAATTTGTATTGAAATGTATTTGGCTACATGGCATGGAGTTCTTTATGAGTATGGATAAATGTTAGTATGGATTTTTTTTTATGCGTTTATAGGAAGTGTAGTGTTTGATGTTAATCTGGAGATGTTGATTTTGATTGGATTTTTGTTAGTCTGTTTTTGGTTCTAGGTCTCGGGTTTCCAAACCATCAAATCTGTTTTGTTGATATTTCCTTGGTTTGTGTATTGAACTATTGATTTTTTTCCCTGCTCAGGAGGATTTAGTTTGGTAAATAGTTTCTCATTTTTTTTTGTGGGAGACATTTGTGAAGTAACATTGTATTCTGTTCTGCAACTGGTTTGATCCTTCGGGTCGATTCAATAATGGGGTCAACTTTTTGGTTAATTCTGATCTTAATTCTTTTATAAATTTCAGGTAGTCATCTGATCCGAGCTGTAATAATTTCTCTACCAGTATCTTGAACCGGTCTTCACAACAGCACTGATGGAGTTTGCTGACTTTTTTTTTTTACAACATTAGCAGGCGTGTCTTTCTGCATTTTTGTTTCAGCTAATTTTCTTGTCTCTGGAAATAGGATATCTTTGGTGTATTTTATTTTTAAAATTCCCTTTTCTTTTTGCCAAATTTTATATACTCATGCATATACTAGATGATCTTCCCCATAATTTGCACATCTGATTGCTTTGCAATATTGTGTTCTTTTGGGGGGTTGTGTTCTTTTTCTCCACATCCTTGGCAAACTGGTTTATTCTTACATTTTTCCTCATAGTGTCCAAATTTCTGATATTTAAAACATCTAAGGAGATTCAGAATGTATTCTACATTTTCCACCAAATAGCTGATTTTTATTTCTTGTGGAATATTTGGTCTGTTGGAGGTCAATATGTATTTGTTTGGGCTTCTTTCTTCGTTATTCTCTTAAAGTCTGTTACACCTTGGTTTTGTAATTTTTCTTTTATTTTGTCTGGAATACAAAAGGATATTTCTTTGCTCCTCACTACATCTATAGCAGTTTTCAGGATTTTATGTGGTTGATCTTTGTTTTGGTCTAGTAAAAACTGGTCATCATTAGAAAAGGGTCAGCATTATTTTTTTTCAACTTCCACAAATGGGGTATCATTTTTTAATTTGACATTCTAGGGAGGGGTTACATTATTTGAAATCACTTTTTCAATTAAAAAGGGAGATACTTTTGTTAGTGAAATATCTCCTATTGCTTGAATAACCATGAATCGTATTAGGAGTTAACATACTTTCATTTCAGATCTTGATTCTAGTGAAACATTTGGACGTATACAGCCATGCCCTAAAGTTTGATTTTCCAAACAGATTGACCCTCAACCACCACCTTCTAACATATATATGGAGTCAAAAGTAAACCTGATTTACATATTGTTGTTTGAAATTATATGTATTAGTGGCTTGACATGATTAGCTGATCAGATTGGGTCTCTCCAACCACACATCTAGCCCAAGTAAGGGCCAAAGTGGAGTGTTGTGGGTCATATGATCACTTAATATCTGGGATCATGGAACACTCAGTCACCAGGATATCATTTTCAAGCATCACAAGTGCCACTTATAGCCAAGTGGTGGCCTTTTTTTTTATGGTGGGAGGTGGGGAATAGAGTACCTCTTTGCAGAGGATGCAGTTGTTACATTCTAAACCCCAGCCACCAGGCCTAAGCAGCAAAATATAGCAGAGACTCACCTCAGCAACCCAAAAGGGCCAGAGTCAAGTGTATGTTTTGTAATGGAGTGTGGAGATGGCGATTTGGTGAGTTTCAGACTGAAGGTGAATCAGGCAGCACTGGTGGTGTCACTTGTAGCCTTTTTTTATTGACTGGTTCTGGGCACTCAGTGGTTGAGGAATGGCTGGGTCAGGTGCATAAAAGCATGATATGGTCATTCAAGAGGAGACGTGGTGTATTTGAGATTGATAAATGGAGAGAATTGTGGATTTGTTCTGCCAATTGGACTTATTGGACTTGCATATAGTTTTTTTTGGGTTTTTTTTGGCATGAGCATTTGTATCTGGTCTGCCACAACATGTTAGACAGCTTCTTCAGGTGTCATCTAGGATGGAAGCTATAACTGTGGAGCAGTTGCTAACTTGGGCTATCATGACTGATGACAAGGAGCACGAGGGATCAGTCACCGTGTCTGCTCAACCAATGCGTACAGACAAGGACATTCTTCCCACGAATTCATGCAGAGGGGCTGTCATTTGCTATAGGTGCTTTGGGCCTAACCATATAGCCAAAGACTGTATGCTAGGGTCCGATAATCGAGCGCAAAGGACCCACCGTGAGATGCAGTGTTTTAAATGAGACAAGATTGAGCACATATAAACGGAGTGCATATATCAGGGAAATGCCCGAGGGATGAGGATGTCAGCGCCAGTCTTCTTCCCAAACAATTACAAAAGTGGGAACTGCCTGCTGTAGAGGTATTTGTCAATGGACAGAAGTGTGCCACTCTGGTGGATTCTAGGTGCTCACAGATGCTGGTGAGCAAAACTGTATGCCGTCTTTGGAGGTAGAAGGAAGCTAATAGGAGAACCTTGAAGTGCCATGGGTATGGAAAAAATCATGTTCAGCACTAGGCATGCTCGTACTGTAACTATTGAGGCTCTGATTGTTGATAGACAATTGTTGGGATATGATCTTATTCTCAGGATTGACACAATCAAGGAGCTTGTAGGCATGCACTTAACCAGATTGAGTGAAATGTACTTTCCTGATGTAAAGTTAAATTGGTGTGCCGCCATTTCTATCAACAAGCCTGACTTTAACATGACATTTGCCAAAGAAAATAAGTTGTGGACTGCCTTGTGGAAATGGGTGAATGGTCACGCAACTGGTGAATTGAAAAATAAGGTGCCAGAATACACGGTGCCCAACCATGCTTGGGATGTGTATGAGAAAAAACTCTTATTGTGACAGCATAATGGATGGCTGTTGCCGCATCACGAAAAAGAGCTTGGTCCACCCAAGGGTTTGGTTCCTTTGATGGTGATTATACAAGAGCACAAGCAGAAAGTCCAGCTGGTGCTCGACTATTGTGAATTGAATGAATTCGTGGAGTCATTCACTGATAATGCAGATGTGTGCGCACAGAAGTTTAAAGAATGAGGACGACAAGGAGCCAATGTATCACTCTTGAACCTAAGAAAGGTTTACATGAAAATCCATGTTGATAAGGCGTTATGGCACTTTCAGACTGTGGTTTTTAAGGGTCAACAATTTTGCCTTACATGATTTGGTTTCAGGTTAAATGTAGCGGCATGATTAATCAAGATCAGGCAATTAAGAATGCCACATTGACATATATTGACAACATTTTCATCAATGAAAAACTGGTTTCTGCAGTGCATGTGCGGCAGTACTTATCTGATTACGGTTTCGTCTGTACGGATCCAGAGCGATTAGAAGACCAAGTCAAAGTCCTAGGCCTGCAGGTCTAGGGGAGGATGGCATCCTTTGATGGAAACGGGGAGGTGAAGTCTCAGAAGTTCCACAGATCATCACCTGTCAGAGCATCTTTTTCCTATGCAGGAAACTTGTGGGTCTTTTCTCTGTGTGTGGATGGCTCAGAGTGTTGAATGTATTCATAAAGCGGCAGGTGAGCACAATGACTAATGGATGGGATGATGAAGCCAAGGATGCCTCCCTCTATTGCATGCTAACAGAAACAGTGCCCAAACCACAAAAATGGATCCCACGAGAGACTGGGGCATGGATGGTAGTGAGATGAAAGTGTTGGTAAATGCAAATTCTGTAGCCACAGGAGTGGCACTAGAGGTGAATGGGAGCATTGTGGAGGATGCTTACTGGTTGAGCCCAACTGAAGATGCTAACAATGTCAATTTGGATGAGCTCGATGCAGCAATAAAAGGTGTAAATCTGGCCTTTCAACTGCGAGTGTCGGTGTTACATTTGGTTACGGATTTGACATGCATGCATCAATAGATATCTGACATCCTGACTGGGAAGGCACGGGTGAACACAAAGGCAGCTAGTGAGATGCTGGTAAGACAACGCTTAGAGATATTGTGAGCATTGGCAGAGCAATACGCTTTGAGTATAGATGTGATGCTGGTGAAATCCTGTCTAAACTGCACAGGTTGTTGAATTTACATTTACATTTCACTTGTAAGCACTTCAAGAACTTTTTAAATAGCTGGGGTTGTACTTGAGATTCCGATGCATCCATGCACCAGCTGAGAATGGAATTGTTGAATGCAGTCATAGAAGTATGAAGACCATCACAACCAGAAAGCAATGTTCAGTACTAGAGGCACTCTACTGGAACAATGTCACTCCCAAGGACAGTATTTCATCTTCCAGAGTACCAGCTAATGTGCTGCATAGGTACCACATCCAGGTACAAAACATCAATGTCATGCCCTCACTTGAACCGCAAAACATTCAAGGGGCATACAAAGAAGGGGACATCATCTGCGTAAAGACTCAACACAGTAGATGCACTACCAAATACAAAACGGGCTGTGTAACCCAAGTAATCAGTCCAGTTGATGCACACAGATGTAACGCTGCAACATGTGAAGAATTTATGCCCTTTGCTGGGTCCATATCCATGATCAGACTGATAGTGACACGGAAGAGAGTGAACAATTTGTGTACTTAGAATCGAGTTCGCCAGGTGATTCCTCCAATACCAACAGTTCAGAGACTAATACCAGAGTACCCGATCACTCACCAGGCAGTAGTTTGTCTGAAAACAAAACTCACGTTGTTCCTTTTCAAAGGAGTACCCAACAGAAAAGACTTGCCCTGAAATTAGTCAGCTGTGATCAGGAGATCGGGGGGTGGGGACTTACCCCAGTAACCCTTTGCATGTTTTGCTATAGAGTGTGTAGACGGTGAATAGGCGATCTTTGGGCTGAAGGTTAATCGGGTGGATCTGGTGGCATCGCTTGTAGCCATTTTCATTGACTGGTTCTGGGTGCTCATTGGCTGAGCAATGGCTGGGTCAAATGCATAAAAGCACGGTACGCTCATTCAAGAGAAGGCTTAGTTTCTAACAAGGAGTGGCTTATTTGAGATTGAGAAACGAAGAAAATTATGGATTTGTTTTGATGACTGGACCTATTGGTCTTGCATATAGTTTTTTTTTTCCATTTCTTTTTATCGTGTGTGCTTCCAACCAATTTTCAAATTATTATGGATTAGGTCTTAAAATGCCACAACTTTATTATAAATATCAGAAGTGATTAATAATAGCTTATTAATAACTCTGGTCCTAAAAAGTTTTTCATCCAAACTTAAATCGTTCACAACTGTTATTACTCAGAAATGTCAGTGAATTTAAAGTAGCATTACACAGCTTTGATGAAACTGACAAAATGATTGGAAAAAATTTTTAAAATGACATAATGGCCCTTAAAATGCAAGGTCAAATCCAAAGTTACAAAGTAATGTCCCCACTTCTTATACACAAGATAAACCAGGCCCAAAAAACACAAACTGCTAAAGTAAAAATCAGAACTTTTCAGTAAATAATTCTCCCTCAAAACGATAGAATTCTAATACACCCAGCAACAATATTATTTGTCACACATGGACAAAGTAGGAATGCAAAAATAAAAAGAAAGCCGATGTAAAAAATGTTGAACATTTTTCAGAAAATGGAAATACATCTATTTTTAGTTGGATTTGGCACCATTACAATTATAAATTGTTTACTTGTTGACTGTGGAGACATGACTCCTGGTGTTACTAATGAAACCAAATTTAGTTTTGACAATATTAATCCAGAAATCCACTTGGTATTGCTCTATATGGATCTGTAAAATACATAAAAAAGTAATGGCACAGAATTTACTTTTAACTTTTCTAATCAGCAACTATATTAAACACAAAAAACAACCCCATATTCTCTGTACCAAAATGGTACTGCAGAAAGATTTTGGCAATCCCTCTTTGAAATGAGATGTTTACTAATCAGATGAAAATCATTAAAATTATTATGGATATATGCTGTTATGACATAAGAAATAGATATTATTGTCAAAGGACAGGAAAAACTGCATTCAAAATGCTTGTTAGTTATAAACCTAACCAATAATATGCATAATTTTGGCATAATCTGTTATGCATATATCTAGTTTATATTCCAGAAACTGAAAAGGTCAAAGTAAGGTGTGTAAAATAAGAAAATTTAACATTACTTCCCAATTATTTGAAGAGAAATCCTTTTGAGGAGGGTAACCAAAATAAAGTTACACAATCAGATAATCCAGTCAAACTAACAAGGAAACATGTACCAAAAGATACCACAGCAGATTACAAAAATGCCATGAATATTTTAAAGATTATGTTGTTAAAAATTTGGACAATGTGGTAAATCCCAATATAAACTTTTGCTGTTCTATAAAATATATACCCAATAGTTATATTGAAGATATTACTTCAAATGACTATAAAATGGCATGAGACTATGGAAAGTGAAATAAACACTAATAGTCATTAAACCAAAAGGAAAAATTCTTGTTGGAAGTTAATGGATCTACACTATTAAAAATAATAAAAATGTCAGCAAACAATACACGGCTCAGTTTGTTACTTACAAACCTCTGGAATAGATTATTATATTGAAACTGTCTCCCACAGTATGTTTATCATCTGTAATTGTAATGAGTTGGTCGGTCAACTTGACACCCCCAAAGTGAGTGGAGGTGGGCAGGCACAGGAACTGTAATTGGTAGCTGGCTTGTTGGTGTTTTGCATAGGTGAGTTACCAAGCTCTATGTAAAGGGCTGGAATGAGGAGAAGGGAGGGTTTCAGTCTCAGAAGTGGAGACTGCGTCCGTCGCTACGACAGCGGAGAGAAAGAGACGAAATCATTTTTTTTCGAGACACATTCCAACACAGTAATGATTTTAAATATAATTAGATAATTTAAGACAATTTATCTGTCCACCAAATGGATGTAAGACCACATGCCCTGATAGACTGTGAGGTCTATGTAGGACAACCTACAGGTAAAAAAAACAATGAAAAACTTGTATGGTGGTTAAAAATGTCATATAGACTTAAACAAAGCAGATATAATTGAAATATTGTACTTCACACATTTAACTGGCCAGTCTTAGAAGACTCATTTATTTTCACCAAAAATATTTAAAATAAAATGGTAATTGTATGGGTTGAAGATATAGTCATTGCTGAATGCAAGTATATGTTGTTTAAATTTTTATTTTCTTTATCAAACTACTTCATTACTTTATATAAATGAATCTTGCTAAAACATTTGTATATACATTGTACATTTCTAAATTTAACTAACAAAAATATTGTGCAATAAATTCTACTAAAGGACTCCAATTAGTAGTAATGTGCACAATTGGTTATTGTGTGTGGATCTCATGACAACACATATGTGACCATGTGGGCCTCAAGGGACCCTCAGTTTAACATGCTTTTGCCAAACTGTATCCATCTAACTTTAGTTACTCAGACTGATTTCTGCAGATATGGTTCAGGTAAAATGAATCTATAACATAACCTAAATTCATAAAAACACCCTAATTCTTATGACAAATGCTAATGTTAACTGATGGACAAGAAATATTGAAGAAAAATAGCAAAAACAAAATTCTCATGTAATGAAAAATGTGTATAAAAATTTGATGGTAATTCTATGTGAATTTTTTTTTTTTTTAACAGATTTCAGATGAATTTAGCTAATTTCATTTAATAGACAACATATTCCACCAGATTGAACAATACAGTTTTTAAACAACTGCATTAACAGCTCACAACCTCTATCCACCTATACTGCTTATATCAGAAACTAAATATCTCTTTTTTGGTTTAAGATTTTACTTTCCTAAATGAAATTTGCCTCTCCGAGTGCTTCATCTTAAAAGCATGAGAACCCCCCCCCCCACTTCCTGCACTGATAATTTCAGTGCATAATATTTTCTTTCATATAAGCAAAGTACCATCACCCAAAAAACTGCATTTAGATTATCCTTAGCAACAAGAATCCCATGCCAAGAAGACTTGGGATGATTATAACTCAAATACATGAAATTTGAAATTTTTTCAGCCAATGTCAAGTTAAATGATTTTAATCCTGTCATTACTAATAAACTTCATTGACTTTTTTTTTTTTTTTTACTTTATTTTAGCGCACACACACACACACACACAGAGGAAAGTCATTCCTTTTTAGTAATAAAAAAAATTCAATAAAAAAATAGTTTACTGATAAGGATGTGTGAAATCAACTCATTACAAAAGCAGCTGAATTGATACCAAAATATTGGCCAATAATCTTGGAGTAAAAACCAATTCTTTCAGCAGTTGGCTCCAACTAAATAACATGAATCTTGTCCCCCACAAACTAGTCAGTCTATTTGTAAAGACATGCTATCCAAAAGATATAAATAATTTTAACATTCAAAAACAAACCAATTTTTTTCTATATTAAGAAAATTAAATATGTAAATCACTGAAACCCTATATTGCAAAATGCTTTGAAATGCTTCAAATACAATTCTTCACTTAGCATTATAACTCATCTTTAGTAAAAAGATGAGAGTTTATGTATCAAAAAAATAAAAAATAAAATAGACTATTTTCTGTTGTCATCTTGTTTATAATTTTAACCATAGAGAAGCACAGAGACTGGTCTCTTCTGTTATAAATTATGTAGTGGAAGGCTGCAGAAGGAATTGTCCAAAACATTGTATGAAAAAAAAAAAAAAAAAGCTTGAATGAATCCTCAAATTTTATAGAAAATATATTTGAAAGTAATCAACATACAGCTAACAAATAACGGAGACTGTGTTAAAATTTCAATTTATTTATTACATATTTGAAAGAGTTAAATGAAAATTCTTTATTCAGAGAATAGAAGAAAGAACCAAGTGAGGCAATAAGCACTAGAGCCTAAAAAAATAAGAATATTTGAAACATAAAAGTCTAATCATTTAATCAGACAAGCAATAGCCCAAAATGAAAATAAATTATCTAAAAAGGTGGAAAAACTAATGAACATTGTAAAGGAAAGAAATTGGCAGTATGGATTAAAATAAAGTAAATGATCCCCCCCCCCAACACACACAAAAACATGAAAATGTATTTACATCTCAAAAACTTTTAAATATAAATATTATTCCAAACAGGAAACATCTAGTGTATTGATATCATAGATCAAAAGCTGATCACTTGTGTTAATCTCTCCAGCAAAGAGATCAGAGATCAAAACCTAATAAGTATTAATAAAAATAAAAATAAAAATGCAATTAAAAACGTGAGCACACACACAGTTAATGGACAAAGAGAGTTAAGTTTTATGTATCCACACACACTCATCATGTAATGAGTAAACCTAAAGAGGTGAATATTTGAATTGTGCATTTGTAAATTGAAAGTTAAGATGCTAGTTTCAGCACATTCATTGTGAATAGGAAAGTAAATTCTTTAATTTTTGTTTCCAATGATTTCATAGCCAATCAGTCAAGTGCCAAAAATAACTTGCTTTTAAATTATAAATTGGTATAATTTAAAGTGGCGTTTAGAATGTCATTCATTACATCCCGGTGATTTTTGCCAATCAGTTTACGCTTGATACTCATACACTAGAGTTGTGTTTTATTCTATGTGAATATTTGAACTTTTGTAAAAGTTTCCTTTTTAAATCTAATACACTATGTTTTCATGCTAAATCAATAAATTATTGAAATATTCTAAATATATTCCTGTATGTTTACAAAAATTAATAAAAATACAAAGTTTGTATGGTCCAGATGTACCTGTGCCTAGAATAACTGACAAGTTAACCACTGATATTTCATCGTCCTAGCAGAAAAATATCTAAATGATTATGATTAGAACTATATATGAAGGTGTCATGGGAGAAAGGCAGAAAGTTTAATTATACATCACAATGATATGAAGTTTTCCACAGAAGATTAAAAATAAAATCTTGAAGTTGACCTTTCCAACAACTATTTCACATTTAAAATAATGAAAGCAAAAGAACTAAAACCATTTGATACTTCCTTATCTAGTAAGCATGACACCAGATAACCCAAGATCATACAAAAAAAAAGTATTATACAGAAATTTGTCTTGAATGATGACAAATCAAGATTTCTTACCCAGGAACTACTTGACTAAAAATGCCCTTAATTAAACCAGCTTCATATTCTATAGTAGTGGAATTTTACATTAAAAAAAAAAAAAAAAAACAAATGTACAAAGTAGACCACTAAGTCCATAGCCTGACAGTTAACTGAATTTTGACCTGAAATTTTCACTGTTCAATTTGTGTGATCTATAAAGAAATGTTATGTGGTCAATGAAAAAATGTTATTTTAACTGCACTGACAAAGACATTATATTGAAAGCGATATTTGGTGCATATAAAAAAGAAAATAAAAAGTCTTTCTTTCATTGATAGGCTATGGAATTATTTACAAACACTGTATTCAGTCTTATTAGTTAAGTACTAATTTTCAACAATTCGGGGTAATTACTGTTTACAATGATTACAGTATTTAAGCACTTGAAGTAGTTTTCATTCAACTACAGGAATATAGAAAATCCAATGAATGTATAAATTATGTGGTCAATTCAAATTTCAAAATTCTAGATTATAATTCAAGTATTGTTTCATATACATCTTAAATTATCTATATTTGTATAAAGTTAATAGTAAATTAGAATGATAATTATTACCTATTTTTTATCCTAATTACTTCATGGTTGTCAATGGCAGGAACACTATCATTTAAGACTGAAAGAAACACAGTACAATCCAAGTGAAAATAAATATTTATTACTCCTATCAAGTAGTTTACAAATCAAACCATTTAAGAGAAAGAATTTAACTGAAAAAGAAATAACAATATTCCATGCAAGGTTCAGTAAAGGAAATGTCAAAAATAAGACAAATAGAATGAGAACTAAAAATGAAAATTATCCATATTAAAAAATGAATAAAAGGAAAGAGATGAAAAAAAAAAAAAAAGAAAAGAAAGAAATGAAGATAAATGTATGCAAGACTTAAAAATAGAAATACAAGTGGTCAAGCAGGCTTTAGCAAGATTCCACCTTGAGTTTCATTAGTGTACAATAGAGGTGGGGTTGAGGATCTAAACATTCAAAAGCCACTTTTTCTATAAAATAAGGATTCACACGACAAAATTAAAACTGAATAAGTAATCAACATTTGATTTTTGTACAAATTTAAAGAACAAAAAATTTCAAACTATTTCAATGAAATGTTAACAAGTTGAGATAATCATATCTACAGATATGAAACATTATCAACCTCCTCTATAAATCTGACCAGAGAAATATAGACTTTATACTCAAATCATGTGATAATTGCAAGTCATTATTATAGATGAGAAGCAATGTAATTTTTATATATTGGGATATTCCTACCAATTCAAATCATAGTGTTCCCATTCAGGCCAAGCTTTTCCCATGAGAATAGAGATAGAAAACAAAAATCCTGAGATGACCAAGCAAAATAAGAGAAGTCACGCCCCCCAAAATTAATCATTTTTATGCAGTTCAACAGAACGCTTTCATTTCACAATACCTTCAAATGGAATATTTACTAATTTTTACATAAGGGTCACAGTAGCACTCTGGGAGAATTTAATTTACTCTCAATAGCTTTAAATACCAAGTTGTTGCCCTCTGCACAACAGGCATTACAACAACAAAGAGTAAGCAGAAGAGATGAAGAGGAAATTCATTTCACTGAGATGCAATTCTTGTGCAAAGAGTATTGACATATTCAGTGCTCATCATAATATTGCAAAACTTAATAAGCTTTGTCATCAAATTTCTTAGCTCAAAAACAAGAAATAAAAAATGGGCTATTTATTCAGTGATGCAAACAAGTGTATTTTTAAGTATCCAAGATAGAATCAAAATATGAAAAGTAGGGGTCAGCAAAGAAGAGAGGGTGCATTATAGAAAGCACTTGATAAAAATGTTGCATATATTAACTGAAGCAAGGGGAAACAAAGAAAACTAAATCTAATAGCACTTAAGTAGTGGCCACATCAAACATCCAGTGTAAGTTAATGTGCATTTCATTTTGCTCAACACAAAAATTATATTAAACTGTAGATAAAATCTTTTGAATAAAGTTTACATGACTTGAAATTATAATTAAAAAAACATTTGCAAATCACAACTGTAAATGTGAAACAGTAAATTTAACCAAAAGGAGTTAACAGCTAACTGAAACAGCTGATTTTATTTTTAACAAAATTCTATCCTAAACACTAAGACATTACAGTATGTATGTCTTTACTTCAACAATTCTTAAATTCATAATAATCCAAATCAATCTACCAAATTCTACAAATCAAAAATAGGAGCTTATAGTCAAGTTCCAATATCCAACAGATCAATATCATTCAGTGAGACATATCACTACCAAAACAGATCAGCTGACTAACTGCTCACCAATCAACCATTACCAAGAGTCACCATCTGATAGCAATAAGAGACATGCTTATTGGCACTGATACCAAAATGCTCAGTTAGACAAAGGAAGGAGATTACCTGTAATGCATCCAATTCAGTAGAATTTATTGATTCAATCAAAAACATTCTACAAGCATATTTCCTGAAAGGACATTCTTCTATCATAAGCAGCAGCAATAATAATTTAGTGGAATATTCTTTTTTTAAATAGTAAGATTAGTTTTAAAGAGGCAGAAAAAAAGCACAGAAAAAAAGCAGATAAAGCTACAGAACAAAGCAAATCAATTACATTAAACTTTCTCATAACCAAAAAAAACAATGTGTGAGGTTCTCTCCTTCATATATGCCAGAGTGATAGAGAGATCTTTTAACAAAACTTTCTGCTTATGCTGAAATTTTAAAACATTTAATGTTGTTTCCTAAGTTTCCTATTTATAGAAAAGACACAGAAAAGAAAAAACTTCCAAGTCATAGCAGTGGGAAAATAACTAAAGTCAAGATACCAGGTCAGTACATATATAATTATAGATCCTTCGTTGGATTTTGTTGGGAATTTTAAGAGATATAGGAGTAATGGCAGTAATATTCAATGCACATTCAAATGATAGATTTATAAACATGCAAGATTGATTGACGAGAAAAATTGTCTGGCACAACACAGTGAACCAACTTTCCTAGGAGTAGACCTAGCAATTGATTCAATGTAATCATTCTACTTTATGTCAGTGGAAAACATGTGACCAAGAAGGTGCAAGGAGTTGCTCTCCTGGAGGTTATCATCAGCCATGCAGATGGAAGGTGAAAAGATTTCTCGTTATTGACTAAAAGATAGCAGTTTCATTTTGGAGGCATTCAAATTCCTTGCCCTAGTTAACAAGTGGTTGGAGATCATTCTCAAAAGCAGCTGTCAGTTTTACTTTATCAGACCTATCAGACTTACTATTAAGACAACAGGAGGAATTTTGGAGAATTGGGGGACATTAGGAACATCATTGAAGATAAGAAACAAAGAAAATCCAAGGATAGAGCTATGGTGGGACTCTCACATTCATGTGGGAGGATCCAAAAGAGTGGCCATTCAAAGTGTCTTATTCTTTCAACAAATAGGGACAGAGTTGTTGAGGTCACGCTTACACTTATTACAAGTGGCTACAAAGAGGTGTCCATTATGACCCGAACTATCACATTGGTATAACTGGAAGAAGTGACTGAAGAAGTGGCTGAATAGGTAAGAGTGAACAAAGGAGAAGATTACAATTTCACTTAGTTGTAGTTTTGCAGATAATCAGTTTCCATCAAAAGAAGGATTACTTTTTTTCCTTAAATATTTTTTTTTATCTTAAAAAAAAAAAAAAAAAAAAAAAAAAAAAAAAACTGCAAATAAACAAAATTCTAGCAGTTTTACCAGCCACAGAGTATGTAAGGACCACCAGGATGACATAGCATTAAAAATAAAGACATTCAGATATAAGTAACAAAGAAATAATAAGAGCGCTTTCATCGATGTATAAATATACATTAGGGACACAGTAATGTATTTTTTAGTTAATTTAGAGGAAATAGAAAGTAATTTCTAAATCAAAGAAGCAATCTGTTTAAATGTTTAAAGTGCTCTGCACTTTCAATACATATGGTTGTTTCAAATGCTTTCCTTCTTTTATTATTATTCACAATCTCTGAAATCTGTAGGCTGATAAATTTTATTTTGTGCAAAATTATTTACCATAAGTGAACAGGCAGTTTGGTATGTCGAAAGTTTCTCTTAAAAACAGACTCATTTGCATTCTCCAATGTAATTTTATTGGAAAAGAAACTTAAAGTATAACAGATGCACTGCACATTGTAAAAAAAGAAAACCCATTTTAATTTATGAAAATTAAAAAAGCTTATCTTAAAGAAATTAAAAATGTTTGGTTTAAAACCAGAATTTCAAATGCTCATTTGAAAAGCAAACAAGCTCTCTTCACTTGGATGAGTAGAATACAAGCTTTCATTGTCACCATTTGTCTTGATATCAGACCAAACTAAGCTTCAAATATGAAGTTTAAATGTACATGCACACATGTATACATGTTATTGTTAATCTGCCTGAGAATGTTGGCATCAAGTTTGACCTTATGTGCAATGAATGTGGTCACATCAGTCTAAGTAAGACAGGGCTCAAAAAATCATCAATGACATCAAACAGAGATAAGTCATTCACTAAACATACATTTCTACTTGCAACAAGTGTAGAAAAAATATTCCTAAGTTGGTGGTCTAAAATATCATATGAAAGTTCACAAAAATATTACTCTAAAAATGTACTACAAGAGGCACACAACATTGTCATATCTCAAAAGATGTAAATTCCTAGCAGGACTAAAAGCTATATTGAATCCATTGCTAGGTCAGCTGCTAAGAAAGTCAGTTCACTATGTAGAGCAAGACAATTTTTCTCTCCAGAATCTATCTTACATATCTATAAGTCTACCATTCATTCATGCTTAGAATATTGCTGCTACATATGGTCCAGTGCCTCTGTTATTTACCTTGAGCTTCTTGATAAGAAACCAAAGAAGAATCTGCAATGCTATTGTTCCTGATCTGGCAGCTCAGCTTCAGTCACTTTCCTACCACCATTAGGCTGCCTATCTCTTTTCTATAAATATTTTCATGGAAATTGCTTGAATGAGCTCTTCACTATGGTACTTAGAGTTTTTAGCAGCACGAAACTGGCATCAAGATTTCATCAATTTACAGTTGAACTGGCTAGATGTAGCCATAAATTCTATGCTAACAATTTCTTCTCTCACACACTCACTTGTGGAACTCCCTTCCAGCTCCATGCTTTCCAGCCTACCTTAATCTGCAAAAGTTTAAATTCAATGTTAATCACTATCTACTGTCCAACTGATTACTTCTCTCATCATTAATGTTTCTGCTTCCAATTCTTCCACAGTCTGTAACCTCTTTGTGGCATGACTGCCTTACTTGAAGTGATTCCAATTAAAAAAGAAAAGAAAAAAAGTCCCATTTGCACTCTCCATATTTACAGAGAAATCGAGCAATGGCATTACTTGAAATCAAGTCTCGATCACCATCATCACATATGTATATATAAGCTGATGAGCTGAAAAGTTCTAGACCCAACCCACTTCCTAAAATCTCACAAAATGACCAAAAAATCAGAATTTATTTTGGGATCTTTTCTTGATGGGACAGCAATACAGAAATTTCATACATAAACTAAACAGTCTACCCTGGTGAGCAAAATAAAGGTTTCAGTTCGTCATTCCAACCACCTGAAGAAGGCCGGAGCATACAACGGCCGAAACGTTGTGATAAATATGGCGACAAAGATGAGGACAATAGTCCGAATAATGTAAATAATGTAAGAACTAAGGGTATACTAGAAATATGATTCTGGACAAATATCACTGGTACATGAAAACTCTAGGAATTCCACAGATGATGCAAGAACTGACAACGATGATAAACAACTAACAAAAGGGAGTATTAAAACAAATTTATTTTTAAGAGACATTAACTGATTAATTCAATAATACAGTTTTTTCAATAGAAAAATTTAGATGATGATAGCTTTGATTTTAATCTTTTTGCTTTTTCTTTTCAAGTTGATAATGTCAGGGTATCCTCCTCAGTATTCTTCAGATTGAACAGATTTAAATTATACCAAAATCATTCCTTTGTAGATTTATACTTCAAATATTCAATTTCAAATTTAAATCTCCAGTCTTTCCATAAATCATCATTCTGAAAATCTTAGACAACAGTTAAATCTAGAGTACGAATGAAGTTGATCCAAACATTACAAAATTTACAATAAATATGCTTTCTTTAAAAGTAAATGCATCACTAAGAGTAAAAACCAAAGAATTTGATATTTCTTTGTAATAAACACACTGATCTAAATATGGTAGATGGAAGGAGGAAAGATTAAACAGACTATGGGAACCCTTATTATGAAAATAAAACCAACAAGCAAAGCTAGAGCTTCAAAACTTTCAGGTAATGTTATGCAGTAACTGTTTGGGGGGGGGGTGAACACCGCCAAAGCTAATAGGGAAAGAAGGAAATTTTTGAATAATAAAAATAATTCTGCACTCTGTTGAAAATCAATTCAATATGTTGATTGGAAGTATATTTTTTTTTATTTTGGAGGTAATTGATTACTTATGTCAGACAATAGTCAAGTGAAGATATACAATGGCATTAAGCATCTTATTTTCTAGATTTATTTTATGTCTATGATTTTACTTAACCAATCGTGACCTTTCTTTTCAATTCATGAAAAGAAAGTACCACTGTTCTGACATGGCTTCTGATTGGATAAGAAATAGATTCAGACTAAAGTTATTCAAGTTTAATTAAACAAAACCATATTAGCTTAAAAACCAATTACATACTATCATAACTTTAAATATATAACTATACAACCTGAACAACCAAATGATGATGACCATGCGGAAAACAGTGTTTTGTAGCTGAAAACTTGCTCTATGCAACAGTGTTATTATGTTCCCAGTATGTGTTTTAGTTTCTGCAGAAATAAGAGTGACCTTTGTGGATCAAATTTCAGTTAAGTAACATTAAAACTTGTCTTATACAGTTGAGAATCAGCTAAAAGGTAATTCGGTTTCTTATAAGAATGCATCCCAAAAATGACTAAGTCAGCTTATTGCTAGGTTCTTTTAGAAGACATGTATTTTAAACTAATGCTGACAGACAAGCATTTTTAAACTGAAACCTAATTTATCCTGTGTGTCCCAAAAAGATTAAAGAAATTAAAAAAAAGAAAAAAAACTTTATATAAAAAAAGTTTGCTTGAATTTTAACTAGCAATTGTCTGTAAAAAGACAGAAAATAAACAAGGTTAGTTAAACACTCACGTATTGACACCTTTATTAATGAAAAGGTTAATTTGACTCGTAAAAATTTATTTCTTTTTATCACTTTCACTATAATCAGTTGTACTGCCAGTTGTTGAAGAGTGCTCTATTGGCACTAAAGACACTACTTATTTCTTTCATTTTTAGCTCCTAGTGGCCATGCAGTTATTCATACTCTAAAAGTATCAAGTACAAAGTAAATATTAACATTTACCCATTTCTAAATAAGGCAATTTCTGTTGGCAGTGAAGTAAAACAAAAAAAAATAAAATTAAAAAACTGAAGTCATTAGAATGGTAATTTGTTTGGTATCATTCCCCATATAATTTTGGATTAGCATGTTTCCTCAAACCATCAAATGATGATGATATACATAACAGTTCACATACCTTTCTAGTTGGTTAACGAATCTAGAGTTGTTACTGAAAATGACATTTGGTTTGTCTACCATAAAGGTTAGATCTCTCTGCTTTGTTAATGCTTACTTCAGGCAGAAGTTGTTACTTATATCTTAACTCATAGCCAAAGAAAAATTTTTCTAAGCTGTAAATAACTTGTCATTGAGTAGATTCAACTAGTAACATGACAAACTTGATGATCCACTGTTGTCAAGAGGTTGAAACCCTTTTTTTCTAATCATTTCACCTCAAGCAAGGCAACAAAGATGCAGAGGGTTACTGAGTGCAAAAGAATATAAAAAAAAAGAAAAACATTAAGGAGCAAGAACAATAAAAGAACAGAAATTAAGACAAAAGATAATGATAGCATTTAAATTTTTGAAGATCAAACTTAACTGGAAAGTACAAAAATGTTGCATAAGGCCAAAAGTGGGGTACGGAGGGAGGATGGTCTTCAATCTCTCTTATTTTAAACTTAACTAGCCACAATTACTGACCCAAACATATCACAAAATATTCCTTACACCAAAAACAAAGCCATAAAGGAACATTCACCAGAACAATTACCATGAAAGTATTTAGAAAAAAGGTACAGAGAAGCTACATTATGGCAGTGGGAAAGTGACTGAAGCTGAGATGCCAGGTCATGACCAATGACAATACAGATCCTTCTTTGGATTTTATCAGGGATTTAATTAAATATCAGAATCCAATCTAACCAATTAGATTATTTGGCATGAATTTACATGACATGAAATACAAATACCTCATTGGCTCTCAATTCTAAGCACAGATTGGTAAAGTTAAACCCAAATTCTTCAATACACCTTTTGAAGCAGACAAGATAGGAAGATTGAGAATGGATTTCTGAAATATGGGCAAAAAAGAATGTTAAGAAACACTTTTGCTTTTCATTGTATTAATTAGATCAGAAAGAATGATTTTAACATTTTTTGTACCAACAACTTTGAACAACATCTCAATGTCAATACTACACAATGAACTAAAAAAATTCTGAAGTACTAGATATAAAACTAATTCTTAAATTCAAAGATCACTTAGATTATCTATGGTTTTAAAAAAAATAAAAATCGAATACTAGCAGTTTTACCCTTTAGGCCCAAAACTCAAACTTTCAAATAAAACTAATTATTTTGTTCTGTTGAGTCACAATGATTGTTTTATGAATATGTTTTATCTTTTATAAAATTCTGTAAACTTAAAGGAATCAGCACATATGCTCGGCCACAGAAATCTCCTGAGCCGACCAAGCATAGAAATAAATACAATATGGGAACCAGTAATAAGGAGTGCCAGAGAAAAGCAATGATAACAACAAAGTTGCAACATGAGCTCTGGTAAAAACATGAATGATAACAGAAAAAAATTGCAATATGAGCACTGGTAAAAAAAAATGGTTGCTGAAGACATTAGGTTTATAATACCCAGAAATTCATACCCAGATGGCACAGTGGATAAAGGCATTGGTTAGATCCAGTGACAGGACCCAAAGAGTGTGAATTCAATACCCAGTTAAGGCAGTGGAGAACTTTCAGAGGGAAATTAGGAGGAGATAACTGATAACTGACATCCATCAAACATGGCACATGGAACTAGAACAGTGTACCCCAGTGAGCGAAATAAAGGGTTCTGTTCGAAATTCCAACTACCCGAAGAAGGCCAGAGCGTACAACGGACGAAACGTTGTGATAAATATGGCAACAAAGATGAGAACAATAGTCCGAATAATGTAAATAATGTACATAGTACCTCATCTCAGAAATACAGACATACTTTAATGAATACAATTTTAATTAAGAATGTATAGAAAGTGCACTATTTTTTATTTATTTTTTTTTTTAATCTTTCACACAAAATTTATGTCCAGGTTCATACACCATTTCACCTTAACAAAACTACCATTATTACAATTAGTAAAACAACAACAGAAGCGGTAGGATGCTGAATGAGGTTGGCTAGGTTGTGCATCTAGACACATTGGATGCTAGAAACCTTAAATTTTCAGTTAAGCATCTCTGCATCTTTAGAATTTCTCTTGATGTTTAATTATAGATGACATTTATTTTTTTTATTTATTTTTTTTTTTCCATACCCTGTGCACACACACATACATACATGATTCTATCAATAAAAACATTTAGTCTGAAGAAGACCTATATTCTGATATATAGAATATATATATATATATATATATATATATATATATATATATATATCTATATCCAATATAAAAGTGAGACTTTTTTTTTTTTTTATAATAGAAAGTACTTTAAAAATTTACTTGAATTTATTTTAATTTCTCTGTTTTTCAATAAAAAGAATTTCTGGATCCATGCCCAATGTTGAATTTCTTTTTATATCAGAAGAGAAAATTGTCTTATAACTTTGGTTTCTCCATTTTCTAGGCATGAAAAGATTCTTTGATCATTTCTAAATTTGTAAATGAGGAATAAAGCAATAATAAAAAAAATTAAATATCTGGAAATTGATTTTCATAGAAGGCTCAATAAGTCTTGCACAGAATATTTTTTTTTATCTTTCTAAAATGCATGAATTGCTGATAAACTTATGAAGAAGTTAATTGAAAATGTTCATGTTTGTTCTGTTGACAACTAATCTGGGGCTGGCAATTTACATCCTTGGACTATTTTATATCTTAGTGTGTTTGGTTGACAGCACAAAAATCTGAAACTTCAGTTAACCAAAAAATGTCAGCCTTGCTTTTCTTTTTTTTAAATTTTTTCAAACTCCTTACAAAAAACAGTTTGAGTGTAAGAGAAAAAAAATATCTGTAAAAAGTTATATTTTTGTATTGTTTAATTTACTTATAAATTTTCCCAGAGAATAAGTTAATTGCTAAAACATTACTTCCTTAGTGCCCTTACTTTGTGGCGTCAAGTTGCACTCTTGAATCCATGCTCTTTTGGCCCTTCTGCTTTGAAGTAATCAATTTATTGTAATAATTTAATATTCCGTTGAGTGGTGAACTTGTTTTGTCTTAAAAATATAAGGAAAACAAATCTTTTCTTTTTTTTTCCCCCCCTCTCTTCATCTCTTCCAGATTTGAATTTGGCTAATTCATTTAGCACTAATTTATAAACCTGTGCTAAAGTCTCCCACTTTATTTTTTCTCTCTCAAAGTTGATCTGCTGAATGAAGAAAATTACAGTGATTATTAATTTAAAGTGATTTTAATAAAATTATCCAAGCATTAAAACAAGTATGTTGATTTTTCAGAGCTCAAACACTTTATCAAAGACAATTTAAGTATAATTTTTTTTTTTTTTTTGAAAAATAACTTTACCATTGTTAGCCAACTAGTCATTTCATTGAAAAATTGCATTGAATAAAGTTTTGTAGTTTAAATGTACGAGTTAAATAAAAAATAAAAAAAAAACTTACTTGAAATATCTTGTAGATTAATTTTAGTTTTACACTTCAAATATTTTTTTCCTCATTTATTTCTTACACACATTGTCATATATAATGTATTTGGCAGTGGCATGGAAAATCAAAATTGTCCAGTTTGAATTCTGTTTGAGGATGTTTGTAATTCACTTGAAAGCCAAAACATTTTTAAATTTCTCTTTTTCAAAGTTTTTATTTGAGGAGGCATTATTTGATCCTCTTTGAAACTCTCAAAGAATTGGCAATTCTGAAATTCTAATTTATTTTGATAATGAGTTTACTCTGGGGCAAAAGAGCCAAAAATTTGATCTCACAAATTGTAGGACAGATGTCAGCAGAAGTAGAATTAGTGGTTTTTGTGATTTTTTTCAGTCAATTTTCTTCTTGAAGATAAATTGGTGTGTCGGAGTGACTTGGACAGAAAAATGTGAGGGATAATAAATTTGTAGGCCACGAGGTGTGTGTGTATTCCAGTCAAATAAAATTACTTAGTGACATTTTTTCTGTTTTGTAAAATGTTCTGCAAAGGTGAAAAACATTTTCACATGCAAATTATAAAGATTTCAGTATTGATTGTTTTTAGCTTTTTAAAAAGTAAAAAAAAATGCCTCCAAACTACAGAAATATAATAGCCAAGTATTTTGCTCCAAAGTGTGCAAGTGTTGTGACACTGTTCCTGACATTTGAGCTGCCTTGTGTTCTGATCCATAGGTTTCAAGTCAAAGTTGGGATATTCTTTGTGCTTCTCATTTCTCCAAATTTGTGAAATGAAACTCACCTAGTTGTTTGAGGGTAGACAAAAAGGAGGAAATATTCATTTTAAGGATTCTCCTATTTTTGACAAACTTGCTCCGAATTGAAGATAATTCAACATCTCCCTGCTTTTCTTATGGCCAGCTCTATATTGGATGTTCTCTAGTTGGATTCCTAAATAAACTTTTTATACTTCCATCCAATAGGAAAGCACTAATGTAATTTACCAAGAATCCTTTTCAACATAGGAGATTATATTATTTGCTTTGACTTGTGCATTAGAATATTTTTTTATGTTGCATATTTTTATATTTATGTTATCTTAACATTAATTCATGACATTTTTTTTTAAATAATTACTTTCATTATATTACTTTTTCATATAAAAAATGTATTTGTTGCATAATAAAAATGTAAAGAAAACCCAAAATATGGTTATTTTCCACCAAATTGGTCAATATTTAATCACAAATAACAAATTCTGTTGATTTTATGATTATAGTTCTTATGTGAATATTAATTAGCATTCAAAGAGTTCTTTAAAGATATATAACTTGACCATATTGGGAATAATGAAAATGGTAGCATATAGTGGCATATACCAAAATCTGCCATTTTGAATTTGGCCCAACTCTATAAAAGCCTTGTAACTCTGGCCACTGTCAAGTCCACCATAAAATTTTTATATATAAGGCAGATAAATTTGTTGTCAAATTTTTAAAAAATTAAAGATATACTTGAGAAATTAATGATCAAATGTCAATTGTAAATTCTTAGTTGACCTTTAAACAAAAAAATAAACAGATCACCTTTTTAGATCTATCCAAGTACTTTAAAATGATATATAATTCAGCTTTGTAAGTGAAAAAAAACTCAGATATTGTTATTTAAATTTTTGACTATTTCCCAAAATTCACCTTTTTGTCAAAGGTCATATATTTTGAACCCTTTGACCTAAAGATGTAAAATGGGTACCATTCAATTTGTATCATGAAGTTCTATAAGTGTGCCAAATTTGCAAAAAATCTTTGTCGGTGATGATCAGACCCCTGTTGATTTGACACAGAATGACTTATCTGGTTTACACTGCTCTCTGGTCTTCTGAACAGGAGTAGTTTTATCCCTTGTTTCCTGTTTAGGATTGGGTTTCCAGTTCCTTCTAAAGTCTACTGTAATGTCTGCCTAAATTCTGAAATTATATTTACTATTTATTTTTAGATTTCATTTTTTTTTTTTTCCTTAATAGGAGTAGTTGGGTTCACCTATGTGTTTGATCATCTTGTGTGAAAATGAAAATCTAACGAATAAGTACTAAGAGCTGGGAACTGATGCAGTTTACTGGTATGAAAATTTTTACATATGCGCAGGAAAAGTGGCATCACCTTCCACCCAAAGGATTTGGCTGGCGCGGCATTAGTTTTGGCGGGAAAAAATAGTCAGATACTTTTTTAATGCACCTCCTACTGTTGGTATCAGAAAAAACTTTATTTTTTTTTTCCCTTTCTCTTTTTCTCTGTCTCTCTCTCTCTCATATGTAAATACACATGGCATAGATTATATTTTGTGGTGATCTATTGAGGATCACATTTGCCTACATTCACTTGTATGACCAACACATACTCTTGATCATTTCTTCTTAACTATAATTGTTTTCATTTAGCTGAATTTTTTTTTTTTTTTCTGATAATTAAAAATGATTCAAAAATTTATTTATGGGAATACTGAATAAATTTGGTGGTGGTTCAAATAATTCTTTCATTTCAGTTGTCTACCTAATTTGATATGGGAGTATCTTGGTAGTTGACTTCAGTATTTTTTTAAAAAATTAACTTTATACTTACTTTACCAAAGATAATTTATGTCTCTCCCACCCCTGAGGAGACAGAGATCTTGGTTAATGAAAACCTAGCATTAAGCCAATTGGAAAATTTATTTCATTCAATTGTTGAAGAAAATTTCTAAAATGATATTGTAGTTGCTGAGATGACAATTCTTTGATTGTCATCTCAGCATCTTTGTTAAACGTAAACACAGATTTGATTAGGAGGAGGATTGGATAAATGCATTTCTGTTTCTTCTGTACTTTATTGAAAATAGACATATTTTAATAAGACTACCTTTAAGTTTTAAGTCATATCCCACACTCCCTTCATTCTGTGATAGTGATTCTACCTTGTACTGACAGATTCATTAAGCATTCAGTCAATCAGTTAAGTGTCATGTATGATACACACTTTGGTGATCATATCTCTTTCGATTCATGACTGACTAGGCAAAATATTTTTCTGTAGTAGGTTGCTGTTTCTTTGTGCTGTAGACTGATTGCTAACCAAGGCTATAAGACTCAGCCTGTCCTGCTATTCAACCCATAGCTGGGGGAGAAGAGATGGATTCATACCTTTTTTCAAGGGTTTTTGCATAGGAGTGAGTGTAATGAACCTGAATGGAATTTGAACTTGGCTGTCCAATTTATTATTCTGAGCTGATATCCATTATACCACAATGCTTTAAATAGAAGTGTGAAAAAGGGACAGATAGACTGAAGAAAGAGAATCTATTTGAATTTCTTGGTTAAAATTTATATCATTCCTTTTCTTTGTATTATTATTTAACATGAAGTAAAAAAAAAAAAATTTCTCCTGCTATTAAATTCATTTTTGCTCTGATTTCTTGACAGCTTTTTGTTTCCTCCTTTTACCAGTTGAAAAAAACAAAAAAAACAATCATGCTCTTTTTAGCAACCCAATTTTATCACCTGTAACATGATAAAAATGAATAGCATTGTTTTATGCAGAACTTTAATCACAAGCTTTCAGGCTTGATTGCAAATAACAATTACCTGCTGTATGATGAAATTGGTCATCAAGTACATGGGAGCTTCATTCTTGTGTTGCATTCAAATTCTCACTCCCATCACTTAAACATATATATGCAGTATAAAAGAGGCTTGGTAAGGTAATAAAAATGCTCCAACACTTGAATATACAAAATAATCAAGTATTATTGGTTATATATTCCCTTGATAGACTTGCCAAATATTATACTCTATGTACTGGTATTATGGATTGAGAGGGAAGAACAAAGGCACTGGCATAGTTTACAGCTACAAAGCTAGGTGACCAAGATGAGTTGCCGAGAACAAATTCCTATGTGAATTATGCATTGTGTAGGCTTGCTAATGCAGTTATTTTTATTTGAAGTTAAAATAGAAAGTTTCTTTCTTAGAACTTATTGAAATGTTTTAGATTTAGCATTTTAAATTATATAACACAGATTTATTTTTAATTATATTTAGGCCTAAATATAAATGAAACTCTATGAAAGCAACTATATAAAAAAGATTTTCAATAATTCCTAATACAATTACAAAATATGTCATTAAATCAAATTTTAACATTTTTCAAAGATAAAAAAATGGTCTAAATTACTGGAGAATATTTTCTGATTTTATTTTCATAATTTTTAAATGGATTCTATGGTGTCATTATCATGAGATTTTTAAATTCATTAGAATTTTTTTAAAATCCTTACAGTATTTAATATTGTTGAAATTATTGCTGACATTTTTTGTTGAGATTTACAAAATCTACATTTTGTTCAATTTTGTAAACCAATCGATGAAATATATAAACTTAAAGATATGCAAAAAACAATATTATATTTTTATTAAGTATTATTTTAATCATTAAATTGTTTTTAAAATGGAATATTTTGTATGTCAAATAATGAAACTTAATTTAAAAAAAAAAAAAAAAAAAAAAAATTAATGAAAATTTATTATACTAAGCTACACACCCTAGTTAAACAAACTTCTTCCCAAAATTTGGTTTTGATCAATCAATGTATGACTATTTATAGGGTGACATATAGACTAATGGAAGTTACAGAATTTTATATATAGATAAAACATTCATAAAACAATCATTGTGACTCAACAGAACAAAATAATTAGTTTTATCTGAAAGTTTGAGTTTCCATCACAAATTGCTATTGCACTTCTGTAAGCATGAATATGGACTATCTACTCTGAAAATTGATATATGCAGATATATTGGAAAGATCTAGATTAGTGATTTACTGAAATGTGAATATCTTTACAAAAAGCAAGAATTATATTTTTTAAAACAATGTCAAAAAGAAGTCTATTAATTTATTAAAAAAGTTTATACACATGCACACTTTAAATAAGTAATTTTACACATTAAGGGGCAAAAATAGCCATAAATAATAGTGCTCTATGTCTAATGATATAGCAGAAACACTTTCATTTAATAACTGGCGTTTCTTTTGGTTAGTCACTACTACCAATTTTTACGTATACTCAAACATACAATTGTCAGGCAACAAACAGCCTTTTGAACTTCAAGTTTCTTTATAGCCAGCAAGGCAAACCCAAAGTCTCAGATAGCCAGCATGCAGAAACAAGGCTTACATTTTAATGAAAAGCAACAAAATGCCTGACACAAAATGGTAAATCCAAGCATTACTGGCCACAATGTTGGGGGGTGGGGGCATTCAAACACCACAAAAGAAAAAAAAAAAAAAAAAAAATTTATACTTATTAAACAGTAGTGAACAGCTTCAATGAATCTCAAAGCCGCAGCTACTACTAATAATCATCATAATAATAACAATAAAATCACCCAACTTTTGAAATAGGAAAAAAAACTAATTACATTGTTAGATTTTATGATAAAGTTAACATTTTCCATAATAAAATTGATAACAACGAACTAACGTTGATAAAATTTCCATGGCTTACTTATATTATCAATGAATTGTGCAAAGTTCAGCTTATAGTAATCTATCTTTAGTAAAAACCTTGATAAAAGACTCATTTTGGAGGTGTCAGGTTTTATTATGCAAATAAACTTATTTATAAATAACTCCAAAAGATTTAAGCCATAGAAATATATTGGAGTAACACAATATATCAGAATATACATGTTATTTTACGTTAATATGGATTCCTTGTCTTTCATCAACTGATTTTATCTTTTCTACTTTCTCCACTTTACATGCAACAGTTTTTATTGCTTCTCAGTTATTACTTGATATTGTCTTCCATTCTTATATACATCTCTTTTCTATAAGATTGGTATCTGGGAAGAATATGGGTACATTCCATTAATTTGGCACACTTTGAACCTTTGTTGGCAAGGTGGACAATTGTCAGTTTTGTCTCCTTCCTGCATAGCCTACTGATCATCCATCCCTAACATGCAATCTGATCACTCTCCATATTTTAATCACCCCTCTCCCTACAACTGGAGTATTATCTAGAGGCACATCAACATGCAGATACACAATATCAAGTACCTGTTACAATCTGCCATCATTGGATGAGATGGTAAGCATGAATTAGAAACCACCTGATCTAGTCATGCAGTCACTTCAAAGGGAACATCAAGATAGTCCCCAAAGTTGAGGGTGATTTCATTGACTGACCATTTTCTGTTTTTTATGTTGAACTAGCAGCATGGCCCGGCGTTGCCCGTGCTTGATTCAAAAATAGTACGACTAATACAGCAATCGCTATCACTTGACTTAAAATATTTTTGCTCTTCCTTGCCTTTAGATGAGTGCCCTTTGCCGTGCTGATGTTGTTACATGCCTTACTTCTTGCCTATCTCACACTGCCAACTTTTTTTCTAAGCTCTATAGTAAACATTAAATCTGTTTAAAAAAGAACTAAACAAAATAAACACAATACGATCAGCTTTAAAAAAACAGAAAAAACATTTTTAAGGGTTGACCTATTGCCGATTTGCACTCTGTTTGGGGGGGGGCTCAGAGTTGAAACTTCACATGATGGCTCCCAATGGCCTCTTCATAAATCCACTCGGTTTTCGCTAAAAACCGACATGCGGTTCAGACGCAATCTGGGCGTATCGGTTTTGGGGTTTTATCGATTTTCCGCACTGTTTAGGGGCCCGTGGTCATGAAACTTCTGGACAACACTTGTAATGATAGACTCTAAGAGGGTGTCAAATTTGGTTGAAATGCAATCATTCGTTCTGTAAGCAAAATTTTTGCAATTATCGATTTTTGCGATTATCGATATTTTCGGAACCTGATTCCGAGCTCAAAAATCGGGCTCCGTCATGTCCTTACGGCAGCCATTTGCAAACCTGTGTTGAAAACCGCATCGAAATCGGGTGAGAAATGCGGCCTGCGCGAGGTAACAACACCCACGACAGACAACATGAGAAATATAGATAGTAGATAGATAAGCATACAAATGTCTTGAAAATATACTGATCATCTCTTTCTCTGTAATTTGTTCTCAATTATTTAGTATATCAGGTATATGATTTTATACCTATCATTTAATAGAGTGAAGAAATAAAGCTTTTCTCACCCATTCTTGTGTAAATACATACCACTGTAATCCTGCAACTCAGTAGTACAAACCAGAATTTTTTTAACATTCATTTGCACATATCATATCACCCAATTCAAACAGAAAAATGAAAATTGACAACATCAATAGACCAATCTCCTTAGCTCATCTGTTATACTTCCAGTTTTCACTCAAATCCACCTAGATTACCTCTAGTTTCTTAAAACAGAGTCAGATGAGCTTAAATTCAATTTTTCATTACAAAAACATTTTGAGATAAGAGGGTTTCAGAACATTTAATACATTTAACTAAAGTTTTGTTATAGCTTCCTATTTAAAATACATTGAGATGAAGTGAAAGGCTGACATTTTTAAAGGGATCTTCTAGGATGGCAATTAGGATACATTTTAAAATATGGAATTTGGGTACAAACATCTGACTTATACCTATCACTTCAGCCAAATTTCTATATCATTTTATGAATTTTTTCTACATTATATTGAACATTTTCAGATCCAATTCCACCCCCCACCTACAAGATTTGTTACAAACTTGAGCTACCCTCCACATACCATGAAAGACACCCAAGAAATTGGGGATAACATTATGCTTATCTCTTGGGTCTAAGATTATGCTTACCCACTTATTTCTAAAAGATGCAAAAAAAAAAAAAAATTAGCAAAGCTATGAAAGTACATGCATATCTAAGAAAACAGTCCGACTATTGTAAACAACAAACTGGAAAAAAAAAAAAATATCAATGAATTCCTACACAAAACCACCCATACATATATTCAGTTACAAGCAGTTTCACCCACAAGACAAGATTTACTTTCACATGATGTAATACAAGTACTATCACAATGCCTTCATCAACTGAGCTATGATAGTTCATTTGGACAAATCTATCATATTTTGGCTAGCTATCACTAGGTAATATTTATAAAATAATTTCTTTGGTTCAAGTGTAAATGGATTTATTTGCAAAGATCAAAAGTTTTTTGGGGTTTTTTTTACTCTTCATTATTATTATTGCAGGTTATACTTCTAGAAAGCATAAAAACCTGTTATCAAAAGGGAGCAGATTTTTGCATTCACAAGAAACAATTTAGATTTTCTCAGTGATCTTATTTTGGACAATACACAAAGCATGTTTAATACTGAGAAAAAAAAATCACCAACAACATGAAAAAACAGTGAAGTTGAGGAAGGAAGCAAGGAAAAGTATCTGGATAGTGATAAAACAAGATAAATACAAAATGTCTAAAGAAAAAAAGTGGAGAAATGCAAAGCAAAGACAGCCTATTAACAACCTTGTCCTGTCAAAAAGGTGAGGTCATTCTTTAAACATTCCTGAGACGGACAAATTCATTGATAAACAGAAAAACAAAAGAAAAAATAGAACTAGTTAATGTGTGCATAGGTTGGATTGATGGCAATAAAGTCAGTACCTAACAACATTGCAAAAGGAAGGGAACCAGGACATGTATACATTTAACAGGTCTCCCTTGATGGGTCCTTCCTCACCCAAACTCTTTATAAAGATACTCCAAAATGCAAAAGCTGAGAAGAAAATCTCAATTACCTGAGCCCTTCATACAAAAGAGACAATTGTTTCATAAAAAAATTAATCCTTCCTGTTAGTCAAGTTCAAATCACAAGATTTGTTAAAAAGAACATCAAAATTAGGTCTGATAATTATGGATAACAAATTTTATAATTATTTCATAAATGTTCATTTCTTGTTGATACTTAATTTAATATCAAGAAGGCTCTCTTGGAAATATTTACTAAAAATACTATTACACTAATGATTTTAATGCTAACCTCCAACTCAAACAGAGAAATTAAAAACTACTTTTGTAAAACGTAAATAGCAAAAGACAGAAAATCTTTTCCTTCACGGAGAAGACAAATACTTTTTTTTTAATGACAATGAACCTGCAAATGAAGACAACAGGCACATTCAAGTACTGGAGAAAGTTTACAAAAAAAAAAAAAAAAACATTAATGACAAGCAATACAAAAATACAGCATCAGTTGGAGAGAACACAAACCTCTAATGAAAAAGAGCAGCAATGCATAGACTTAAGAATAAGCATTATGAAGACATAAAATAACTATTGCCTATCAGAATCTCTTAGTCACATAATGACTTTTTTTTTTTTTATTAAATAACAAGATGAGAGATATCTCAAAACATGGGGAATGAAACAAAAACAATATACACTTAGATTAAATAAAGGGTTCAGTTCAAAATTCCCTGAAAGTTGCCCAGATGAACAGATGGCTGAAAAGTCCATAGGACATAATGGCTGAAACATTATGATAAACAATGACATTACAACTAATATAAATAATATAAACCACCATGTAAATTATATATATATATATATATATCTATCTATCCGATGAGAATGAAAGTAATATATATATATTCCAACATTCACAGCATTAATCCAAAAGAGGGCTCGATATCGATAGTAGAGTGATCATTATTTATTATAATTTTATCATATAGACAAAACCATTTTACTTACTACAAAGATACAATTTGGTTTCACTGCATTTCAACTGCACTTCGATGGGTGAGAATCAAAAATGGTTATGAAAAATCCTGCTTGTAGACAAGCCGTATGTGAAATGTCACTTCCTTTTTTCCATTTGTTTGAGAAGAAAAATATACATAAAAAAAAAAAAAAAAAAAAAAAAAAAAGAAAGAAAAGAAAAATTGGTAATATATCAAACAAATAATCCCCTGGTAGTGCCTTAAGGTATTTGTGCAAAAGTGAATATAGTGAAGTCAGCCAGAATTTGAAAATGGATTGCAGATGTCTCTTTCCATGATGAGAACAATATACTACACACACATTTTATGAAAAGTCCAATAAAGTCCAAAAAAAAAAAAAATTCAACTCTCCTGCTTAATCCATTAAGAATTCTATATATTTTAATGTTCACAAATATTTACACACTCAAACTCATTTTCTATCATCAGGAACATTCATAAATTTGCTCATATATAAAATTGTACATATCTAAATTTATGAATGTTCCTGATGATAGAAAATGAATTTTCAACTTTTGTTTCTTAAACTTTCACTTGGAATTACATAAAGTCATTCATGTGTCAGGATATACAATTTTCAGGAACACAGCAATGGTCTCAAGGTGGAGGGAATAATTACTTTGGTACTTACTGTAGAAACGCGCAGAGAATAATGAATTGGCAGTAATAAAAAAAAATAAAATAAAATAAAAAAGAAAAAAAAGGAGTAAAGTGATATTTTTTAAATGAAGCACAGGTAGAAAAGAAAGAGCTGAATAATTGCTAACTGCAAGTCCCAACATGAAACACTTGCTACATGTAAATTACAAGAAATTGAGACAAGAAGAAAATAAAGGACAAAGCTTATTGTTTTACTTATGTTATAGTAGCATAATTTCTTTTCAAAATTAAATATACCCACCAACCTCAGTTCCTCAAAAAAAAAAAAAAAAAATTACTTGCCAATCTATTTTCTCTACTATTTAAACATCTTAATTTTTATAGGCAAATCATTGGTATATGAATTTAGAATATTCTTCATCAAATCGAAAGCAAATTTCCCAGTAAGAATTTCAATATACAGAACAATTATAGGATTCTTCAATACCTGTACATTTTTACAGAAACTTAAGCAGCAAAAAAAAAAAAAAAAAAAATGAAATCCTAAAATGTAGAGCCTAAAACCCTTCAAAAAGATCTTTAAATGGCATCTTTTTCATAACTTCATCCCTGTCAATCATGGCCACAACTTAGTTTTTTTTGTTGCTTTAAGTTTTGACCTTCATCATCCCTCATTGACATTGTTCTGCCATCCATATTCACACAAATTCATTAAAGGTTGTTTCCCACTATTTCTCTTGCCTTCAATATGTCCAGTTAGTGTTAAATTATCAAAGCATTTCAACTGTCTCCTTTTGATTCTAAATATAAGTTTTCTTGTAGTTCCTATTTTCCTTAAAAATTTCTCATATGTTCTGTTGATAGTATTCTTATTTGTTGGTAGAACCAGATCTTTTTCTCTACAGATATATTTTTTTGTGATGTGATTACCATATACAAAATTATATATGACATAGCAGTTCAGTATTCTTTTCTTTACTTCTAATGACGTTTCCCGATCTCTTAATACTTTACTTAGTTTTTGGGAGGTATTTTTCGCTATTTCATGAACTTTTGGATGCGTCATATTTGTTTTGTTACTCCACTGACCAGATAAACAGAATTAAGTGTGTGTGTATATATATATATATATATATATATATATATATATAAAGATTCACTAAAAAAAAAAAAAAAAAAATGAGCATACATGATGAAAAAAAAAAAAAAAATGCCTAAAATTTAAGCTTTCATCATCAAAATCTGTGTTATTAAGAGGACATCAAAGTATTTTTCGAAGGAAAAACTTTTTAATCTTTTTTTTAGAATCTTGGAAATTTTGGTTAAAAAGAAAGAAAGAAAGATTAGAAAAAAGAAAGAAAGATTAGAAAAAAGAAAGAAAGATTAGAAAAAAGAAAGAAAGATTAGAAAAAAGAAAGAAAGATTAGAAAAAAGAAAGAAAGATTAGAAAAAAGAAAGAAAGATTAGAAAAAAAAAAAAGATTAGAAAAAAAAGATTAGAAAAAAAAAAGATTAGAAAAAAAGAAAAAAGATTAGAAAAAAGAAAAAAGATTAGAAAAAAAAAAAAAGATTAGAAAAAAGAAAAAAAGATTAGAAAAAGAAAAAAGATTAGAAAAAAGAAAAAGATTAGAAAAAAGAAAAAAAAGATTAGAAAAAAAAGAAAAAAAGATTAGAAAAAAAAAAAAAGATTAAAAAAAGAAAAAGATTAGAAAAAAGAAAAAAGATTAGAAAAAAGAAAAAAGATTAGAAAAAAGAAAAAAGATTAGAAAAAAGAAAAAAGATTAGAAAAAAGAAAAAAGATTAGAAAAAAGAAAAAAGATTAGAAAAAAGAAAAAAGATTAGAAAAAAGAAAAAAGATTAGAAAAAAGAAAAAAGATTAGAAAAAAAATTAGAAAAAAAATTAGAAAAAAGAAAGAAAAAAGAAAGAAAAAAGAAAAAATGTGCTTCTTATTTAGAGCCATAGACATCAAAAGAGTAAATTTGTTTGCAAATATTTAATAAGATTGAATTAAGAAACAAGTGTAAGAATGAATGCCTAATACAGCTTCTCTCATGTTAACTAATTAAAATATATCTCAAACTAATATATCTTCAAATCATTAAAATATCCATAAATATCTTTAAAATCATTGGTAGCTGATTCTTGTAATACTTGAAGAGAAGAATACAGGATACACATGAAAATGAGAATGTCTTGCGAATAAAAAATTCATGGCAAATGATTTCACATTTTCAATAGGATTTAAAATGTTCAAATGCAACTCTGAAGAAGAAAAAAATTTTGTCCATATTTCAATGTTTATCCACATCATAATTATATCAATATGAAAGTGACTAGAATCAAGAGCGTGACCAGACAGTTCCTTTTTGCTATCATCAACCACTTGTCTCTACACCTTGCTTTCTTATTTTATGTCTAGAAGATAATATCAGACATTAAAATATTAACAGCATCAAGTAGAATTTTTGTTAGTAAAATATCTACAAGATAATTTTTCAATTTTTTTTTTTGCATAGTGATTGCTGAAGTATGCTAATTTAACACGCAAATATCGAATATATATTTGGCTATCTATAAAACGATTAACCATATTATATGAAAACCAGTATACAAAAGTAGAAAATTGCATGTGAAATTAAGAAAATAAAAAAATAAATGAAGTTTCCTAAACATCCTGTGCATTGATATTAAATGTGGTCTGGTTATCACAAGTAGTAGTGACTAAAGCCTCCATATCTGCCAACCTATATGCAAATGGAACACAAGCAATCAACATCTCATTAAGCAGTATTGCCAGTTGCATCCAGTGCAGCCAGGACCCAGACAGACTGATAGCCGAACAAAGTTAGGTATAGGAATAATGAATGGGAGATCGAAGCAAGTTATTTTGATCAATGAACAGAAGCTGCTTAACTCAACCAGAGTATGTGCAACCGATATTTGCCATTTCTCATCAAAGAAAAATGTTTGATGAGGAAAAGCAGTGAGAATATTGTGCACAGAATGGTTTCAAAGCTTTGTTAATGAGTGACTATTTCAATATCTTAACCAGAAAGAGAAATTAAATTAAAGCAATATGTGATTTTCTTAGTGTGTAATATCTTTGTAAGAGAGAGTACAGAATAATTCAGAAAATTCACCTTATCCAGAAAGAAAGTGTAACAACATAACACTTCATGGAATTACCTACATTTAAAGTATTTACTCTTGAAATGTATGTTTTAAATAAAAAAAAGAAAAAACACAATCTTTTTCAATAATCCCACCCACACCAGATAAGATAATGAATTGTGTGTAAACACACTCAGCATTTCCTATAAACAGTGAATTACAAATTATGTATCTTCTTTAACCTGTCATGGAGCATCATGGATACAACATCATGCTTAATGATACTGTTGGGATGTGCATGACATGTTTTACAAGGTGGAGTTGATAGCCCCCATACTAACTTTCTCCTTGAAGAGATGCTAACTAAGGTTAAAGAGTCCAGTCTAACCTACTATTTTACTCATAACTGGGAAAAGAAATAGATTCAAGCCTTTCCCAAGAGAATGAGTGAAAATAAATGCAAAAAAAAAAAAAAAAAAAGAATTTGAACTTTGCTTGCAGATATCACTTTCTAAACCAATAATTATGTTCCCCACACAATGTCCAACAACTAAAACTTCAATGACTTGAAAGACATTAACTAGTATATGAAAGAGAGAAAAACAGTTTAGTGGTATCATAAAAAAATATTTTAAATTCCCGATTTTCATTTGGATAACTGGAACAAAGTAATTTGAATTTGACAATGAAAAAAAAACATGCTCTTTAAACAATACAAGAGTATCAACTCAGTCTAAAATAGCCTATATTAACTTGTAATTGAAATATGGAGTTTTGCTCAGATAAATGATGAATTCAAAGACAAGTTTTTCAGTTTCATGAAGGACATCTGGAATCAAAAGAACATCTCAAAGCAATGGGGTATATCACAAATTAATACACTATGGAAACAAATACAGCAGTATCTCAACTGGATCCATTATGTTGAAAGTACTAATGAATATTGTATTAACTAAATTCACCATGCTATAAAAATGAACTTCTAACAACCCAATTTGGCTTTCATTCTAGTAAAGGATGTAATGCTGACATATGTCATCAAGCAACTCCAGGAAATCACATACCTATTGAATAAAAAATTGTATATGTTGATCTCATAGCATCATATGAACATATCAATAAGGACTTCACTCATCCATCAGAAACCGTCTTCAAATTTCTGACTTCATGGAAGTCTAGATCTAATAGAGGAACTATATCAGTTCATAAAGCTGTATATGATTGGCAAAGACCCAAATACAGTCATTTCATACCTCATCAGGAGTACAAGGATAAAAGGAGTGCCTCAATCTATTAAATATCTTCTTAGACGATGCTCTGCACAGATGTGAAGAGATGGGCACTGATCATTTAAGCAATCCAGACTGCATCCCAATTATAATCTAATAGAAAATATTACTCCTGGGGCCAGTGTACTGATGATCAGGTGGGCCATAGGTATTCATAGTTGAGATAAGAATGATTTTAACAAAACAAAAAAAAAAAAAAAAAATATCAACATCCTCTCCCACGTATGCCAAGAAATAGAACTGAAGATAAACCTTTCCAAAACAGAAACTATGATCTGGAATCAGAATGAAAACGGTGATTATACATATCATGAATACATATATTCAGAATGTGGAATTAATACTAAACACTTTAAATACCTCAGTATACAGATCAGTTATAACAAATTTAGTATGAGAGATAATGAAATTGAACATAGAATAGGCTGTGCTATGGGTTGTTTTGTCCAACACCACAAGATGCTGCAAAACATTGACCTAAGAATTCCAACAATGTTCTTAAATAGTTTTATCAGATCTAGAATTTCATAAGGATGTCAAGCATGGCATCCAACTCATTCAGAAATATCTAAACTGTCAGCTGTATACAACTATTTCCTCAGATCAAAGATTAAAAATGGCTTCAATCAAATAAACCATTTAGGTCTCAGGGAGGACCATCCTTCATTGAATCCCATAGGCTTACATTACAATATCACATAATTGTAACTTCACTTGAAGATTTTCAACTAAAATGACAAAATAGGACAATCTTTTTTACAACTTATCCCAAGAACATTGTCCTGCTTTTTTCTTATATTAAATTAAAAAAAAAAAATAAAATAAAATTCCTACAAGCATTCTTTCAATTAACGAAGAATATGCTAAACTGAATTTTTATTTATTTTCAAAAGTGATTACATCAGAGCCATAATTTATGGAGGTAAATGAGTGAAGTCTTTTGAAGGAATGATAAGACTGACACCCTTAAAATTGCTTAAGTTGATATTTGAGATGTTTCTTTGATAAAAATCTTATCACATTGTTATGGGCATAATCAGATGTTCAGTTAATTACAATTAACAAGCAATTTACCTCCTTATAGTCAATATTGAGAAACCAGCAATAAATACCTGTAGAAATATACTTGATACCATATGATGGTTCATTGCAAGTGAGGTTTTATGCCTAATACAAGGAGAAACAAATAATCTTATTTTTTCTTTTTGTTTCAGTAAAAACTTAATTTTCTTTCTCTCAAATGATTCTCTCCTAAAATGCTTTCAAAGACTAAAGAGATTTTATTCTTTACAGACTAAATACTTTCAGTGTTGTTTGTCATTTCTGTGAATGATCTCAAAGCATATCAGTGATTAGATCTATTCATACAAAAGCAGGTAACAGACAAGTGGATGATGATGATTTTATTAATCATAAAAACAATCATAAAATCTTTATAAACAACAAATGATCAGCAAAAGAAACTGACAAAATCCAGTTGCAGAAAGCATTAACAACAATTATTAAAACTCAGCAGCACTTTCTCAATAGATATATCCATTATTCTTTTTAATATTTTATTTTTTTAAAAAAAAAATTTCTAAAATATATCATTTATAATATTTATATATATATATATATATATAAAAAAATATCTTATAAATATATATATATATATATATATATATATATATATATATATATATATATATATATATATATATATATATACACACAGAAAATAGCCAATCAACTGAAAGGTAAATTATTTTTATTGCTTTGTTTAAAAGGAGCAGGGTTGAAACCAAAAGACATCTTACACCAGTAATTCTCAACTGCCGTGCCATGAAATATCGTCATGGTGTGTGTGTGTGTGTGTACACATGTGAAAGTAGTAATGGGACAGCATTAATATTTGAATAAATGAATAAGTATTAAACTTTTTTTCAAATAATTCTTTTCATTATTATTCAATTATGTTACTGTGTTTTAATATTCATTAAGAAGAAATGAGGGTTTGCTTATTGCACATTCGACCAAACATTGAAGAATTCGTGCATAAACACCAGACACAGGTTAAACACTAAATAAGCTGCACAAATAGTTGAATAAAAAAGTATTGAAATAAATTAAGTTCATATTTGTGTGTGTATTTTTTAAATTTATGGTTTTATTTCATAACGTTTAAATATAAACCCTTTAAAAGTTTTGCTAAGTGTGCTATTTTCATTTGCTCCTAGGTGTGCCATTGCTTAAAAAGGTTGAGAAACACTGTCTTACAAAGATGTACAAATTACAAATTGTGCCTCTCTAATTTCTGTGTAAGCAATCATCTTACATATTACTGACAATTCTAAAAATTATGGACATGAAGGAAAAATCATTCTCTAGTCATTTTGTGAATATACCACAGATGCACTAATACTCTTATTGAAGCAAAATGGATTTTACAAGTGTTGAAATAAGATCCAAGGATTACAAGCATGTACATAAGGTTTATAGCAGATCAGTTGCTATAAAATGGTTATAATTTCAAAAATCAATCAGTTTGTGAGATCTGACATTTCCATTGAAGTGTATGATAGTACAATGGTAATTTACATCCAAAATGGAAACGGTGTTGAGAATTTCAATTTCTACTGAAATTGTCTGTTCACTTTATGCTAAAACTCTAAGGCATGAACTTAAGATTTCCTGTATTATGACCAATGATGAAAACAACCACTGGCATAACATTATGACTTTAAGACAAAATAATATGTGAATATTTTGCTAAACCATTTTCTATAAATTGACTATAAATCAAAGCAAGGACGGCAAAAACATTTTATAAGCATAATCTTAACACTTATCCCAAGCAAGATCAGAGTTGAACACTTTGGAATATATTGTAGTGAACGAGATAATCAAGTACCCCGGAAGGAAAATTTGGGCATTTTTGGCTACGGCGTTAGTGAGTTATTTTCCTGACGCGTTACAAGTGATTTTCTTTCTTTGTATGGTGAAAGTAACAAATTTGCTTTGAGAACGCTTACTCTTCAAGCTATTTCGGCCTTTACTTTGTCTCTCGCAAGATGCCGGAAAAAAGTTTGTGTTTTGTGTGCGATCTGCCGAGGATTAATTAACCTCGGAGGTAGGGCTAGCACCTTTTCAGATGGTGAAGACTGTGCGTGAGGTTGTCAGACCAGAAGAATCCTCAGAAGAAGAATCTTCAGAACATTCTTCAGATGATGAAGACTCTGCGCATGAGGTTGTCAGATCGGAAGAAACCTCAGAACATAACACACAATCTCCTCCAACAGTCGCCCCGCTCCTGAGAAGCTTAAGAATAAAGAGGCCCGCCCATGAGTGTCACTTATGTGACAGGGGGGAGTGTAGTGAACGAGATAATCAAGTACCCTGGAAGGAAAATTCGGGCATTTTTGGCTACGGCGTTAATGAGTTATTTTCCTGACGCGTTACAAGTGATTTTCTTTCTTTGTGTGGTGAAAGTAACAAATTTGCTTTGAGAACGCTTACTCTTCATATATATCACACATGCACACAGATATATCATCTGATAATGAAAACTAACAAATCACACATACAAAATAAATAAATATACATCAAGCAGAAAAGATTGGTATAAAGTACCAACATGTTAGAAAACAAAGACCAAAACAAAGGAGAAAGGATTTTCTAGAATAAGCAAACTGAAAATCTCTTAGTCAAGTATAATAAGAAAAATAAAAAGGGTTTTTTTTGGGGGGGGGTTTTTTTATTACTACACACTAACAGGGCTGTATTTATTGTTCTTTTGGTGCAAATAAACTTGACCTAAAATTTATAAGCAAGGTTGACAAGAATAAAAGAAAAAGCAAAAATTGTTTTTTTCCCTTTGGCATAAACTTTCAAAGAACAATGTATCTGAAGGAGTTTTCTAATACAGCTTCAAATACACTTGAAATAATAAAAGAACAGAGTAGAAAATGTAACAGATTAAATCTACAGTAAAAAGAATTCCCTGACATGTAGATTGGAAGAGGTGGACCACTATCTTGCTTTCCATAATCTGATAATTTGATGTCATTAAATTTCTTTTTATAGATACATGTGAAAAGTAATATTTATTCAGCTAAAAAAAAAAAAAAAAAAAAGTGTTAGTAATAAAAACTCAAATTTTACATTTGATATGAAAACAGGCTTTAAACATAATGATGAACCAGAAAAATGATTTTTGCTAAATTCTGACTGAAAAATTTAGGAAAAAGAAAAATTGAAATATTCTGATTAATACAAGATATTATGCACTTACAGTATTTTTTCTTTTCTTTTATGCTATTGGAATTATAAATTTCATTTGATATGTGAAGAATGATCAAAAAGTAATATCTCCTACTTATTTCCTCAGAAATTACTACAGATACAGGAAGTCCTGTTGGAAAGCATAGTTCTTGCAGTTACCAAAATTGATTATGCATTTTCACCAGCAATGAACAAGAGCCTTTACACCAGACTCAGAATATGGCTCATAACAAACTTCACTGTTGCCATCACTAAAACACATTGACCACTGCTAACATCCACTGTTTGGTATGTGTAAACTTTCAGTAGACATCAATGAATGATGGTAAATTTTCTGTATTCAATGACAGGCCTCTGTTGCATACATACTTTTATGTCTGATACCATTTTGCCAGACTGCTGCTATTCTTGAGGTAAAAAAAAATTAAAATAAAATAAATAAAAATAATACGTTATGAGTGGCGGTTCAAACCCTTCTGACATGCCAGAGTGGCCTTCATATATCTATTTGCAGTAATTGGAATTATAATAATGTTGGTTACCTTATGTAAACAGGTGTTCTTATTTCAACTTCAAATTCATTTCCCCATTTTTAAGCCTTATACCTAAATTGTCCAACATTAACTACCATGTAACTGATTAATCCAATCCACTGCACTAGTGATTGCACAATGTTATCAATCTGTTTAACCCCTTTTTCAATACATACTTCAGTTGTTCAGATAATACCCAGACTGTCCTATAAGATTCTGCAATAAACACTAGAAACCATAAAAATATTTTAAATATACAGAAGCCAAGTCTTTTCAACAAAATCAAGCAAAGATTAACTCAAAAGGTTCATCCAAATCTGATTCTATCAATCTGCAGACCACATGAACATGTCACTGATCTTTGTGCTAATTCAGTTTATTTTAATCTTTTCTTGAAATAAATTTACACTTCCGAAGCAGGAAGAAACAAAACACTGTCAATGTTTCTTTAGTCCGAGATTTAAATATTCTTTTGTTAAGTGATTGCCAAGTTTACAAAAAACTAGAAAAATATTTCCCCATTTTATGGTAACAAAGCAGAATCTAAAGAAGCTAATAGAGTTTGTATTTGTTACTTATGGTCAAATCAGACTGAAACACCAGTTCTTGCTTAATCACCAAAGTTAAGCATTGTCAAGCCTGGTCAGTACTTAGATGAGAGACCGTTTAAAACCAAGTACAAAACCTGGTTGTGTATGTCATTAGCAACTTCATCCCATAAAACTTACCTGTTATGGAACCCAGAGCAGCAACACCTAGTGGCCCCATTCTCTTCAGTGGAGTCTAAAGGAGGAGGAGTATTTGCCATTGTTGTGAATTATAATATTTATTGTAACATTTTATTAGTGAAATTTATGTATGTATACATTTATAAAAAACCTAATGATTTTGGATAGACTCATTAGGCCAGCAGGAGTGGTGGTTCACCCCTGGTTGGTTATAAAAGATGAGCACTTGGACTAATCAGGGGTGCTAGCAAGTAGTGACTGATGGCCATGCTGCTCTAGAGAAAGCAAGTTGTTGATTACTTGTGCTGCAGAAACTAAATACATAAAAGCCACCTCACAAGGTTAAATATAAAACAAGGTTAATTTAGTTCTGATAAAAGATGCCAAGGTATAAGAAACTGATTCCAAGAGATTGAGTACACTTTGTACTCCAACTTGATCAAATATAAGTAAGCTAATCTAAGCTAAAAGATATCAAATCTTTCTGTTCCCTAACCCAATCAATCCATTTTCTTAGAATTTATAGCCAGCAACAATGATCAGAACTGCTAAGTCTTCCCTAGTGAAGATGAGCGAGACCATTACTATCAGTTATTTCTTAATGACAAACCAATCAGTTGAGAATTTATCAATAAACCCTAACATTGATACTAGGAAGAAACATAAGGGATTTAATGTCATTTTCATTACAGTCAATGTTCCTATTTGGTTACTGCTCAATCAATACAGAAGCAAGGTTATTCAAAAGATTTAGGTTGTACTTACATGGATTTTCATATTGTACAGCATTTGATTTTAAATGTCTGGTAAGTCTCCAGATTATAACTAACAATGAAAATAACTTTCAAGATGTCCTTTTTGCTAACATAAAATTTACTGATGTTTGTATTTGCTACCATTAGAATAAACCAGATTCAATTATCAGCATACTTTTAACAATCATAGAAATAGGATGAAGAGAATTGTAGAATATATTAAAGAATATATTGTTTTTAACAAAGAATGCTTTCACACACAACCTAAAAAAAAAAAAAAAAAAAAAAAAAAAAAAAATTGAATTAAGAGGTGGCAAATGTTCTACTTAAAACATTTATTCAAGGTAAAACACACACACTAGGGCCTCGTAGGTCATTATTAATAGGTATAACCTTCATAGGGTACCCAAATCAAGCCAAGCAAATTATAGATAGATAACAGACTTATATTTTGACAATATTCATGTATAATTGAAAAGCATGTTAAAAGGAAATTATTTTCCAGTGATTTTTTATATGTCAAGTCTTTTCAGGACATAGGCAATCATGGTTCACTACACGCTTCTGTCTTTTATTGCTTGAAGTAGCTCATGACCCTTTACCATCATGCCCCTTTGTCGTTATCAAGTGAGTTACTTGCCATTTCCACCTTGCTTCTTTTCCCTTTCAGTCTTCTTTAATTATGTACCAGAAATCTCAGCTGTCTATTTTTGATTATTAGCTGCAGTTTTCTTGTTCCTATTTTCCTTAAAACTTCCTCATTACTCACATGTCCTGTTTATGCTATTCTCAGTATTTGTTAGTAAAGTCAAATCTGTCACTTTAAGTCTTATATTTGAGGAGATTGTATAACATTTACTGCCATATAGGAGATTATATATTATTCTGTAGTTCAGTACCCTTGATTGTTTCTAATGTCATTTTTTATCAATTGATAATTTTGCTTAGTTTCTGGAACACATACTCTGCTGTTTCTATAGAGCATCAGATTTCTGTTCTTTGTTACTACAATAACCAGATTGTTACATTTATGTACTTGCTCAATTTTGACAATACCAATATGTAGCTCACAGCTTGATGACAATTTTATTGATAAGCAGGCATTCTCATAGTTGTGCTTTCTACTTGCTTTCCATTACTAACTTTCACCTGCTTTGTTTTATTTTCAAATTACATCTTTTCAGCACAGAAACTAAGTTTGTTTCAAAATATTTTAAATAAACATTATAATTTCTAACTTTAAAATAATTTTTGAAAAAATAATTGATTTTTAAAAGAATTTCAAACTGAGATTTTCAAGTTTTTAAAAAAAAAAAAAAAAAAAAAATGGTTGACATGATTATCTGTCAATTTTTCTGACTCCAAATAAAAAAAAAAATTTTTTAACGAAAATTTTAGACATGTCAGGAATGATTAAAAAATATAAAAAAATACCAAAAACACTTAGCTCTTTCCTCTTAATAATAACAAACATTTAGACGAAGTTTTGTTTTCATCAAGTTTGGCGTCTTTTTTAGCGATCTCATGAAGTTATCTATTTTAATTGCTTTTATATATTTTATATATATATATATATATATATATATAAAGGACATTATAGTCTGAAGAAAAAAAAAATTTTCAATGAATAACACTGGGCAACAAAAAAACATTTTTTTAAATTGTCTATATTTTTCCAACTGATTTAGGACAATTTTTCACCACTGAAACTGAAAATGACATCCATTTCTTTCAATCAGGTCATGTTTTTGTGCTATGTTGATTTTTTAAAGATCCGATCTTAGGAATAAATCAATTACATTTTTGTGACATTATCGATTGAATTTTGTTAATATTTCTCAGAGAATAGGTTTTTAAGAGAACAAAAAAAAACTTGTTTTCTAACAATTTATTAATTAAATGTTATAAACACTGATTACGATAAATTGAATAACATACTTATAAATAAATGTAATTACATGTAAATTGCATGTTGTCTCATCATAGTTCAAAATTAAGAGCTTGAAATTCTATTTATTCAAACCCTTAGAATGATCAGCGGTAGAGGTATCTCTCTTCAAAGTCCAGCAATAATCAGCCATCATAATTGCATCCCAGCATCCCTGATACCTGGTCTCCATCTCTTATGTCCTGATGGAATCTTTTCCTCTGTTCGTCCTCATTGATCCCAAATTCTCAGGAAAATGATCCATATGTGAGAATAAATAATGCATTTCGATGACAAGTTCTGTGGAATACCTGGCCTTGTTGTTTTCAAGAAGGTTCTTCATGACCAAAACAAAAGCCTTCCATGCTTCCAGTTCCATTTCATACATTGAGTTTTCAAACTCTGGATATCTGATGAGCTGACAAATTTGAGGACCATCAATGATGGCAGCTTAACTTCTCCATCCATCCTGGAAAAACCTGGCACAAGTAAATGAAGCAGCCACTATCCTTGTTCAGAGCTTTGATGAACTGCTTGATCAAGCTGAGCTTGATGTGCAGCAGTGGAAAAAATATCCTGTCTGTCCACTAGAGGCTTATTGATGACGTTTGTTGCTCTGCAAGGCATCAATTCCTCCCCAAAAGGCCAGTCCTTTTTCGTGTAATGCTGAGCAGTGTCTCCACTATCCCACATGCACAGAAAGCATGGAGAACCTTAACTGTTGTACCAACAAAAAGTTCAACATCTTCAAGTCAATGTGAATAAGCCACTCATGTTGATCATAAAGAATTTTCTCCAGCAAATAATTCACTGCTTCATATTTCACATTCAGTGTAGTCAGGTGAACAAGGGATACAGAAGAAAACTGGTTGCCATTGTGCAGCTAATCACTTTTCAGTGATCATCTGTCATTGTTAATGAACAGTCTCCATTGTTGGATTCATACTGAATTCTGTGCAGAAGCTGCGCAATATCTGTACAGTACACCAAGTTCTTATCTGCAGAAGTAGAAGGTAATGTGAGCACTGTCAAAAAGGAGTTTTTTTTCTTTCAATCTAGATGCCAACAGAGGACTTTGAGAAGCTGAGATTGTGAATGAGATCATTTAGTTCCTTTTGAGAAAAAGGATGTGGAGCATCATTATCAAAAACCACTTCTTTTTCTTCTTGAACACTTGAGAAAATATTCCTCACTGATGTCAGCAAATTCTCCAAAGACAGGTATTGGAATTTCATCACAATGAGATACAGGACAACGTGCTCATTGAAGATCAGGATACTTGAGCTTGCCCCGGTTCTTTCTGTTGATCCCAGTCACATCAATAGCACAGAAGTCGCAGTCACTGCTATGGTTTGTTGGCTCCCTCCAAACCATGGGAGTTCCAAATTTCAGACAACTCTTTTTGCCCTTGGTCCTCCAATGAAGATACTTGATACTTGTCTTACATACCATATGTGGCACCCAAGCTTGATCCTGGTCACCAAGCTGCTAAGAAGTTCTTAATAGTTTTTGTGTGTAAGTGAATGTATTGAATATCAGCAGTTATAGTGACATGGTCTTTCGTGGAATCAGACTGTCATGAGGTCAAAAATCGTGATTTTTATACTGTTATTCCTGAGAAATTGGCTCCTGAATTATATAACCAGTTATTCCTAATTGACCCTAAAAAGTGACATGATATGCTTACTACTACATCTGTACGATATTTTGGCAGTAGACCTAAATTATAATGATTAATAAAACAACCTTTCTGATTTATATTCCATTTTGGTATTTTACAGTATAATTGGTGTGTTTTGAGATGTAAACACTTTCTCAAATGTTATTAGTTTATAAATATTTTGGGAGGCGTGTTTTAATAATTATGAAGCTATATTTGGCTGAAAATACTTCTGATGTGTTAAAATTAATAAGTTTAGAATTAACATAATTAGTTTTATTGTGTATAATATGTTGTATATTTAGATATTTTAATTGGCATGACAACAGAAAGAAAAATGTAAAAAACAGCATGTAGCCATAGCTCAAAAAGGTGACCTGATTGAGCAAAACCAATGTGATTTTTGTCCTAAATCAGCTAAAAATATTTAGACAATAAATTTGGTGTCGACCAGAGTAATGAATTTTTACAAGAATTGTTTTTTTTTTTTTTTTTTTTTTTGGTAATTATAAAAATTTATAAACAGAAACTTTGTCCTTGTCAGGTTACCAAGCAAAAATTGGAAAGCTTAATCATGCACCAAGATTTAAATTTTTTTTTATGTGTATAAACGCACCCATTTATCAGAAAATAAATTTTGATAATGATATTAAATTTAAAGTCAACAATCCTAAAATTAGATTATAGAGAATATTTCCATTTTTAAGATTATTAGGTACTTAAAACTTATAAAAAAGTGTTTATCTGTCATTTTCTTAAATTGTTTTAACAGATAAAGTCTCTGTAGAACAACAATACAACTGTCAACACCTTATCAGTGCTTGTTAAGTGACTGATGAACAATAAAAAGCTTGTAAATCGCTGCTACTTTTGTTTTAAAAATATATTTCTCTTATTTTCAATGTAAAGTAAATATTTTTTCAAATCAGATAAATTATATTTTAAATCAGATACTATTCCTCAAATAAAGTTTCAGAAAAGTATATTTTATTGTTGGAAGATTTTTTAATACAGAGAATTAGATTGCAATGAAAGATGAAAAAAAAAATTCAATCAATATAATTTCCATTTGTTATGTTATATACCATGGTGATCATGTATCGAAAGATACATGATTGATGAGGCAGATATTTTCCCGCAGTAGGTTGCCATCCAAAGCTATAGAACCCAGTCTGTCCTGCTATTTACTCATAGCTGGGGGAAGAAGAAGAGGAGGATTCATTCCTTTCCCATAAGTGAATGTAATGGATTCAACTGGAATTTGCTCTCCAATTCCTCAATCTGAACCACTATCCATTACTCCACTGTACACCAGCAAATTTTGCTTAGTGGAAATATTAAATTTAATACTTTAGCTTCCAATTAAAGCTAAAATCAAAGCTTCAAGAATGAATTTTCATAAATGAAAAAGCTTTTTAAAACTTAGGGATACTGAATTAGTGGAGGTACCTATCTATACAGTTTAAATAAATCAAATGGGAAAATACATTATCATTGTCCTATTTCTATGTATTGAATCCATTGCTAGATCAGCTGCTAAGAAAGTTAACTATGTAGAGTAAGACAATTTTTCTCTCTGGAATCTATCTTACTATTTGCTTAGAATATTGCTGCCATATATAATCCAGTGCCCTGCTATTTACCTGGAGCTCCTTGATAAAATCCAAAGCAGAATCAGCAATATTATTGGTCCTGATCTAGTGGCTCATCATCATCCTTCAACCTCCCTATGGTTGGTCAGAACTGCATTGACAATTCCTTTCCATACTGTTTTGGTCCTGTGTTGCTGTCTTCAGATCCCCAATGTATCTCGAGTTCAGAGCTATGGTGTCTGGGAAAGTCAATTTTCATGAGAAGACACTTCTAGAAGGATGCCATAGAGTAAGGATGAGACGATTTCCCTGTTTGTTCAGTGGCAGTGACCAGCAATCGTTTTTGTTTGAGCTTAAGAAAGATCAGTCACGGTTCTCCATAAATTGTCTTACGCATTGTATGGGATCTCGAACTGACATTCTGGATTTTTCTAAGTATATTTGTATCTACTTAGAAAAGTAGTCGTCTTTCAAAATGAGCAAATAACGATGGCTGTATTACAAAAAACTGGCACGTCTATATATATATATATATATATATATATATATATATACACACACACAAAAAAATAATTCAAAATTATTTTTAAATTATTGAGGTGGGGGGGGGTGTTATGAATTGTAGCAAGCTTTTCCATTTATGATTAGTAAATTTTGTTTTTTCTTAATAATACCACCCAACTGGTACAAATTAATACAAAAATTAAAAAAATTTAAGTTTAGAAAATTATTATAATTTTTTTAAAACTTTAGAAAATTATAATTTTTAAAATATCTAAAAATTCTTTATTCATTTAAAAAAAAAAAAAAAAAAAAAAAAAAAAATTAATTATGACAAGAAAAGCAATTAAAACCTTTTCTAATTAAATAACATATTAGTTTTATTGCATTTTTTTATTTTTACAATTCAAAGAAGATTTTCAGTAACTGGGGGTCTTGTTTTACAAAAAGAAATGGATTTAAATTACCCAAGGAATTCAGCAGATAACATTAAGCAGTACAAAAATTAATTTTCTCAAAAGAAATAAAAAATGTGTGTGTGTGTGTGTGTACAAAAGTCCTGAAAATTTAATTAAAATCCAACAATTATTTGATTTCTGCAAAAATTTCAAAAACAATGTTTTTCACTGGGAAAAAACACTAAAATTTCCTATATTAACACCCTGTTGACACAAGACAAAGTTTTTAGCCAAAATATCAAACATTCTAAAAAAAAGATCAAAAAATATAATTTAACAATAATTAACAAATACTTTGGTCTTTCCTCTTAATAAAGATTTTGATGAAAAAAACAAAAAAAAAAAAAAAAAAAAAAAAAAAAAAAAAACAAAAAAAAAAAAAAAAAAAAAAAAAAAAAAAAAAAAAAAAAAAACAAAAAAAAAAAAAAAAAAAAAAAAAAAAAAAAAAAAAAAAAAAAAAAAAAAAAACTTTGTTTTTATTAAGTTTGGGACATTTTTTCATCATGTATACTTTTTTTTTTTTTTTTTATCAAATCTGAGGATGCACCTAAATATAGCTATAGGTCCTTCTGCATTCATTTTGCTTCCTCTGACAGTATTAAGAAAATAAAATTACCATTTCATGTTTCAGACTTGAACAAAGTCACAGTTCTTGCCCTATTACCCTAATTTTGCAACAAGTTCTATTCATCAGAATCTTAAGGATTACTTAACTGGCCATCAATCTAATTATTTAATGGAGTTCACATTCATTTTCATCTTGCTTTTTTTGGCAGCACTATGAAGCTAGATCTACTTTGGTCTTCTGGTATTTATTTCACTCATTTTGGTAACCTTATCAATCCTGAAATTATCCAAGATGGTCAGGATTAAATTTTCCACTTGTCTCACTACTTTGTTCTTATCCAGTGCCAATCTTACCAGAGATTTTAATATGGCTCCTTCCATGTTTTTATTTATTACAGGTTTTTCCCTTCTGTTATCATGGAAGAGTGCTCTGATGCATTTATTCTATTTCTGTAGCAGGTTTTCTTTTTTCATGATAATTGTTCTGGTTTTTGCTCTAATATTATCCCAAGTTTGCTTCACCCATTTACAAACTTGTTCAATGCTGGGTGTTGTTATTCTTCCTGTAAGTGTAAGATCATGATCAGGCATTGCCATACAGGTGTTCCATTGCTCCTTCATGTTTTGCATGAATGATATATTCAAAGACACATCCAGAGATTACAATTGACTCATTAGTCCACCAGGAATAACCACTGTCTTCAATTCTGCTAATTTCTTTTAATGGATTCAGTCCTATGCACTTGGAACCAATCCCAAACCAGAAGAGAGGACTTTTGTAATAGTTCACCAGGATGTCTTTCCCATACAACTAGTCCATAACTGCAGACCAGCTTTGTCCATCCAGCCTTTTGGATGAACATGAACACTTTTCAGTATATTATCTTTTGGTGTAGTTTTTCTCTTAAAAATCAGAAAAGGAGGCAGCTTTGTACCATCAGCACAACATGCAAGAATAATCATATAATTGGTCTTCTCATAGTTTGCGGTTTTTACTGTAATAGTCTTGGATACCTTAATACTCAGTTTTGTTTGATGGAACATCAAATGTTAGTGGGATTTCGTCCATATTTCCTATCTGTCCTAGTTCAAAAGGAGTTCTTTTTTAAGCATGTATAACAAATTTATGAAGCTTTACTATTTTATCATCATAGTCAGCTGGCATTCTCTGTGCAATTGATGTTTTTGTGCACATTAACAAACCTTCCCATTTTATAAAATGATAACACCATCCTTCAGTTCCTATAAAGTTTTGAATCCCCCTTTTCATTCACTAATCTTCTAGCCTCATTCCTTATTTTCATAGTAACAAATCTGCCTGTATCCCCTCTGATCTACAACCCACGTTTTAATTTCCTCTTCAATTTCAGGCTGGTGTGGGGCTGGGTGGCGAAGGTTACAGTTTCCTTTCTTTGCTGTCCATAGGTTATTTTCCTGCAACTGCTAGTAACGCATCATTTTTTCTGTAGGTGAAGGGCCAAAATATTTTGCAGCTTCTCTATTTCTATGCTCTTTAGCATAGTTTATTACATGAAGCTTGTATGCAACAGTGTAGCTTAACCTCTTTCTTGCTGTTGTCATATCTGAAGGAGTGAAATTCAGTCAAAAATTTTCCTTTATATCTGTACAACCTGCATCTTGTAAACGTCTTAGTGGAATAATTAGGATATAAAAATTCTGACTGTATTTATACCAATGCAACCGGAATTTATCGCAATAAAAATATTAATGCAACAAATATATTTTACAAATATATAATTTGAATATATTGTATATAATTTTAGTGAAACAAAGTACTAATATTAAATGTGATGAAATTAATATAATAAATATTATCAATGATTACACTTTATCATTAGGTATAACCCAATAGGTATATGAAAGTTACTCTAAAGTCTAAGCTAATAGGATTTTCTACAAAGTTCATTTTTTGGGGAGTTATAAAGGAAAAAACTGAAAATTAAAAAACAATTTTGTACTCCATCTCAAGTACAATTGCTCAGCATTTTCCTTTAATTTTAAAAAGCTATTAAGAAACAATACAAAAAAAATGGTGGGGAGAAGGGAGGTTCAATAACCTGTTTTCTCTACTTAAAATAGTTTCAAAATCTGTAGTTTTCAAAATGATTCTTTAAATAACATCACAAATTACACAGAGAATAAAATTGTTCTTTTGCTACCTATGGAAAGAAAATAGCACCAAGGAAGACAACAACATTACTCATTTCACAGTCATTCAAAATTCTAAGTTTCAAATACAAGCCTAATTAGAATAAAATATAAAAAATTAGGCTGTCAAACTTACTGCTTTGATTGCAAATTAGGTTTTGGTTTGTTTTACCCTTAAATCTAGAGTGTTTAATGTATTTAAAAAGATGCTGCTGAAGCATTTTACTGTTAAATTTTGAAAAAGTCAACTAAAAATGGCTAAGGATTTTCTGATGAATAATTTTTAAAAATTAAAGTATTTATTATTAAATTAATATTTAAATTATCTACAGTTTTTAGCAACTTATTTTCTAACTTTCAACAGAAAAGAAGTCATCTTGATGGGATGGAGTTAAGCAAGAAGTGAAGAAGAAAAAATAAATGCTGTCCACCAAACACAAAAAAAAAAAAAAAAAAAAAAAAAATATAGCAATCAAGTTGAAAGGCAGGAGTCACTACTGGCTTGAAATAATTCAGTGAATGAAATGTTTAGAAAAAGGAATATTGGTGTAACAAAACCGGAAAATGTTCACTGTAAGCCAGACCTTTAAATCAACAAATTAAAAGTAGCTTTTCAGGGGTGAAGGCAGACTAGCAATTTCAAAAATGATTTAACATGCCAATTTTATCCAGATGTTCTAAGTAAATCCAGTCAGAGATGTATGCAGGAAAGGAAAAAGTTGGAAATGACAAAAATAATCTGTAGACATAAATTATTTTTTTTATTGTGAATAATATATCAAGCTTAAATAACTTGAGAAAATGTGTTCAGTAATTTCCAGTTTTACTACCAAAAAGAAGTTCTAGATAAGAGGAATATGTTCATACTAGATACCACTACAGTGGCCTGAGAAAAGTTTTTAGCCAGGAGAAATAAACTACATCCAATTTCAAAATTTAATTATTGTAATCTGAACTCAACATAAATAAACAGTATTTGGAAGTAGTATGGAGTAGGTCCTCCATTTGCTAGTTTCAGTGCTTGTATTTGATTGATCATGGATTTGATCAAGTTATCAACAATAGTCTGATCCATATTTTGCCACCGACGTGATTCTGGTTGCACACTCTCAAAGTTTTTGGCCAAGGTGCTCCCAAATGTGATCTATTGGATTCGTTTCAGGAACTTGGGCTACCCATGGAAGTGACTCAATCCCTTGCAATTCCTTCTAGGCATTTGCTACTTTGCTCGGATGACATGGCACTCCATCTTCTTGAAAAAGGTAGACATTCTTGTCAATCTGATTGGTTTCAAATAGTGAGAGTAGTCCTTTCTCTAATACTTGACAGTAAAAATACTGTCAAGTATTAGAGAAAGGACTATTCTCACTATTTGACTCCATTTGATCACCATTCAACCTTTTGTCAACAAGAATCAGCTCAGATTTGCCTCCAAACCAGACTTGTGCCTCACACCATTACTCAAATCCCTCCATGTTTCACAGTCACCTGAAGACATTCAGTGTTCCAAGTCTCATTCTCATTTATCCAAATTTAAACCTGTCTTGAATTCAAATATTGGCAGAATTTACTTTCATCTGACCAAATTACAGACTGACAAAATTCATAATCTTTGCTCTCAAATTCTCTCGCCCAGTTCACACAAAGGTTCCTGTTAACCTCTGAAATCAAGTGCTTCTTTCTTGCAACTCTTTTTTGATAACCTAGCCCTTTCAGAGTCTTTCTCAACACATAGTGACATTTCTATGCTGTTGGCAACATCTTTGACACTCTGACAATGGTTTCAGATGACTTCCCTCTTCAGTGCCCTTTTCAATACTTGGTCTTCCTGAACGCTGTTCCACACAACAATTGCCTTCTTCATTAAATTTCTTGACAATATTATTAACTGTTTGATGATTAACCTAGAAAAACCTAGCAATTTCTCTGACTTGCCACACTGATGCCATCTTATTATTTTCCCCCGTTGAAATTCACCAATTTCCTTCTGTGAACTTTCATTGCATAAAATATAAGTCAACTATCATTCATAGATGAGAGTAGCTTGATACTAACACAGTATTGTTTGAAAAAAAAAAAAAAAAAAAAAAATATTATTATTACACAAGCTAAAATTGTTGTAATTAAGTGTGGCTAAAAAACTTATCCCAGCCCACTGTACAGTATTACTAAGGTGGGGAGAAAAAAACTTTTAAATAATTTAAATGTTTTGTTTGATGTTAATTGTTTAATTTGAAAAGATAATAGATTAAAAAATATAAAAAGAAAAAAAACTATCAGAAAAATAAATTTACATATGTAAACAAAGTTTTTAAACATTTTTTAAAACATTGGCATGTTCTCTCAGTACTTCTTGAACTTCCATTACAGACAAAAAAAAAATAAAATAAAATTCTCTTAAAAATCCAATATTTGACTGAGATTTGTTTCAGAGTAAATTAGTAAATACAAAGATTAACTAACTGAATTTTGCAAAATTAATACATAGCAAGAATTTACACACTATAGCCCATGAGCTGCCATCAAGGTCATAGATCAACAACAGTAGTCTTCTGTCATCCGAAATGTGCACAAAACTTTAAAAAGTACAAAGAATCAGATGATATTTTGAAATTTTCATGCTGAGCACATGCTCGAGTGATACAGTTTGTGAGTAAGTCTCAAACCACAAGGTGCCCCAACATTAAAAAAAAAAAAATTTTTTTTTTTTTTTTTTTTTAAAACAGGTTTTGTAATTTCTACAGAAAATAAAAACTTGATTGTTTGCCGAGAGTAACAACTCCCAAATCAGCCTTGTAAATGACTTACAATGAATTAAAAATTTCTTACATTTTACAAGAAAAAAGTCTGTACTATTATCACTTCTTGTCTTATTCTCAATATGGATCAAAATCAGAGAATCTTTATTTATCAAATGTCTTTCTTATAATAAAAAGAAAACTGGAAACAAATTTTAAACTCCTTAATTTGGCTGTGTATTATTAGAATTAAATTTAGTAAATATCTATTCAAATGAAATGTGTACAAATAAATTAAAAATTCATGTACCAAAAAGAATCTGTGAGAAATTTGTTAGAAAAGGAAATAATGTAAAATTGTCATTGGCTTCAGAGAATCAGTTGACTGGGTGTACAAAAGGGTAGATTGATGTATAAAGATTACTTACATGTTCAGTACATCAGTGTACAGACAATAGCAGTCTGCCAGTGAAAACAAATCATCCTACTCCATTTTTGGGCAACTCAAATCATTGCCCAAAACCAAAATACAAATTCCACTAAGACTGCCTGCTTTAACAAGAAAAACACATTGGCTCAACAATATAAAATATTCTGAGGCATAAAGACAAATTTGTAACATGTTACTGTATTAAAAGCATGTTTAATGCAATTTCAGAATAGAGGCAAGTGGACATGTCTATATTTTGTGGATTCTATATAATATTTAAATTTACTGGCTTAACAGTACAAGAACTAAAAAAGTACAATAGAGTTTCTAATTTGCAATTTCACAGTTGTCTTGCTACTCAATCACTATGTAGATGGTACCTCAAAAATTACCTGTACACAGAAATTTAGTTAAATGAGACAACATAGCTATCAATTAATCAAAGTAGATATTAGTAGTTAGTAACTATTTCAACTCATTTAGTTACAAAGTAAAAATAACGTAACTTATACCAAAGTAGGAAAAAATAAAATAAACAGTGTTGTAATAAAAAAGAGAAAACAGATAAAAGAATGTTTGTTGTTATTAAATAACAGAGGAACAAATTGAATTTGTGATAATTATCTCAACTCAATTATTGTTGAGTATATGTGTTTTTGGGTTTTTTTTCCAGAGAAGTTGCCAATGAAAGCAAAAAGAAAAGAAAGATTAACCATTAATTGTTAGATGACAATACATAGTTGTCAGCAAAAAGACAACCCAAGGTAGGATTTAAACATCAGGGATGCCAAAATCAAGTTGATGCAAAAATTGCCTGAATAGTGAGAAATATGAAAGAAGCTTTTCAGAAACAGTATGGTATTAAGAGATAAAGTGTTCGTAAAAGTGCTTTTTAATATATCACCTCCTACATGATAGTGAATGCAGGACATTTTTTTCACAACTGAAGTAACCGATATGGTTCTACTGAAGAAGATTTTGAATGCTATAGACAGATTATTTGAGAAACAGTTAAGAATAAGAACTATAAAAAAAAAAATTGGTGCTAACAAAGAGATCCAAAATTACTGGAATACATGAGGAAAATACTTGGCATCAACAAATATGTGCAAATAATCACACACACACTAAAAATTAAGTCTGCATACCTGTCTATATATTCAAAGTCTTTTTAAAGATTTAAACCACTAAAAAGACATTCTCTTTGTACCAATAAAATGATGCTAATGTAGAAAGTTGAAATATTGCATAATTAGATTAATAGGTATGAGCATCAATTTGAAGAAAGTAAGTCAAGTAGACAAAAGGTCCCAATTTTTCTACAAATGCCAAATAGTAAACAATGTCCAGTACCAAATTAAAAATTTATCCTTTGTCCCAAAGTTGATAAAAACTTCAAACCAACCATGCAATTTTCATGTGAAAATTTACATGCAAGATTTGGCTTCTAAAAGTGATAATTTTAAATTGGATATTTTGTAAGCTTGGATATAGATCATTCCTACTCCAACCCTCCCAGCCAAGACCTGTCACAATGCATATATTGAGGCAAATCGCCATCATTTCCATTTAATTCCTTTAGTAACAAGTTGCATTCAGCTTCTTCCCAAGAGCTGTTGCTTTGTAGAACAGAATCCCAGGATGCTTTCCCCAAAAACTGCAATCTTAACCTCTTCAAGTTTAGAGTTAACCATTATCTTTTCTCACATAAACTGCACCCTTTACACTAACTGCTCACACAACACATACTTTCAGTAAGCCTCTAACTTGAATGGTCCTTGCATAGGGTGAACATTAATACATAAAAAATCTAAATTTCTGCTTAGAATTACAGGTAATGTTTTCATCTGTACAGCATTTCAAAAAATTTCAAGATTACAGGCAACTGTACATATTTTATATAGCATTGACTAGCATTACTACCTTGTGCAGAGGGCTCTTGATTGGACCTTCATCACAATAGGTAGGGAGGAGTAGATGCAATAGGCAACAATACACTACAGAAGAACTCTAAATCGATCACTGCATTTAAGTATTGCATTAATATTTAAGCTTACCTTTTAAAAGTTCAATGATAATTTTTCTGCAACCACTTAGAGACAACTTAATGTATGTAGGTCCTTACTTTTCGTACAAACAATTATTTTTATTTCATATGCGACTTTTACCAGACTTCGCAATTAATTTCAATTATTCCCAAATTTATTTCCGAGTTCTAAAAATTATTATACAAAAAAAATGTATCACAAAAAAACACTGAGTTATGAAAACTTGAGAATCCAAAATTTCAGTATTGTGGATTCAGATCTGGCCTGGAATGTTTTTTTTAATTTGCTCACAGAGTCGACCGGATTCCAAAATGGTATGCCATGTTGGGCTATGGCCCCTGGGAGTAAAGATAAAAAAGCGTGACACAGTGGCACACTGACATTTGCATTTATTATATAGAAGTAATTATTAAATTTGACCTTTCAAGAATAAGTTCTATTTTTATTTTTTACAATACAGAAAGAAAATAGCAAAGGAATGCAAAAATAAAAATAACACCAAAGTATCCAAATTATTATCTTCAGATAATTGAGCCTCTTGATTTGAATACAATGTTGATTCAATCCTCAGTACTTTTTAATTGTCCAAACAAAATTTTGAACAGTAATAACTAAGGTTGTAGACAAGAGAGAGAAACTTGATCATTTGAAATATCTTTAAAAAAAAAAGTGTTTTAAAATCCCTTTTACTCAACTTAAAATAAGAAGTCAGTAGCTTTTCTTATCAAAATGTTAGCCCCAATTACCACATGCATAGATAACACCAATATCAACCAAGAAAGTTAAACAGTGTGTTTTAACTTCTAAGTAAAAGAAATTATACCAATATACATAAGAATAAAATTCCTCTTTTGTTAATCCCAAAACTTGGAAGAAGCAAGGCAGCCAAACTTCTGACCACAAAAATTATGAAAAAAAAAAAAAAAAAAAAAAAAAAAAAAAAGTGATCATATATTCAAACATTTTCAGAGGCATTAAGGCCAATTTTAGTTTAGGACAGTGCCAGGTCAAAGTTCTATATCTCTTATCAAATACGTAATTTAGAAATAAATTACTGAAAATAGACAAAACATGAGCTAATATCAAAATTACATTGGAAAAAAAAAAAAAAAGAAAAGAAAGAAAGAAGCTCTTGAAGGAAGTAAGATGACTACAAACATAAGCCAACCCAACTAACAAAAGAGCATATAGAAATCAGCCTGAGAGAGGAGAGAATCCTTCATTTGTCTCAAATTAATTTGGTTTCCAGTTATCTTCGACCAGCACCCTATTCCATCTAGTCTGAAGTTATATTCCCAGCCAAGAGAGAGAGAGAGCTGATAACATAATTCATATACCATTCCACTCCCACTTTAATGTGACATGGATCAACATATTTCACAATTCTCAAACTTAAAGACACACACACACTTATATACCACATCCTTTTAAAATATGAGCAATCATGACTTTCACAACTCCGAGTCTTTTTCCATTCTAAGTAACTTTTGCCTCTTTACTTATCTCCTGTCCTGATCCTATCATCCATTCACTCAAAACTCATCAAATAGGTTACTCACTGTTTCACCCAAACTTCTCCTGCCTTCAATAAGTCCTGTGAGTGTTAAATTCTTCAAGCCTTCTTTCGTCATTTTGTGTCCCAATTTCAGTAACATACTATGTAATCAAGATAGCTAAATGTCTGCATTTGCTTAACTGACACCCCCAACATGTAGCTCACAATTTGGATACTTTTGCTAACAACCATGCATTCTGTCTTCTTACAATCAAGGGGAGCAAGCAGAAAGGACTAACCTTAGTCCTTTGAATAATTGTGATCATGACATTTTTCTGTTCAAAGCTAACATACAAAAAAAAAAAAAAAAAAAAATATGCTATTGAAAGTCAGTTTCTTTTCCTATTTTGACCAATTTGCTCTTTACTATAGAAAAAGAAAAGAAAAAAGTAAGAAAAACTTTATTTTTACTATTCTAAGATTAAAACTGAGCATGTACACCAGATGCGGTAACCAATATAAATGTAATCCTCTTTGAGAACTGATTATAGAAAATAAAATTTGATTATAGTCGAAGGCAAGGGCAATATTGCATCATTCTCATCAAGTCCAATTGAGGTGTGTTGTGAAAGAGCATAGATATATAGTGTGAGTGCATATTTTTGAAAATTGAAATATTTGTTTCTACAGGTAAATTTTAAGATTTTTTGTTTTGTTTTTGTCAAAGTGAAAATTAGCACAAAAGATATTAGTGATTATCTACAAATTGGATGGAAACCATACTACTAATGGCCAATTAATTTCATAGTGGGACAACCTCCATTTCTCAACATCATTGATTTACCAAAACATTTGTTACCAAAGGTAACAAGCATTACACATGATTTTACTCAGATAGGTCTACACTAATTTCCCCTAAAGGCAGGAGTCAGAATACAATAAGCCTCAGGTATGAAAGCTCTGAAAGAACAGGGCAAAAGAGCAAATTGGTCAAAATAGGAAAAGAAACTGACTTTCAATTGCATATTTTTTTTTATGTTAGCTTGGAACAGAAAAATGTCATGATCACAATTATTCAAAACTTTGAAATAAATAAAAAATAATATCTAGTTAATTAGAAAAGAAAATACAAAAGAAAACTACTCTACCTTATTTGGTGTTACAAGATGATATTTTCATTTTAAAACAATGAGAAACAAGATTGTGTGCATCAATCTTTCAAATGAGAGAGAGCTAGTCAGCCATAAAATTTGAAGTTGTCACTTTTTACATAATTCCAATATTAATCATTGATAGAAAGAAAAAAAATTAGACTTAAAAATTATTTTTGTTTAAATTATACTTCATGTTCATAAAAGAACACCTATTAAAAATACAAAATTGGAATAAGGAAATTTCTAGTTTGTTTTTTTTTCTCTTCATAATCATGAATTTTTTTTTGTAAATTGTATATTTGTTATTGTGTGCTTACAGCTAATTGAAAGCATATGGAAAACACTTGATTATAATAAAGAGCATGTGCATAAGAGAGTGAATGAGAGATGAGAGGGTTGAATATGGGTCAAAATGAAAACAAAGCCAGAAGTTTAGAAACTGGCAGACATTATGGGACACTTAGTTACTTGCAACATAATCAATGCCAAACCAACACCTGAACAAAAGTAAAAACAAAAAAAAATTGTATGTCTTGCAACCATCACCAGCAAAAATATGTGATTCATGTTAATAAGTAGAATCAAGTGCACACCCTGATGTCTGTGGCAACAACCAAGAAAGCCAGATAATTCCTTAAAAACACATCATGTAACACAGAGCCATGTTGATTGCTCCACTACAAAAAAAAAAAAAAAAAAAAAAAAAAAAAGTTAATGAACTAATGCCTGCAACAGGAGTGCATTCAGATTTATACATACATAAAAGGCAGAATGTGTGTGTGTTCGTTTATATGTTTGATCGGATCTTCTACATTTTTCAACCGATTTCAACCAAATTTGACACATTTACTGCTAATGGTCCCGTGGAGGTTTTGACAGCTCCAAAAATTGATTTAAGTCAATATTATTGATTTTTCATTTTTGATCAGATACACACGTGTGTAATTATGTGCGTTGACTGCACACAAGCAGATATGGGCACTTTTCATGTCAGAATTAATAGCAATAGCATAATTAGAAAAAAGTCGGATTTAAGTGTTTATATGGGAATAAGAAAGGACAAGAATGGCCAGATTTTGGTTTTGGATGCAAAAGTTATCACAATGGAGGATTTCTGTCGCTGCTGAACTTTGCGCTCCAAAAGCCAATTGGATTAGTGTTATTAGTCACGCGTGGCTTGTGCAACACTTGCAGCTGATTGGCCCATCCACACTCCAGAGTCATACAAGATCATTTGTTAATAGTGGGGAGGGGGGTTGGGCCGTCACACATGTGCGCATCAAACATCCCAAATGGGGTAGAGGTTTCAGGTAGCCTAAGTTTATTTCAGGATTTAACACTCACACCATGGTTTTTAAAAAGGATCTTTTAATGTTTCAATGCAGGCATGCATTACTTTCCATGTTTTCTGCATTTGCACAGTAAACGTCAAGGCCATTTTAAAAGAGATTAACAGAGGAGCTACATGTCAAATTTTACCAGAAAACTCAGTAAAAACAAGGTGAAACTGCTGCATTTTAGGTATTTGTAGCCCATTTAGCCTACTAAAGGTATAGGATTGAATTCAGTGAGCAATCACTAACACATTTCGTGCTACTTCACGCCACCACTTTTAAGCCAAGTGGACAGAATCAGCTCCCCCCAATTGTCCAATTTTTCACATTTGATTGCATTTTTTCATTCAGGGGGACACTGGGAGACTTATGTCTTTTCATGCTGTTCACGTGTATCAAAAGGCACCTACTCACTATAATTTTACTACTGCGCATCGCTGCCCAAAAAAGTTATCGCACGTTTTCATCTAAATTCGTGCTACTTAAATGCCTTCATCATCCATCAGTAAACGAAATTAACATTGCTTCAAATTTTGTTCGTAAGTGTAAAAACACTTGTATTTTCAACTTTTGATCAATAAAACTACCTCATATCTCCTAGCTGCTCAAAATTTTTAAAGAAAAATGAAGCTTGAAAATCCCATTTTCTGATTGGTTGACTTTGAGAGACTGCGCTACATCAGTGATGACGTAAAGCAAAAAGGCAATGCCTATTTTGGCATAAGGAACTACATAGCTTTCATATTTATCAATAAAAAACCAGATACAATAAAGTCGCCAGATACTATTTTGAAACGTCATCTGCCACTGTGCACTGCTTTGACTAACCCAGCGGGAGGTTAACCAATTACATCAACTGTTTAAGGTTGCTGCAAGCTAATTGGCACGGTTGCAAGCATTTAACCTTGGGCCTATCCAATCATACACATGAGCAGTTCTCTTACGTGCATGTGTGTACGTATGTCATCTTAGTATGTGCACTCAAGGCCAAGCGGCCAACCACCCCTTTATACCATAATTCGCACGTGTGTTCACATTTCTGTGATTACTGTCCCACAAATGGCTAACTTCATTCGCTTCTTACAGAAACTGCACATTGATGATTATGCATCCAAATTTTTTTTTTTTTTTTTTTACTTAGTTATAACTACATCCGTTTCCGCATTTATCGAATCTACTTCCCAAATTACCTACTACCATTTTTTAAACTTCACATTTTTTGTCTTCGATCCCCTTTTGATACAGTTATATACATTTTTGGGATCCCTCTAACCTGCCTACATTGAGACTACACGTATTTTTTGCACTCAAAAGAACCTACATACCTTTTATTATGTTTGCCTTTTTAAAATTGGTTAAAATGCCACCCAAGAAAAGAAAACTTTTTGGATGGTGCACAGCTGCTGTCTCCGCTACAAGAGCAACAAGGGCAAGTGAAACCACAGAGTAAACTTTGTTGCTCCTTTCTCAGATGGCCTCACGCTTTACTGCCCACATCTCCATGGAAAATACTGATGAACAGACTGGAAGGCTGGCATCAGTAGCATCAGTTATGTCATCACGACGCACTAGACTTTCAACTGAAGAGCGTTTAGTACAGAATTCACAGGTCGCAGTATGCATTTCTAGGGCCAGGGCTTCTGAGTCCCCAACACAGACAATCCTTTGGCATTTAAGGAATTCTAGAGCTTTAGAAAGCCCTGAACAAACCACTTCACATGGTCTTAGGAATGCTAGGGCTACAGCCTCTTCCAGAGCTTTAGAAAGTCCTGTGCAGAAAACTAATTGTCGTTTGAGGAATTCCAGATCTACTGCATCTGCCAGAGCTTCAAAAACCCTGGGGTACAGCAAGCATAGCTCAACAACAATGGCCAAATCACAAGGTCAGACGCTCAGCGTCGGGGGGTCTGCATTTAGGTGAACATTGTTTTGCCCATGAACAGCTTTACATAGGCTGCTCCTGAGTCGGGAGTAAGGATAACGTTTACATTTACTTTCCAAGAAACACAGCTAAAAATATTACCTATGCAGAAGTCCTATAGGTCATGGTTGGTCACGTTTAAACGCAATGTACACATCTTTATGTCAGCTGCATTGGAGGTTCCTTCATTTTTGAACCCGGTTTATTTAAAATGTCATCGTAGTATCCACTTGCCATTACTAAGACATTTCATTAAAGGCTGTCTTGCTCACCAGATCCTCCCTTATCACTTAAACCCCACCATAGCTGCATTCGCACTTACATGTCGACCACGTGACCATATTCAGTTGCAACACAAAACCAATATGTGGGAAGGTGAATTCGTTTGTCACAGAAGTTGAGTGCATTCATGCAATTCAGGCTTCAGCAAAAAGAAGTGGGATAATAAAAAGAATAGCAGCATGCAGAGTTATAATAATATGCATTCTCTGCCATACACCATTGGTGTGTTTCTCCCCTTACCATAAGGGCTGCTTTAGGTAACGCCACATGCGCTTCATGCTCGCCTCAACTACTAGCTATTAAAAACTACAAAAAAATTTGTGCCACTCGCCCCGGCACCTTCCAATACTTCTGTTATGTCGTTCTGTTTGTGGTAGTGTCAGTGCAGTCTTTTGGGCAAAAGATGCGTCTACCTATTGCATTTTACTATGTTGCAACTGACACAGGGCTTCATGTAATGCCTTGCACTCAGGGATAATAAAACCATCCCATTGGAATACAAAGCCATCTGCCACAACTCACCAAAAACTTCCTAAGGCCCGTGTTCATACTGAACTTGACAACTTTTAATTGGAGGTATCTTAGTAATGGCAAACGGCTGATACTACCATGGCTGTCCGTTGCTTCCTTTTAATCCTTACAATTTTTTTCTTCCATTGTGCTGATGAATACCGACAACTTGTGTACATTACGTTTTTTACGTGGGCAGCCATCAGTTCTACTAGACTTCAGCCTTACATGCATGTACAAAATAATGAGTATGGCAGTTATGACCTTCCATTCAGAGGAAGTTTACTCCCAGGCAACACCAGGCTTTACTGCTAGTATTTTATAAGTATCATAGGAAGAGTAACTTCCAAAGGTCATTAATAAAAAAAAATAAAAAAATGTAAGTATTAATCAATTCATAGTTTTTAACAAAGCCACTTGGTATTTTACAAAATAATTTTTTTCATTCTCCTCACCACTATCCTCATTATTTCTCTAAATAAAGATAGTTTCCAAAAATAAATTAGAATTTAGGTACCACCAAAGAAACATGATACCTAACATTTAAGATGAATTTTTCAAAATGAAAATTCTTTCTTGAAGCTTTTATTTTAGTTTTAATTTTAAGCTAATAGACTAAACTTAATATTTCCATTAAGCAAAATACTTTCCTGTATTTCAAAACTAATTTAAATTAAATGGAAAGAGTTTTTTAAATTGCTAAAAATTGTTGATTCTTACATCATTTTTAGCCATCTCTCAGCACAATGTAATTCTTTTTATTAAAGAAAAAAAAAAAAAAAAAATCTTCAAAGAATAAAATTTACTTTTCTGAAACTTATTTGAGGAATATTGACCGAGTTAACATTTTATTAATTTGATCTGAAACAACAATTATTACTTTTAGTTTAAAATATAGAAATGAATTTTTAGCACAGAGGTAGGTGATTATTTAAGGTGTTGAGAGCTTGACTGACATTTTTTTTCTACAGGGGACATATATAAAAATTACCTGAGGAATATAACTCGAGCACATTTTTTATAGGCACTTCCACTGAATTTCTGATACTTAAGGTTTAAAATAAATTTTTAAAAATGAAAATGCATTCTTGAAGCTTTCATTTTAGCTTTAATTGAAAGCTAAGTTTACTATTTCCAGTAAGTAAAATACTATGGTGTATTTCAAATAGATATTATATTGATTGGAATCTCAACTTCTTGGTCACTTAAAAAAAAAAAAAAAAAATTGGCCATTTTTGACACATTTGTAAATAAAAGTTAATTCTTAGTTTTAAAAATCTTCCAAAAATAAGATATGCTTTTTTGAAACTTTAATTGAGGAATATCAACTGATTTAAAGTATAATCAATTTGATTTAAAAAAAAAAACAAAAAAAAACTATAAGTTTAAAATAATAGAGAAATGGATTTTTAAAAACAGAAGCAGTGATTACTAAAAAAAGAGCATAGCATGATGAAAAAGATGCCAAACTTGACTAAAACAAAATTTTATCATCTAAATGTTCATGTTATTATTAAGAGGAAAGATCAAAGTATTTTGGGGGTATTTTTTTACATTTTTTTTTTAATTGTTCCTACTACGTCCGAAGTTTTCATTAAAAATCTTGTTTATTTTGAGTCAGCAACATTGACAGATAATCAGTTTGAAATTCTTTTAAAAATCAATTATAATTTTTTCAAAACTTATTTTAAGAAAATCAGAAATTATAACATTTATTTAAAATATTTTGAAACCATCATTATTTAGTTTCTGCGCCGAAAAGGTGTAGTTTGAAAATTAAACAAAGCTGGTCATGATATTTCATGTCACTTGACAGGGGATGAATGACGTATTGATGGATTACATGAGGTTAATTTGTTCTACGGAAGGAGAGAAGTGAAATTATTTACATTTAAGTGAACAAATTATTTACCTTGTTTAAGGAAAACTTTCAGCACTCTAATTTTTATTTTTTTTGTACTTAGCTTTCACCTTTACAATGCTTTATGGAAAATATATTATAAAGAAATTAAAATAAGACTGTTAAGAGTGAGATTAAATTTCATAAGAAAGGTACCTATAAATAAGATACCTTTCTTATGAAATTTTATCAGAAGTGTATATAAAATACTATAATTTTATGTACATTTATTTCATTTTACTGCATTATTTGTATTAACATTCATTTTATTATTAATTTTGATATTTCATTTATGGAAAAATGTCATAACTGAGATTAATATAAAAATAAGATCATAAATTTCACAAGAGGAAAGATACTTGTAGATACTTGTAGGTACCCTTCTCAGTTGAAATTGAAAAATCAAATTAACTTCTCCACACGTGTTTCGCAAAAGTAAAGGCCTTAACAGCGGAGAACAATGCATAACTTAAATAATGCAACTTAATTTTATTCTGGTTGGTCTTCCGTACTTTATAATTAGAGCCTGATTATAAACACAAAATTACATTTCTTAATTACTGCGGGTTTTCTGATTAGTCAAAACGATACAATTTACAATCTGGTAAAGAAAGATCTATCTCATAAGGACATTTACAAAACTGAATGCGGCTTTTAACTAATTTTCTAATATTTTAACTTAAATGTAAAAATCTATTATAATTAAAGAAATAACAAATAATTGTATTAAAAATTCATTTTTCATCTAAAAATTTTTTTGCTTTCAGAAAATATTGTCTATATTCATAAAAACAACTAAAAGCAAATAAAAGCATTTGAAATGAAATAATGTATTTGTTTTATTGAGTTTTCTATGTTACAATTCAGAGCTGGTTTAAAAAAAAAAAAAAAAAAAACATGATTTGCAATTTGCATTCCTCAAAGCCTTGTGCTTTTAACTATTGTAATCACTTGTATTCGATCGAATTTCTAGAGTTTTCATAAAATTAGTTGGGGGGGGGGGGGTAATAAATATAATAAAAAAATATTTTAATAAAAAACATTTATAATAATTTCATTATCTATGAATAGTTTCTGAAAGTTTCATTAACATCCGACAATTATTTTTTGCAAGATTTTCTAAATTAATGTCTGTCATACAAAAAAAAAAAAAAAAAAAAAAAATGCTAAAAATTTATTTTACTAGCTCTCATGGGTACGTATAAAAAAAAAGAAAAAAAAAAGAAACAATTCTTGTAAAATTTCATTATTCATCGAAAAGAATTTAAAAGACAATACGGTCCTTGATAAATCTTATTTATAAAAGCAAAAACTTTTCTAATTCAAAAATTAGATGGCATTTTTTATTTTGAGATTCAGAGCAGATTTTCAGGAAATGAGTAGTTTGAAAAAAAAATATATTGATGATTTAGATTCGCCAAGGAGTCCTGCCTTTAACTAATAAACAAACTTTGAGGTTACAATTTAATTTCTTGAAATTTCATCAAGTGTAGGGGCAACATACGTAAAATAAAAATTCATTCAAGTTCTGAAAGTTTCATTAAAATCCGACAATTATTTAAGTTTTGCAAAAATTTTCAAACCAATGTTTAGCTTATCACTGGAAAAGAAGAAGAATAAAAAAAGTCGCTCTAAGATTTCCTATACTACCCCCACCACCACCACAACTGATGCAAGAAAAACATTTCTAACTAAAATTTCGAACATAATATTCAAAAAATCCTTTGGTCTTTCCTCTCAATAAACAAAGATTTTGACGATAAAGCATTGTTTTATTAAGTTTGGTGGCATTTTTTCAGGAATCTGTGGTGGTATCTAAACTACATTAATTTCCATTAGTAAGTTTCATGTGGGGGATACACACAACCAGTCATAATTAAAAAATAAAATCAAAAGTAACAAAAAGAAAAAAAAGCCCTATTAAAATTCCTTTATCAAAGTGAGCAAAATTCAAATGATTTTAAAACTCGCAACTGTTACACACACACAAAAGCACTATCGAAGCAAACCTCTAATGAAAAATATAATCTTTTACACACGCGACAGAACCACTGTCTGCAACATCGCAAGAATTGATAATAAAAAAAAATAATAATTATGATTCCTTAATCAAACAAAACAATGCTTTCACTCTTTCACATATTTCTATCAAGGGAATGATGGCAGGAACCATGAAATTCGTCTGATTTTTTTATGGCAAGGTCAAGCGAAAATTTCCAAATAAAATGTAATTGGAAAAATTTAAAAAATGCATTTTCAGAGAAAATGAAATAAAATCCGATTATTTCGTTTAATAAAAATCATAAAATGTATTTTGTTTCTTTTGGGAGTAAGATCAATTATTTTTATTTTAAGCGAATTCGGTGTTCTGCCAGTTAAACTAAAAGAAATCATAAATGTAATAAACTAGAAAAAGATAAAAATCAGTTTTTTTTTTTTTGTTTTTTTTTTTTCACTTTGTCATTTTATGTTTGTTGACTTGACCTTTTCTGTAATGGAAAGGCAGAGTCAATAATGAAGTTTGTTAATGTTACGGTACGCGATTGAAATACTTGGATGGCATAAATTTTTACAATGCATATATAACAATAATTAAATAAAACACTAAACTTAAAAAAATAAATAAAAAAAAAAAAAAAAAAAGGCCCGAAGAGGTTCCTATTGTTGTTTTTGGCTCAACTTGAGAACTGAGGATTATTATAAAAAAAAAAAAATCACATGCCACATCTGCCGTCTCATTAGGACTCTCGCCAAAGTATGGCTTGTGGCGTTTAAATGATTACCATATTTGCAGCAGAATTCAACAAAAAATATTTTCGTGGCTTCTCTCTTCTACGATTTCAAGAATATTCAAAATAAAAGTAAGAATTGCAATTACAACCAAGTCAAAAAGTAAAATAACGTTCACCATACAGATAATTTTTTTAGGATAAGAAACAAGAGTCGTTTTTGTTCACGAAGGTATACCACCTTAAAAAATGTAAAGAAAATTAAAACACCTCTCTAGAGAAAATGACTCATTAAAACGGTTGAAAAATAAAAAAAAAAAAAAAAGCGCTTTTTTAAAACCCCACATACCTAACTGAGTAGTGACAGGAAGTTAAATTAAATAATTTTTTTTTAAAAAATCGTCCTAATAAAAGAAAATAGACTCTAGCAGAAAAAAAGCATTTATTTTCCTCTCTTATTCATATGATGTCGGCCAAACCCATGTTCTCAGTTGGTTACTAGACACTACAGCACACCTACTTACCTACGCTATTATTAGTAATAATAAAAAGCTAAAAATCAGTACAAAAGAACTTATCGAGTTGTTCCTTCTTACTTCGAATTTAAAAAAAATAATGTTCACTCCCCACCCCACATATAACAATGAATAAAGCGATGAAGTACTATTTTATTTTAATCATGATCAAGTAGTAATGTAAATAAATTATTAATTCTTCCTTTATTTATGAAACAATTAATTAATTACACTTTACTTTACAATAGAATCGTCCTGCTAAAAGTAGAACAATGATACTTAAAAATAAAAGCAATACAATTGGTGGGCTACTTTCCTGATTTTATTTACTAACTACCCACTTTGAGCACATTTCTCACAAAAAAGCTAGAGAGAAAACTATACTAGTGAGGTTAGAGTCCCCATTGCATGCTAGGTTTGTGTTAGTTTTTGTTTGCGGGGGGTGAAAAATGCAGAAATGAATAACATTAAAAAGCATATAAAAATATAATTATTGAATAAATCTTGATGGGAACAAATGTTTACCTTAGAGGCTTTCGCTTTTCTTAAGTTACAAAATAATACAAATGAACTGAGCAGTTATTTTAGTCACTGGACCAATATTATTCAGTTAAGAAATGATAAATTCTTCCTTAAAAAAAACTGAGTAATAAACTGAAAAGTTGGCACCAGAAAAGTGTTTTTAAAATTTAAATTCTATTAACGTCGTTCCTTGTTGGTTGAACAAGTAAAAATCGCAAGCAGGACCTTACTGAACATGTGACTTTTTAAAACACTGCAGTAAATGAATTTTAGAACTTATTAAATATTAAGCAACATGATGATATTGATACAGTTGCAAATTTATTTTATTAACAATTAAACTGTATCAATAAAAATCTTACTAAATTCATGACGTCATTTTACTTTAAGAAAGATATAAAAAAAATAACACAACATAGCAACAACTTGCCTTGCATTTTTAACTTTTACAGGTGTTATCAACGCACAAATTAATTTAAAGTTGCCATTACCCACGTCAGTAGGTACAAAATTAAAACTAAAAGTGTATTATTAATTGCACAGACTTTCAGAATAAACATTTTTCTCGGTCACATGGACATTGCATTTTTGTTTGGTAAGAGAAATTAAAAGTGCTTAATTGCAAGACGCCTAAAAAAAAAAAAAAAAAAAACACTTCACCCCGAAGTTACTACCAAAATATTGAGCAGGATTTAAAAAAAAATTCAACTGTCAGTTATTCAGTCAAGAAACTGATGTCATTTCTTTAATTTGAAAAAGATTTAAATATCAAACAAAATTGAATGCCTGTTTGCTTTTTAAAAATTAAATAACTGACATAAAAAGCAGAAAAAGAACACTAACAACATGAGAACCCAAAAAAGTGAGGTTTGCTTTTTATCATAAACTAAAAACTAAGGCTTTGTGACAAAGCAAGTATAAAAAAAAAAAAAAAAACGTGATAGAAAAATAAAATACATAATTCACAACCTTAATCGAATATTAATAATAAACCATTTATTTGACGTTTCGGGGACGACAGGTGCCATTCTTCATCAATTGTTGTTATTGTTTTTAGTCACAACCACCAAAATAGCCTTGTCGATGATAACTATGTTGACAATTAAATGCATTTAAAAATAAAAGAAAAAAAAAGGCAGGAGCTGAAAACGAATTTTCACAGATAATCCTAACTGCCTCAAATAAAAATCCTACAAAGATTATTTATTAAAAATCTAGCTAGGTAAATCGGCTCACATTTGGTTGGCAAACGTGTCATAAGGGAGGCAAGGAATTACTACGGTTACTACACATAACATTTCAACAACAAATACTACTATCACCAGGTAAGAGTTTTTAAAGCAAAACAAAAAAGGTGTTGGGGAGAAAGTAACTAAGGAAAAGAATAAATAAACGAATGACAACAGGAGTCAGCGAGGTCAAAATGGCTAAAGAAAATACAAGCAAGATCTGAAAATATAAATAAAAATCATTGCGACTTTAGTTAGAAGCGGCGGCAGAAAAGGAGAATTGAATTAAAAATTTAAAAATCTATCAGTGTTGAAACTAACATAAATTATCAAAACAGACTGATCGTTAGAGTAATCGTCGTTTAAGTTTATTCATTCATCGAGTCTTATTTTCAATTTCATCATCAGAATTGTTAAAGCAGGTTCTTTTTCAATTTTGTAGGTCGGACTATCCATTACACACAATGAAGACAATTCAAACTTGTAACCAGAACTCATTGAGAAAAATAAAGAAAAATGATTAACAAAATCTGTCTCCAAAACATCCAGTCTTGTATTCGCAATGCATAATCCACAGTAGAAAAAAATCTCTAAAAGTCGTAAAAAAACAAAACAAACATTTAAAAGTGCACTTTCTTTGCTAAAAATGTATTGTCAATTATTTGCACATATTTTTCGAAGGTTTGATCATATTGTGATGCAAAATCTTCAAACAAAATTAATTCATGCAAGAACTAATTCTAATTTATTATTACTCCTGCTACCACGACTATCTCTAGCTAGCTAGAGTGGTTAGTTTCTTTTACTTGTAAAATCTTACCCAAACGAGATATTTAAAATGTTAATGCCACTACAAGTTATTTTAATAGATTCGTTAACTTAGGAACTTAGTGTTTTTAGGTACACTCAGTATTTTAGTGTTTCCCCGCATAGAATGTTTTCTTGTTTTTTTTATGTACGATCATCATGACATAAACGTTGTTAATAACAACAAAATACCCGAATTATTTTTTAATGTATACGACCATCAAACCTAACATTGATGTTATTATGGGTCAGGTGGAGTAATTTGTGAAAATTAACAAACACAACCAAATTTTCTTAAATTATGTTCAAGGAAACACGTGATATGATTTTAATTTTAAAAAGTAAAAAAAAAAAAAAAAAAAAAAACCTCATCCATAAGTTATCGAGCTTAAAAAATGTTAATTTGTTCATACCTTAAAGCAAACAAAATCGATTTACCAAGATATAGGTACGTTTTAGTTTTGTATGTTTTTTTTTTGTTTGTTTTGTTTTTTAGCACGATATCTTACAACAAAAACAATATTTGTGATTTTCTCACTAAAGGGAATTTCTGGTATATCGGAACGGAGTACAGTTAGAATCGATTATAAACTTTTAAAATGAATAAATCAGTCAATTTCCTTTCTTTTCAGATACAGCAACAGCCAAAGATTAAAAAGGGGGAGGGGATAAAAAAAAAACATGATTCAAGCACTGGGAAAAAAAAGGATTTTTATTTAAGCAAAACAAATAATGACTAATAATAAAATAATTACAATTGCATATATTAGTCAACAAAAGTAAGAATTAAAAACCAAAGCTAGTTTGCGATTACAGGTTTCAACACTGAAGAGGATTCGGATGCTTTTCCCACCCTGAAGACAGAAAAGTGTTTAAAACAGAAACTGAAACAAAAAAAAACGGAGCTTCACAGCTGCTCTCATCTTTCAACAAAAAAATCAGTCTTGAGAGAGAAGGAAATTGAATTTTACATTTCAAAAATGAAACCATTTTAGTTTTTAGTTTTTACTGTGATTTCACGAGAAAAATATAATTCAGAACTTTGAAGAAAAAAAAAAAAAACTACTACTACTACTAATAATAATAATAATAATAATAGATGACATTCAATGACATTATTAAACACGCACGTGAATTAATATTTCATGAGAAAAGAGGAAAACTTGGAGATAAAAGATCCTAGCCGGAGAAGGTGATTTTAAATCCTAACTTACTTACGACCAGGTGAGTTCAGGTAAAACACGCCTCACTCATGTTTTTAACAAAGTAGTAAATAAACAATCTTTTTTTTTTCTTTCCTTCAGTTGTTTTTCCTCACCATTATAACCTCAAGAAAATGCAATCAAAGTTTGTTTATTTTGTAACTTAAAAATGAATTCGCAATATGAGGCACGGTACAAAATCATAACAACCAGTTGTGAAGGTGACACTTGTTGTTAAAGAAAAGAAAACAGAAGTGGACATTGAAATACAAAAATAAATACTCATAAAATCTGACAAATTTATTGTTACAATAGGATTAGGATAAGGTAAAGATTTTTTAATTCCCTTTTCGTACTTTTCTGTATCCATAAATTAAAAGCACAGGTGAAAAATAAATGCAAGTTATAATGAACCCTCACTTTGTGGACAAGACTATCTTGAGAGAGAGAGGGGGGGCTTTTTAGACAATTTCTTTGTCATTAAATTAAAGTTTACTTTTTGAAAAGAATTTTAAGATTTTACTCAAAGAAATAAACGATAATTCAATAGAAATTTGATTTTTTTAGTATTTGAGGAGGAAAAATTCAATCGTTTTCTTTTCTTTTTCTACTGCTACGTTTTAGAAATAAGATTTTAAAAACTGTCAACTGTCTGTAAAAAATATTTCTTTTTTAAAATAAATGACCTGACACATCACTTGATAAATGAAAAGTTCCCACTACCTTATTTGAAACTTTTGACAGCACTTATGAAAAAAACTTTTAAATACAAATTGTAGTTTAAAAATAAAAAAGACAGCTAGAAAAAATAATTAATTCTTCCTCGAGAGATCTCTTCTCTTCAGTAAGTTTTACGATAAAGTGAACATTTTTCTTTAAAGAAAAAGCCAGTTTTTACATTGACTTGTCATGTGATTTCTATTTATCTAAAAAATTATTTTCAAATGTAAATGATAAAAAAATATGAAAAGTACATTTAAAAAAAATGTCAAAAGTTTTAAATAAGAAGACATGAAAAATACGATACACGGTTAAAAAAAATTTATTTTTTTTAAGTTAACTCTTCTTTTTCTTAGTTTCATCCAAATTCGTAAAGACGTTTTGATTTTAAACAAATATTTCAAACTGGAGATTATTTTAAGAGAAAAAAAGGCGGGGGTAAAAAAAAAAAAAAAAAAAAAGAAATCAAAACTACTTTAAAATGTTCATTTTTGTCCCTTTCTTTTTAATTTAATTTTAAAAAGAATTAAAAAAATAAAAAATAATTAAGTAACGAAGAAATTGAACTTTTTCTTATTTTTCACTGAAATTTAATTTTTAAAAATTCAAACAATATTCACAGATATCAAATGAGTAGAAACCGCCTTTTTTTGTTATTTAAACCCCCCCAAAAGGCTTTTAAACACAAACCAAAACACTGTCCCATCCTAACTTAAAAAACCCCACAAATTTTTAAAACTGAAAAACAAGTCACTTCCCCGTTGCTTCTTCGTTCAGAACAACAGTGACAAAATGATAGATAGATCAGAGTTTTCATTCGTCATTTCTTTCTTAAACCTATCAGTTTTCTTACCTTGGTATAGAGATGCGAAAGCATCGTATCGGAGAAATCTGACACTGCCATTTTTGTTTGTTTCTAATAATAATAGTTTATTATTATTAACTATTAAAAATGAGTAGAGGAGAGTCGCTGTAAAATATCCGGCTTCTTTTCAGATGTAAATCCAAATAATTGTTGATCACTGGAGAACAGTTTGAAGCTCCATCATTAATAGGATCACTTGTTACTGCAGTTGTGTCAACAAACTCTTCTCTTTTGTATGTTTCCTTTTCTTGTCTTTTTTTTTTCTTTCTTGTTGGTCTCAAACCGAAGTCACCGACGCCATTTTGACTCCGGCATAAGCGGCGGCTGCTGCTGCTTTATTTTTAATCGCCCACCTTACATTCCGTTACACGTGTTCATTGAAGATAGTTAATCCATCATTCTGCAGAATAACAATTAAGTTAGTTATGAAAAAAACTTTCAACAACTAAGTATTCACTGCTATTACTTCTACTACTACTAATAATAATAATAATACTGCTATATGTGATTGTGAAAACAATGGATATTGTAGTTAATAAAGAATCGTGATGATGATGATGACAGTAATAATTTGATTGAATAAGTCAAAAGTCCAAGTGTCAGTAAAACACTTCTACAGTGTTACAATACTTCATCTATTGTTTGTAGAATAGATTAGTAATACTGTAATTCCTTTCTTTATTGTACCCAATCGTTTAACTTTTTTACATCTATCACATAAATAGTGCAGGATTACTTCAAAACATTATTTAGTGCATACTCGTGTTTTAAATAGATGCCACATTTTTATTTTAAAATAAAAACGAAGCGTCTATTTCAAATAGGGGTATCCACTAAAATAACGTTTGGAAGAGTATGTGTGTGTGAGAGAGAGAGAGAGAGAGGGGAGAGAGACAGATAGAGAGAAAGAAAGAAATAGACAAATGGCTGCAGAAAAGTTCAAGACCAGACTAGGAACCTCGTCTCAAAAATCTAATTCAACACATTTTTAAGTGGATCGGACACTCCTCAAATAAACACTGACATAAAATAAAAATTTTATTATAAAATTTCTCCACCCCAGAAAGACGATGCCGATTTTACCCTAGGTAGCGTATGCATGCGAGGGGCTAGATGCGTTTGATAAAATTATGATCAGTTTTCGGTCCTCTCGTGTCTGAGCTGTAAACAGTGGCAGATGCTCCGATAACAAGATTCATTGTGCTAAATGAGCCCAGTGCGAATAGATGTCAGGCCACGTAGATGCACATGGGCTCCTTTCAATTAGAGCCCTAAAGAAAAGTTATGTGATAATTTCGAAGTACTGCTACGCATGTTGAGCATGACACATCAGTAGCGCGTTCCTGTTGGTAATATTGTACTCTCGTTTAGCCCGACCGTCAATCTAGCTCACAAATAATAATAAATAAATTAACTCCATTGTTTTAGAATTGCTATTGGAAACAATTACGTCACTTCAAGCCACTATTTAATTATAAACCATAACACGCGATAAATTTCTCTCTCTCGTTTTAATGGACAAAAAAAAAAGTAAAAAATCTCGGCGCTTACCAGCGGGCCAAGAGAATGCCTATCAATTTCCATTGAAGATAAATCTTTAAGAATATTTTCTGTCTGTGAAAGAACTTTTTACTTATTCATGCACAGACTGTGGGAAATTTAACGACTCCCCAAATTGAGCCGTGGCTTGATGAACAAAGATGAGGCAATTGAACAATTTGAAAACATACTTTATATAAGAAATACATTACGTGACGAAAAAGAGAATAGAGGATTGCTAAAAATGTATTCTTTTTGTAAACATGGCATCGGAGACGATATCCAGAAACATGCGTCTGTTTGATGAAACACCTATCTGTACTGTGGTGTCTTCTTTCGATAACTGCTTTGTCCGTACATCAGGTCTGCTCGTGGCTAGCATCGCCTGTTTATGGAGTAGGCTGAAAATACGTCTGTCCCGTTCGTAGTCGCCTCGGCCGTTTCGTGCCTAATTTTGGGTCATACCCATTATTATCAAATGAATGGGTCCAGCCAACTATCAGCAGGAGTTATCTACCAAAGGGAGATAACCTATAGTTTTTATATTCTCCCAACACACGGGAAAACATGAAATTCAGAGTATATATATACAATGAGCATTTCAATAATCATTTCTTTTATTAATACATTATTTATTATATAATTATGAATCAATTCTTTATTAATATAATAAGCGTTTCCATCATTCAACAGATCAAAAATATTAAAAAGAGAAATCGATACCTGTGGAGGTTGAGTTAATTGATTAAAATTTATGGATCAATAATTGTTGAGTAAATAGACTGCGTGATGAAATTAACAATTTCCTCTCACATTAAAATTTCCGTATTCAACAAACATAGAATAAAAAACAAACATGAGAAATCACAGTTTTACACAACAGTGAATAAAATATTTATATAACCAAAAGGTACAAACATGTAGTTGTAAAGAAAAGAAAAAGAAGAAAAGAAAAAAAAAAACTGTCAGCTTATAGTAGCAACAAACGTCTGCAATAGATTTCTTCTGTCTCTAGGGGTAACGTTGTACCAATACACAGCTTCCATTATCGAACACTGATTCCTGGCAGCGATTATCTTGATGCTTCGATGGCATCGCTCGATTATGCCATTTCCTGATAGACATATGCGCAGCGAAATCTGAGGTGAACTCCCCACGAATCCCAAAAATCTTTAAATAGTCCATTGCGGAATGCAGTGTCGTTGTCATTGAGAAGTTCCGTCGGAGGTCCACGTTCAAAGAACAACGCCTGCAAGTGGTCAATCACGCTCGCGGAATCCTGTCGACGCAGACGTCGCCAAACAGTTAACCGGGTTGGGCCATAGTCAATCAGGGTTAGTGAGTTCCATTCCAACACGGTGCCACACTTTGCTCACATTCAGTTGTCCATTTGGCTATTGCACAGGTGCTGGGTCGATGGACTGACACTACTTACATTCTCTGATCACTGCCCTGACAGCTGTTTTGGATCAATCTGCCTCACGAAATATAGAGTCCGTTTTACACCGGGATGTCCGCTTTGGCAATGCACAGTTACGGTCGCTCGATGATGTTGCACAGACATGTCCTACCGACTCTACCTCTTTCTTAACAGCGTCAAGCCATTTCTGGGGCACCCTTGTTAAATTATCTACTTTGTTCAGATTTGATCTATTTGAGCTGTATAACTACTGATAAGTTGTACTCACTTACCAACTTTCTCAGTGTGTCTAGCCGCCTTCGAATGAGCATTTCGCCCGCAGCCTTTGTACGTATCCTGGCCTTCCCCGTAAGAGTGTCTACTATCCACTTATGCACGCATGCGGAATCCGTGAACAAATGCAACACCTTTGCATTCCATTGAAGGGCCTCGGTTACTCCTTTGATAACGGCGTGCAATTCCGACAGGTTGATATGTTGTGTATCCTTCTCGGGACGCAACCAACACGTGTCTTCCACGACAGTTTCATCTATTTCAAGAGACACTCTTGTTGCAAGGGAGCTTGCGTCGACCCAGATGTCAAATTCACATCCGTCAACGCACCATTTACCACGTAAGGGGTCATCTTGACGCACCCTGGTAATGACATCCGCTATCATGTCTCTAAGGGGAGCATCATTTGTTTTGTCACCCCAGCCGGAAGTGACAGCAGTTACCCTACGTTTGATAAATGCAGTTGCAATGCGGATCCAACCGCCCACATGAAAATGTCCCACCACCTTTCCACATAACGAGAACACGCTGCGTCGTATCATGTGTCTGGGAATGTCTGAGAACCTGCTTCCACGTTTCCAATAAAGCACATTGTGTCCCCACCCCCACCAGACCTGCAAGCCGAGCACACGAGCACCGTCCTCCAGTCGTTCTGGGTTCTTACACTCGAGCCCAAAGTCAGCAAGATGCTTTCTCACCTGGGCAATGGGCACTAAGGTTTCGTTGATGTAGATGTCGTCAATGTAAGCTGACTTCGCTTGACGAATTATCTCATCCTTGGATAGCACAACATCCACGATGGCTTTCATGATGGCCGGCGTCACATTGAGCCCGAATCCCATTCGCGTTAGGCAGTATCTCCTCCCATTAAGGATCACCGTCTGAAATGGCCACAGTGACTGGTGCACGTGTACCTGCAAGTAGACCTTTCGAAGGTCAGTCACAGAGACATTGGACCCCTTTCTTCTCCATTCTCTCATTTTTTTGTTCACACACATCAACATGAGCCGTGTATGTGTCTACATGTTCGTTCAGTTCTCTATAATCTAGTACAGGGCTCACCTTACCCTTGTTCTTCTGTACCACAACCATCAAGGAGATGCGGCCTCTTGGAGGACCAAGCTCTTCCTCGGGATACGGAGTCAGCCATACATTGTCCAGCCACCCCTGCAATTCGCGCTGGTATTCTTCTTTGACGCGTTCGGGCACCGAGTACTCTGACACTCGGTCCTGGAGCTTTTCTGATGGGTTATTTTCCGACCATTTCCACGGTGCTGTCCATGTTTTTGTCCTTTGGTCGAACTCTGCGTTAAGGTCGGGCCCGTTGATCCTCAAAGCAACACAGTTGGGCGAACTAGAAAACTTGACTTCGCCCGCCTCTGTGATGCGTACGCCGCCCAGCTCCTTAATGATGTCCATCCCAAGGAGCAGGTCAAAACCACGACCAACACACTGACTGTGACGGGGTAACAATTGTTGATACTGAGTTTGATGTTTCCGACTCCCCGGCTTCTGAGAGCCTTTCCATCGGCCGTTAGTACGTCCATTTTTTGTCTGCTCCACTGCCGACAAATCGAACCGTTCGTGAATGACCGAGAGCAACCCGAATCTACTAAAGCGGTACGCGTTATTCCATTGATCCGCACCTTAATCACAGGGAGCGCCTCTTTCATGCTCGGTGCGGTGAAGAGACTGGCGCTGATGTCGCGTCTCACATTCCATTTCCCGGACATTTAGAGGCAATGTGACCTACTTTATGACATTGGAAACATCGTAGATCGAGGCGTGCCTTTCGCGCCGACCCGCTGTGCATTTCTTCGCGTTGATAGCGGTAGTCTTTGGCAAAATGATTCGGCCCAGAGCACCTATAGCAGGTAACATCGCCATGGCGACGGATGGCTGGGGTCGGATCCTCTTTGACTTCACTTGGTTGAACGACTGCGTCCACTTGTTCATCAGCCTCTCTTTATTGATCATGATAGCACGGGCTCTGGTCAACAATTGGTTGAGCGTCATGTCTTCCATCCTGGATGATTCGCGGAGTATCTGCTTAACATGACTAGGCAATTCAGACACGGAGGCACAGATCATCCATTCTTCAGGAAGCGGTGCGATCGGTACGCCGAGCTTCTTTAATTCCGCCAAATATATGTCTACTGTCTCGCCAGGCCGCAAACGCCGCGCCTGGAATTGGTCATAGGCCACGAACCGGTCAGTTCCAAACGCGGTTAGTAGAGCGCGCTTTATTTGCTCAATGTCACTTTTCTGTTCTTTGCTTAGCTGCCTATACACAGCATGGGCGCCGCCTTTCAAGCGCAGTGGAAGAATCCGTTCAATCTTCGTGATCTCGCATATTTCGCAGACCAGTTCCACATTTTCGATCCATTCAACAACACACTGTCCACTCGTATCACCACTGAATTCGGGGATCAGGTTTATGTCGAACGGTCTTTCCGCCATCTTGCTAGAGACAAAGTGCCGAAATAGCTTGTAGTTGTAAAGAAAAGAAAAAGAAGAAAAGAAAAAATATAATAGCAACAAACGTCTGCAATAGATTTCTTCTGTCTCTCGACCGCAACACTTGTAGCCAAATCACAGTTCAAACGATAGTCCGTCGTAACAGTCCAACAGGCAACATAGAAACGACAAAATGGGGTCACACATCCAACCTTCACTTCTCACCTGCAAAAACGCGTGTTCGTTCACCAAGCTCAGGAAATCTAATCCTCACATAAGCGAAAAACAACGGCTTTTGTTCACCGAGAGATCATTCTGATTGGTCACGCCATTCAGGGGAGGGAAGAACATTAGCATAGATTCTAGTCCTTAACATAGATTTTTGCTAACTACTTTTTGGTAATTTTTCTTCGGTAGATCTCACACAAAACACGAACTCTTTTTCGAGGTAGCTGATTATCACTTTCACTACAAAACAATTGGAGTAAAGAGGTAGTAGTTCAAATGTCCTTTTATGTTTGGATTGAAGTGTTATCAAAGTTCTGGTTTGATAGATTATAAGATGTTGAACGGTCTGTACAGTAATGAAAAAATGTGCTTGAGTATTATTACAATTTAAGGAAAAATAAACAGTTCAAGTTTGTACTTAAAGTAGAGAAGTATTGTTCACGATTTACTTTAATGTTTACGAAGTTGTCGCTCTTTGACTTGTCTTCATTTGTCATTTGAAGAAAATATTCTGTAATTGGAGTAAGTGATTATTAACAAGGTGTATTTATGTTAATTGCAATGATTAACGTTGGGCTTGAAAGCGTATGACAAAGATTCGTGTATCAAATTGAATGTTGAAAACCTGACTTGATTGTTCGTGATAAAATATTGCTGTGTGAGTGAATGTTATTTTCAGGTCGAAATCATGTTAGGGAACTTTAACGTAAAGCCTGGAACCATGTGACGAGTTCAAAGGATTCCGATCGGCTCACCGTCAAGGATGAATGACGTTTTATATTTATTGCTAACTTTAGTCACGTGGTAGGCTTGTAACGATTGCTATTTTTTTTCCACGCCCACATTTTATTCGCCTGCGATTGGCTAATAAATCAGTACTACTTTTATATAGGACAATTTAGCCATCGCAGTCGTTTCTTTGAATCCTTCGGTTTTGAGCTTGCTTGCTTGTTCTGTTCGTACGAATGTAGTGATTGGTTAATTTTTAACCAATCACATATTTTAGTGCAAGATTAAGTTTTCCCGCGTTGTCGTGGGAGACTACCCTTTTTCCATAAAAGAGGCGACTTTTTCACAAGTCGTCAGTAAGATCCAGTAAAATTCACTTGTTCATACAAGTCCACGATCTTGCTCATAACGTTTCAAACGCACACACAGACACAGAATTTCGTGATATAAACTTACATTTCTCTCTGTGACTTAGCCAAGCTCAATCAACCAGGACTCTGTTGATTTCAAACCATTCTATAACACAACACATTTTTGATCAATTGTATTCTTGTGTTATCTATTCTAACAAACAGACTTTGTTCTAATATTGATTCCTGAACATATTTCTCTCAAAAAGAACTTTCTTCGAACAATCAATTACAAATCAAAATACAATTAAATGGGAACAACTTCTTTCCCTTAATCTATACATCGAATACAATTTTATTGCATGTTTGTTCTTGTATGTTATTTCAATATATACTTGTTGATTCGCAGTTTGGAGTTTTTGTTGTTTACTTGAAGTTGTAAAAACCACGTCTGCGCGTTGGAATTATACGCGGGCATTTCCAGCCTTATTGCCGATTCAGTGTGGGGAATTGGTTCAGCCATGTTGAGTGAATATATAGTGGATGGAAAACTAAGACTTTTCGCGCCTTTTTGTGTTATGCAAGATTCGGTCTCGATACGTGAAGGAAATATTTATTTTTATTTTTTTGGAGTGCTGTGTATGTTGAACGTCGCGTTTTTCGATTCGGCCGATGTTAGTAATGTTAGGATTACGAGGTTGTAGTTGCCAGTTTTGTAGTGGTTGCTGATTCAAACGTGGAGGTTATCAATTTGTTGGTATAAGAATCGGCGGTCACTAATTTTGTTGGTGCTGTTACAAACATCGGGGTAACCAATTTTTGTGAACGTCAGAGTCACCAATTTTGTTGCAGACTGGCGAATGTATTTTGAATGATCAGAAGGATTTTTAGTGTTGGTGTTCTAAAAACATTCGTCCACAACAATTAAAGAAAAATATTAGAAACAAATCATGCAAGAAGGTTAAAAGCAAAGACAAACATTAAATGCACAGCAATAACATTGGTTTATATACAATTCAAGAATACAATTGAGTTGAACTTTGATGGCTAAATGAGAATAGATGTATTTGGCTGCGTAGAATATTATTGTGAATGTTTGAAAGTGTTTGCAATTGCTATTCAGATTTTTTCACAAAGTTACGTACGAAATTGTCCTTTGTGCTAGTTCAGTTATTAGTGTGTGTACGTAAGTTTGTTTGTATTATTGTTCAGAATTGGTAGGAGTTGCGTACCTTTAGTTGTGTGAGAATTTGATTGTTTGTTTACTATTACTTATTAAGTAGTGAGAAAAATGGCACTTTTTAAAGTATCGTAAGTGATGTTTAGATAGCGTTCCTGAGAGAGAGAGAGAGAGAGAGAGAGAGAGAGAGAGAGAGAGAGAGAGAGAGAGTGTGTGTTAAATCGTGTGGACTGTTGAGTCAGAGATATTTGCGCGGAAAAGTCCTGGTTGGTCAGAGTTTTGATTTGTGTGGGTCAGTTTGGCATCTCTCTAGGAATGAAAGTCTGACTGTTTTGCTGAAACTGGAGTTTTGATTGGTTGATAGGCATTTTGGTGTGAAGTGAATTATGCTGGAGGGTTGAAAGGTTAGTATGAATTATTCCATCAAGGTCGATGTTAACACTGACTGTCTGACTGACTTGAATTAAGTCGAGCGATTCCTTTTATAGATTTTCGAGTTTTCAAATAGGCTCCAGAGACCTGCGCGGGAAAAAGGTTTGTCTCAACTTTGCTACATCTTAGTGTCCTTTTAACCAATGGGAGATTGAGTTTGGAAAAGTAAAATGATAATTGGTTAAAGGTTTATTTGGGGAACAGTGCATCTTCCCGTAGTGGGGTGACAGGCAAATGTGGAGGATTCCATAAAGGTTACGGTTATCGCATAATGGCCTTACATGTCCTTAGATGAACATTGATTACAGGAAAGGAATAATTTATTCTGACGTCCAGGGTAAACTTATGCCTGACACTGGAGCATCAAATACATAAATTCAATATTTTCATCGACAAGAAAATATTTAACAGTCCAAAACCGGGGGTTGTATTTAGGAGAACTGGTTTACTATTTGTTTGAAGTTCTCATGAATCATAAAGGTCACATCCAAAATTATTTCGAAGAACTCGAACATTCGGATATGGAATGATACAAGGTAGAACAATAAAGAAGAATATATTACAAACAGGAATATATATAGAGAGAAGTAGAAAGTGTTAGTACGAACAATCAGGTTTAGTAGTAATTGTCTGACGCGACTCTGTTTCGGACTGCCTCTGACTCGACTGACTGACTCGCTCTGACTGACTGACAGACTTCTGACGGACCTCACTCCAGACTTCAGACTGAACTCGCTGCTTCCTCTTGAGGCGCAGTATTTATTACGTATAGAATAGTCCATTATGTTATTATGGGTAAGGTCACATAACACCCCACTTCCGAAAATTTTGCGTAGCAGGGGTTTTTTAATATCTTTTTTTTATTTATTTATTTTCAAAGGTTCAGTAAATTTTCTTTTTCTAGACGATTTTCTTTGGTTCTGGCATTATTTGCGGTCTTGTTATATCGAATGTGTCGAAAATTGTGTCCAATACCTCTTCTTGAGGTGGACCGTTAGCATCCTGTAACGGTCTCTTCCTTATTTGCTTTACGTGTCTTCTGTGTGAGAATTTTTTCCTTGAACTATGTACATCATATTGCCAATTCTTTTCTCAATTATCCCTTGTTCCCAACAAGAGGTATTATTTTTGTATGCCTTAAAAAACTTTTTCCCCTGGGAGGAATTTTCTTTTTGGTGTGTAGGACTGTGTTACTTGTTTTGTTTTACTTGGTAGTAATTTACCGAACGCTAATCTGATTTTCCTGGCAAACATGATATCTGCTGGTGATAATGTTGATGGTGTCGCATTATTTGGCGTTATTCTATATACCTGTAGGAATTGCTGTAATGTTTTCTCCATAGGGACATCGTACGCTTTTCATAATGTTCTTTTGAGAGCATCCACGAATCTCTCCGCTTTTCCATTTGATCTTGGATGGTAAGGCGGGGATTTTATATGTTTTACTTGATAGATTTCGCAAAACTCTTGAAAATCTGCTGACGTGAATTGCGTTCCGTTATCTGTTACTAAACAGTCCACTGCGCCAAACCGAGCGAATACCTCGTGGAGGAAATTTATGGTCATTTCTGTAGTAGGATTTTTGCACCGAAACACCTCCGGCCATTTACTGTAGCTATCAACTATGATTAAATAGTAGAACCCGTCAATTGGTCCTGCATAATCTGCGTGTATTCTTGACCATGGACGATCAGTTTCAGGCCAAGGCTTATGTATGATTGGCGATGCTTTAGCTGCTAAATTACACCCCTTGCACATTTCCACCGTTTGAGAAATATCCTGGTCCATATTCTTCCAATATACATAGCTTCGCATTAGCGACTTCATTCTATTTTTACCCGGGTGTCCTCTGTGGAAATCCTTTAGTATCCGTTTTTGTAAAGTTTTGGGGATTACAACCCTTTCGTTGTAAAGTAGCACATTATCGCATAGAGAAAAGCTGTCCAAAATTTTCTCATTTTTTTCTGCTATTTTTGCTTTTGTTTCATTAATAAATTCGTCATTTTTTATGTTTTGCAATGTGACTAGGAGGTTTCTGACTGTACAACATAGTACTGTTCTTATGTCTTCTTCATTTCTAAGGGCTGCGATTACCGTATCTTCCAATGGCTTTGTTGGTATAAGTCTCGACAGACCATCCGCGTGCCCGATTCTTTTCGTTGGTAAATATTCCAATCTGAAATTATAGTTCAGAAGAATCGTTCCCCATCTAAGTAGTCTATTTGCCGTGTACCTTTTTTTGAACCAAAAATTTTTATTAACGGTTTGTGATCCGTCTGCAGAGTAAAGTGTCTACCATAGACGTATCTATGGAATCTTGTTACTGCGAAGATAATTGCTAGAGCTTCCTTCTCAATTTGTGAATAGTTTTTCTCCGCTGGTAGTAGGGTTCGAGAAGCATGTGCGATAGGTTTTATTGTCCCATCTGGCATTTTATGTAATATACACGCTCCGACACCGTAGGCGCTCGCATCACTTGCTACAATAATCTCTAGTTTAGGATCATAGTGTGCCAAAAATAAATCCGATGTTAATGTCTTGATTATTTTTTTCAAATGTTTCCTGGCATTGATCTGTCCACTGCCAAACTTTTTCTTTCTTTAGCAGTTCGTTCAATGGTGCGCGAAGTTTATGCATTTGAGGTATGAATTCCTGGTAGTAATTCACTAATCCAAGAAAACTTTGTAGTTCTGTTATGTTCTTAGGAACTGGCATCTTTTTTATTGCTGTAGACCTTTCAGGGTCTGGACGTCTACCTTCTTGGTCTATTATATGGCCAAGATATTTAATTTCCTTCATGAAAAAATCACACTTATTTTCTTTCACTTTGAATCCGTAGCTTTGAATTCTCTTAAACACTTCTTGTACATGTTGCCAGTGTTGTTCAACGCTTTCGCTATTAATCAATATGTCATCCAGATATGCTATTGTGTATTCTAGTCCTGCCAGCATCGTATCCATTGTCTGCTGGAAAATAGCCGGCGCTACTTTAATTCCAAATGGTAGTCTTTGGTATCTGTACAATCCCTGTGTATTTATGCATAGTAGTTTTGAACTTTCTTCATCGACTGGAATTTGCAGGTAGGCCTCACTTAGATCAATTTTTGAAAAATATTTTCCGCCATTTAATTTAGTGAATACTTCTTCAGGACTAGGTAACGGATAGTGGTAGTCCTTTATTGCTGCGTTCAAACCTGTAAAAAATCAGCACAAACTCGAATTTCTCCTGATTTCTTTTTAACGTAGACCGTCGGTGCGGCCCATTTGCTGTACTCTACTTTTTTTCAATATGCCCGTATTTTCGAGTCTAGATAATTCTTGGTCAATCTTTTCTATTGACGCAAACGGTACACCTTTTTTTTTTCTTGAAAAATAGGTTGAACGTTATCCTTTATTTTGATATTAGCTGCCATTTTCTTGCATCTTCCGAGACCTGCCGAAAATACTTCGGGGAAACTCGTTTTTAGTTTTCCTTTTAATTTGTCTGCCTCGGTTGATAAGCTTTTTACATTCTGGCAGTAGGTGCTAATAGGTAGATCCCACAATTCGAATTTTTGCATCCAGTCTGTCCGAATAGGTTTTCGGTATTTCTTAAGACGTACATTTTTAGTTTTTTCGTCATTCCGTTAAATGTTACGTTTGTGATTATTTCACCCTCGAATTTTATCTTTCTCCCCGTAACTGATCTCGCAATTTTATCCGTTTTTAACATGACAGGTTTGTTCAGTTTTCTCCATGTTTGTAGATTTATGATAGTTAAGTCTGAGCCAGAATCCAGCTGTAACCTAACTTTTCTGTTTTGCATTTCAACTTGTACATATTTTCTTATATTAGTCTCATCTGTTTGGTCGGTTCTCGTAATTTCTTTTTTTTTTATACCAACAGTGAGAACTTTTGTGACCAATTTTTTTACATGATAGACAGGTTTTAGCACGATATGTACAGTCTTTAACCCAATGCCAATACCCACAACGATAGCACGGACTTGGTGGTAGTTTCTTTTTATGTTGATTATAATTAGAAAATTTTGTTTTACCTGTTCTTGAGGCGGGAAAATCAGTTCGGTTTGTTTGTGAGGAGGGAAAATTTGTTTGCTTTGTTTGTGAGGAGGGAAAATTTGTTTGCTTTGTTTGTGAGGAGGGAAAATTTGTTTGTCTTCGTACTTTGCGTATGTATGCTATGCCAGCTTGTTCTATGTCTTTAGAGTCTTTTTTTACGCTGACGCATCTCTGGCAGTCTTCGGCTAGTTTTTGAAGTGTCAGATCTTGTTCATTTTCCAATTTAGTAAGTATTCTACGTCTCATTTCTGCGTCTTTGGTTGAAACCAGACCTTGGACGTAAATTAAGCATTTGAAGTTGTCAGCGCTGAGTTCCGATAATTTGAAGTCGTCACAATATTTATTAACAATGGATGCGAAAGTTACGTAATCTTCGCTATCCTTTTTTGTAAGGTTCATGCATTTCCATCTTTTTTTATGAAATAGTGAAGTATTATGGCTGAAAAGTTCCGTTAGCAATTTTATAGATTCTTTGAACGTTAACTCGCTTGTTGTTCTGGGAAGGATATAATCAACGAATTTGGTATATTCGCCTGTGCCTAATTTTCTTAATAAAAGGCGTACTTTACGTGCGTCTGACCAATCTTTGCAGTCAAAATTATATAGATCTTCATACCTTCGGAAGTAATTTGCAAAAGTTTTATCTTCGTCGGGTGCGTACTTGAAATCTTCGATATTACTCCAAATATCGTCTTGAGAGAGAACTGATTCGTTCTTGGGGTTTTGCTCCTTATTTGCCATTGCACGTATCAATAATTCTTGCATTTCTAGATGTTTTTGTTTCTTACCTTTGTTGTTGTTCAAGCTAGATTTTGATAAGTTCCATAATGGTTGACTTAAAATCTTCCATGTTAACGTATTTTTTTGTGTAACCTGATATTCTCTAGCCTGTGCTCGCAAAAAAACTTTCCTTTGTTGTCAGTGAAATTTGATATCAAGAAAAGAAATTTTTTTTTTTTTTTTTTTTTTTTAGAATTTAATCGTCGTCCACTGTTACGTACGACGGATAAAAAAAAAAAAAAATGTCCTCCGAGTAGGGAGTTTATTTTTCTTTAAGGGTTTTCAGATCGTGACGTATAGCAAAAAAATTGTTATGTATGAGTTAGCGTAAAAAAAAAAAGTCCTCCGTGTATAGAGTTCGTATTTCCTTTTAGGGGTTTCTTCGTCGTCACTTGTTATGTTGACGAGAGAGGATTTTGTTGTTTGTTCTTCACGTGAGAGTTCGAATCTTCGTCGCCACTTATGCGCGACGGATAGCAAAAAAAAAAAAAAAAAGAAGGCATGTACTCTGCGTAGAGAGTTGTTTTCCTCGTCGCCACTGTTTTTTTTTCTGCCACCGAATGAGTTCAAATCGCTCGTCGCCACTGTTATGCTGTGGCGAACAATTTTTTTTCTTCCACCGAATGAGTTCGAATCGCTCGTCGCCACTGTTATGATCCGGTTCCTTGTACCACGGTGATAGTCCAAGGTAGAACCAATAAAGAAGAACTGGAACACGGATATGGAATAACACAGATATATTACAAACAGGAATATATATAGAGAAAGTAGAAAGTGTTTACGAACAATCACGAACAATCAGGTTTAGTAGTAATTGTCTGAACGACGACTCTGTTTCGGACTGCCTCTGACTCGTGGGACTTGACTGACTCTGTCTCGCCCTTTGAACCCTGACTGACTGACAGACGTTGGATCTTTTAGATATGGAACTGGCTTCACTGTGGGAATTTCTCTATTAAGATTTTTTTGATGACTTCTTCTTAAAGATTTTTTTCCTCTATTTGTTTTTGTATGCGCTTTATACTATGTTTGGAATAAGAGAAGTGGCGTTCTCTCTTCTTCCATTTTCTCCCTGGAGAAAAATCCTGTTAATTATACTAAAAGTAAATAATCAGCAACTAAGGAAATGAGTACCAAATATTTGTATAAAAAAAATAAAATCCTTTGTATTCACAATTTCGCATTGGACAAAATTTTGCTAAATGAAGACTAAAGGAAGTCGAAATATGGTAATCATTTTAATTTTGTAATACTCAGCCTGATTGGTTGATAAATCTTTCGCGCGACCCAAAATTAACTTCTGAATAAATTCTCACGCAAAACCCGGGAGCCATGCTTCTCCATATACGAATCTATGAACGCTTTCAGCATCATTATAGAACAAAATAGAGCCAGAATGCTTTGACCTTAAGTTGTTAACTTGTTAGGAAATTTGTCCCGGCTTTCCCGCATCAAAGAGTTGAGGTTAAAAATAGGGTTGAGGTTTAAATTTTTTGCGAAAAAACGCAAGTAAAACTGCAATATTCTTCAAATTTATGGAGTTTTGTAAGGCTCCGATGGATTAGGGATTTTTCCTCCAAAATTGTAGAAAAAATTCCTGGTCCCTCTATTGATCAGAAAACACATTCTTATCTCTGATAAGAATCAGGGCCCTGGGAGCCGGTTTCGAAGGTACTGAAGACAGGTTGAAGTGAAGAAGCTGTGAGGTTTCTCCCAGACTTTATGGCTCCATGGAAAGAATAATGGTGGTGGAATTCTTTTTTATTTTCCAGCTCTCTACTTAGTCAGAAAATATATTCTTATCTCTGATAAGAATGAAGGCCTTGGGAGCCGGTTTTGAAATTAAAAAGAGGTTAGAGTGAGGATAGAAAAAATAGCGAGAATGTGAACTTGTAAAATTGTTGTTCTCAATTTAAATCCCAACAAACTATCTTAAGAAGCAACTATGTTAATCAACGAGTAACCAGCACTAAGACTGATGTATATTTCTGAGAGACTTCAGTTAAAAAAGCCAGGGAGACGATCGTAGTTTTAGTCATTATATCTCTACTGCTCAAGAATTTTTACAACTCCTTCAGAGATATTCAAGAGGAGCAAAGTTTTAGCAGCGAAAGAAGGCCTTTCCAAGAAGGTATTTCTGGAAGATTTCTAAGACAAAAATGTTCCATAAATTCATTTTACAGCTCAACCCACGCACAGTGAACGATTTGTGCAACCTTCAAATACGAGGTACATTTAAAAAGTATCCGGCCATTGGGCATAAAAATCACTTTTGTACATTTCAGAAATTCCTTTTCCTTTAATTCATATTTTTGTATGTATAGGATTTTTTAAAATTTTATACGTCGAGCACATAATCTTTATTCCTGTATTCCTTTCTATTTTTTATTGTCTGTTTTGGTCAGTTCATCCATGTAAGAGATACAACTGATTAATTTTTATTGTTCTATTTGAGGCAACAAGTCATATTTATTGTCGAATGAAAAAATTCCCAATATTTTCTCCAAATCTTTAAAATACAGCGATATGAACATTTCGTTTGAAAAAAATGATACAAAAATCACAAAAATATTAATATTGTTTGACTGTCTTTTGAACATAACTTTTATTCTTCCTATTAAGGAATTATACTGAAAAGGAACTGGTCTTTTAAAAGTAACCGGTATGGTATTTTATTTTTTTTAATCATTTCACCCTGGGAAAGGCAGTAAAAGCAACTAAGACGCAAGGAGTTACTGAATGAAAGAAACAGAGAACAGAATAAAAGAAAAAATTCAAGGAGACAGAAGATTACGACTGACGTTGTATTCAAATGTTTGAAGATTGTAGTTGACAGCAAAGCAAGAATCTAGAAAAGAGTTTCACAAGCGAGATTGATTGATTGATTGATTGTCTTTTTTATGGCTTATCAACCATTTTGGGTTATTTAAAATCGAAACGGATTTTGGATTGTAAGAATAATTCTTTATTTTTCTTCTTTATTTTTTTGGCAAGTGAATAATGCATTAACAATTTTTTGGAAATAACAATAATTTTTCAGATACAGTTATTATTTAAGAGATGGATTTATCTATTTCCTTCATCTTGGCACTTGGAATGTATGAATTCGTAGAGTTTTTCGCTGTAGCCAGATATGTGTGGAACTAATTAAGTGTACTTGTCAGAAAACAAGCACAATGATTTGTTTCAAGTGGTGAAGGCTTGTGTCGGACCATCCACACTTTTTGGATCTGTTGATAAGAAAGTAACGGTGCAAAAGACTTGCCACGAAAACTTCGAACGACAGTCCTCATGTGTCATTATCGCAGAGTTTAACCTCTCCGGATTACAGTCAATACCAGCCAGTAGACACCTCTCGGCAGACACATGCAGTATAATGACCGGGTTTTCCTTCCCATTTGAAGTCATTTTATCGTGAAACCAACACTAAAAGGATTGCTAACCAAAGCTCAGAGAGACTCCTTTCACCCTCATCAAGGGCAGCTAGCCCGCGCCAGATCTCAACCTGGTACTTTACATAGCTCTGCGGGATATATTTTACACTGGATGTCGGCGTAAACAGATCGTCATCAATGTGCCAATATATATATATATATATTTATATATATATATATATATATATATATATGATTGTAACTGTTGTATCATGTCGGCACTCCTACATTTTTTTAAAAACAACTGAAAGAAAAAGCTTAGTCAGTGATTGTTGCAAAACAGATTTAGGATATAAAAAGGCCACAAAGCATAAAAATGACTCTACTGCCCAGATGACTAAGTTGAAAGTGTAGTGGTTCTTCTAGGCTGTCCTCACGTCTGCTGGCTTTGGGTCGCACTTTCGCTCCTGGATCCGTCTTTTGTACAAGTCCCCGTGGGCTCTGGTGGAGGTAAACGCGGTGAGGTCGGAGCATTTCACCTTTTCTCGCTCCATTCGTCAAGATTGTTCACTTTCGCCTATGCTGTGCGTTCTTGCTTTGGAGCCTTTCCTGCGCAAGTTAAAGGCGAATCCGGTCCTTCGCGGAATCTCGTTACCTGTGCCACCAACGCTGCCAGGTATTCTGCCTATGCTAACGTGTCGGTGTTTGTTAAAAACGCCGCCGAAATACACGAAGTCTGTAAAGAGATTTGCAGGTATGAGATGGTAGCGTGGGCTTAGATCAATCGCCATAAGTCTGCTTGCAGTTGAGTGGACGGACGGGCCCGTTAAGATACTCAGTATCTGGTTCGGGCCCGGCCTTCAGCTGGACACTAACTGGTCGGAGGTTCGGAAGGGGATCAAGGAAGCAGTGCGTCTGTGGATTCGAAGGAATCTTTTCCTGAAGGGGAGGGAGGAAGTGTGCATCTCGCACATCTACTCGATTCTCCTTTACCGTCTCTCTGTTCTTCCACTCCCGTCTACCGAACGACAAAAGTTCGTTGATGACCTTTGGAGAGGGAAAGCTCATCTGGTACGTCGAGAGGTCTGCTGTCTCCATCCTGCAGAAGGCGGTCTAGGTATGCCCAGCGCCGAGACACGTCAACATACGCTGCGCCTGAATTTTCTGTAACAGATGTGTACCGAGGATTGGGGGGGGGCCAATTCTGGAAGGAAGACGCTCGCCGATCTTTATCATCTTTGAGTAGTGTGTATACAGAAGAGGTGGAGGCAACCGAACGCCTCAAGGCGAATGCCCTTTCTATGAGGAATACCGAAATGCTCTGTGCTGCCTCTTACCGGTGAAGGATGGCCTCTCCGATACCCAGACGTTGTCTCAGAAGGCATTATATCGAGTGTTAGTGCGGGTAGAAGCCAAAGACAAACTCCAGAACGAGCTCGGTCTTAAGAACGAGGAGTTTCGCTCTGTCCTGTCATGTGCACCCGGGTTGAAATGTCTCAACAACGACGAGGCATCACTCACCTGGTTGGTGTTGCGATGGGCTCTCTGGGTCGGTAAGAAGCTTTACGCAGCGGGACTGGTGATTACGCTGAGTGCGTGCGCTGCGGTGAGTGTGAGGAGTCCATTGCGCCCGCCTTCTTTTACTGTAGTAAAGTTGTGCAGGCTGATTGAAGGCTACATGGTTCGCATCTTGGGCGTAAAGTTTTTCGTCCTGGATGCCAGCACCGTTTGTGCCAATGTGGTACCGCCAATATCAAGGGACCAGCAGTACGTGCTCTTGTGTCTGCTCGGCATCATGCGAATGGTTGTATGGACGACCTGACAGAAGAAGTTTCACGGAGGCGAGAAGTTCTCTTCTCAACTGGTATCTTTCTTTAAGCATCAGCTTAAAGTTAAGATCAGGGCGGAAAAGGCGCGTCTCTCTTCATTGAAATTCGGCAAATGTTGGGTGAGAGTTTCGTAATTGGTGCGTGTGAAAGGGGCTGACCTGGAGTGGTTGTTAGACGCGATTTAGGAAAGAGGATTTTGGGCTACTCACTGAAACATCAGTCATTCCTGCCAGTTAAGGTAAGGTAGATTTTTTGTATTTGTCCGACTTTGTCTAAAGTACCAAGGGTTTGCAAGTGTATAGGTCCCCCTTTTTTGTCTACTCCAACCCCTTTTAGGTGACAGATATCTTTGTTCTCTGGCGAGATCAGATATTTCCAATATCTGACCATTTCACCCAGTTAACCAGGATTTCTGCCACGTTTTCTCTTTGGGGCGAGTCCCGATACTAACACATATTTATATTTTTGTAAATACATTTCATTCATTGTATATATTCATCGATTTTGCATGTATCCCCCGCCCCATATTTTGTGTAAATAAATTTCATGGTAGGAATTTATTTGAGTAAATGAGGTATTTTGGTGATCGTGGTGTTGTTATGGTGAAAGGAATATTGTAATTACGAATGGGTCAATGAGAATGACTAACTAGTTGTGAATTAAGACTAGAGAAGACCAGTCCTTTTCCCCAAAACCCCTCTTCGCCCTTGTGTTACATTTTGTATATTTTATGCAAATAAATATTAAGATGAAAGTGTAGTGTCTCTTCCAGGTCCCAACAATCACCCTCTGGCTCCAGCAGCAGTTCCAGCCATTATCATCAGCCGCATGTTCAGCTAGCCATTGGCTGCCACTCCAGACATCTGCAGTGTTACCAGCAGCAACCATATACAATAAACTGTCCTTTTCATCACAATGCTCCTCACCGACTACAAAACTGTCTTTATCAGGACAACACTCTTCTCACCCTCTACATGAACATACAGCGATATTTTTTGTCTAATGTAATGTAATATTTTTGTTGATCTATTTTCTTTAATGAAAATAAACTGGACAATATATATATTTACTCAAGTCTTCATTTTGTTTGTTGTCTTCCATCATTCAATATCTGTTTGCAGGCCAATATACCATCCACAACAGAACCATGGTGATTTTTATTTAAGGGAAAATCACAGCACAAATCATGGCCAGAACTGGAGGCCTATCTCAAATATTGTTTTTTTTTTTTTAATTTCAGTTTGGTTTTGCAAGAGTTTGCTGCTGTATAAATTCAAAGAAAACCATAGAGATTTAGAGCATAATTAATTTGCATTGAAAAGTTAATCCTCTTTATCTTGTTATAATTTTTCTTTATGAAAGTTTTATTACAACGAACATATAATTTGGTGGAGCTTCAGATCCATCACTTCCCACCCCATTAACAAGGGTGTATGAAATATTATATGCATTTTAATCTTTGAATTAATTATCCACATTAAAGCAGATTTAATGAAACAAAAACCATATTGGAACTATGAATTCTGGAACACTTATATGACATGAAACAAAATAAATATGAAAGTAACGTTTTTTTTTTATTGTTTAGAATTAAAGTAATTTTTGTTATGCTGACTTATTTTGTCATAAATATACTTTTTTATGATTATAGAAGTAGGAGTAGAAAAATTGTCTCTTGAAAATGGGTAATTTAGCAGCAGGGATAGGATTAATTTTTTGTACACCTCACTTAAAATATCTAAAATATTAGATTAAATTTATTGAATTTAATTATGATATTAAATATACATAACAATGTTCTTAATTGTGATTGATTGTTCACTGATTTCGTAGTATAAAATATGTTTGCTCACAATTCAACATACGTTTTTAAATACCTTTTTGATAGAAAAACACAAATTACTCATAAAAAGTTAAATTTTATTATCAATATATTTGCTGTTATGAATAACAATACCAGAAAACAATAGGAAATTAACTTTATTTCAAATATAATATTTTTAAATAAATTTTGCAGTGTAAAAACAGAAACAAAAAAATGTTTTGGAAGAGAAGTCTGTTAAAAATGGTGAACTAGATTTTAAATACACAATTCGTCCACTCTCCTCTGTGCCGCTCCCAAAGTATGATGATGGATATGATCCCAGAAAAGGACGTAAATTCTTCATGTGCCGCGGCGTTCCATCAATCAGTACCAACTAAACTGATTAAAATTTACGCGACCTGTTTTGAATTTAGTCGAAGCATCTAAAAATTGGAGACTTTACCCTTCTTTGTAAACTCCTTGAATGTTTTGCGGTGCAAATGAGGGCGTGGTATCAATCTTTCGTACTGTTATAAAATAAAATAAGACATATCTCGGCTGATTTACAGGCAAATACTCAAGAGCGAGAACCGGATGTAAACGGGACAAAGCCCCGTCACAAAATGACCATTATCTTTCTTTACAAATGTTCCTGACACACGTGTTCCGGTCGAAAAATAAAATAATATTTAAAGTGTTCTATTTTTTTCGTCCAATAAAATGCTTCCCTCCTAATTATACTCGCTTCGTTTTTCGAGCCTGTTAAGCCATAAAAAAACGCTATAAAAGGGGTCACACGGAAGTTCAACAGGCAGTCAACAGGTGGCCAGAACAGACCTGTCACGGTCAGGCCGAAGTCGAGCAGCAGCAGGAGAGCATCAACCACCGTCAACATGTGTGAACTACTATGAGAGATCGACCTAGATCCGAAAGCCGTAGTTTATGAACTTTACCACAAGGTAGCTGTCCCAAACCCTCACGTTCCTGTTGAAATAAACCACGTAAATCTATTTCTACTGTTGTCGTATTTCTTTCTTGCAACCATACGCTTATCTATAACACTGGTGTCAGAAGCGAGAAAAATATTGCCGACTACATGAGCTTCACCCGAGCTGAACTATTTACTCTCATCAAGGAACAGAAAACACTACTATTCAACTTGAAAACGGGACCAACACAGCCTTCCGAAGCCACGATACAGGAAATTCAAGCCGACATAAACGACATGCTGACTGCCCTAAAAAACTACTTCAACACCTCCCACCGCTCAAACAAACAGCGATTACAGCTTAATGATGCGCCAATAAACTATACGCGACATATTGAAGCTAGAGAGAACTTTTCACCCTGGACACGACGTGAACCGATTCATCACGGCCCTAAACAAAGCATACACAATCCACGTCACTCCAGAACTCAGCACCTATCCCAGCCTGGAAAGCGAATTCGTCAAGTCTGCTAAAGTTTTACTGGACCAAAGTATCTTTCAGCAAATGGTTGACTCAAAAAGGACATATCCACCTTCGAACAACTGAAGGAATATTTATTAGAATCCACGGAAGCCAGATTTTTACGGTTTATCAACCATTTGGAGAAATATTCAGAGAAAAATGAACAGACTTTTTTTAGGTCGAGATTTTATTAAACTGGTTTTAAATTTAAAAAAAAACGGAAAATAATTGAGTTGAAAATAATTCACTAAGAGTTTACTTATTTGAATCAAAGGAAAGAAGAAAGAAGAGGGAAAGGAAAAAGGAAGAACGGGTCCTTAAAAGATGATGGACACACACGGTCATAAGCGAAGATAGGAATCAGAAAGAAATCTTGGGTTATTTTTGATTGATATCAAATTTCGAAAAGAGTTTACAATTTTTTGTTATTTGAAATGAAAAATCCTTGAACCAGGCTTGATGACAGTGTATTGGAATTGATAAGAATATCGGTCAAAGGTCACCAAACTTTTGCTGCAAAAACTCATTGTCAAATTGGAGAAAGGAATTTCTTTTTTAGAACAATAGAAACGTTTTTTTTTAATCGGAAAAAAGTGTCTTTTGAAAAAAATGGAATCCGGTGGAACTATAGATGATTCTGAAGAATTCCATTTGGAAGAACGATAAGGTTTGGGGACATTTTCAATGTAAACACAGTTTTTTTCTGACTGTCGGGTCTGACAAAAACAATGGAAAAAAAAATTTTGTCCCAGCTACAGATGGCGCCAATATTCTTTCCTTTGGACAGAATTAGACTTTGCTAAAACAAAAATTAAAAAAATTTTGATTATTGTCATTTTTGAGACGTGCAAAAGGCAAAATTAGATTTTGTTTTTAAACTGCTTTGGGATGTAAAGCCACGACAAACTTGAGACAAGAAGGCGCCCTTAATCTGAGACCGAAAGGGAAAACCGTGATATGATAAAGGCGAGAGGAAGAATGCTCGATCAGGAACCATTGGTCGGAAAAAACGGTCACCTGACATTCGAACGAATGACTGGGTGTAAATATTATCCGTTCATGACAAGGGGTGAAAAACAATAGCGATTTAAACAGAATTTTTTGGAATTATCCAAGGTATTTTTCCAAAACAAAGCCACGGTTTGCTGCGGCCCGACTAAGAGGTCATTGGTCGACAGAAATCAGTTGACGCACGAAGGAGGCAGCTGGAAATTTCGGGATAGAACAGGACCTCATTGGCATGAGATTTCGATTCATTTTCCCCTTTGCGGGAAGAAAATCCTCAGACGCCCTATCCAGCCCAAATCGAAGAAGAAGAAGATTGCTACGAAGAAGCCTCACAGGAAGTTCAGCCAAGTCGAATAAAGAAGAAAAATTCTTGCAAAAATTGAGCCTTTTATTACAGCCAAAATGGAAAAGAAATAATGTGAAAGAATGCAGGCCAACAAAATGGAAAACAGAAAATTTAGAAATAACAAGAAGAAGAATTGAAGGCCAGAACCCTGGGTCGCAAAAGTTTTGGTTTTTTTACGTCAATAAAAGTTCGAAGCCCCGGACCAGACAGAAGAGTTCAGCCCCGGACGGCAGAGATGAGTGCAGCCCCGGACGGCAGGCAGGAATAAAGAGAACCTCGGACGACAGAGTTGCAATCTGAGTTGAGTGCCAAATCCTTCCACCCAAGTCGGCAAGAGATCCCCACAAAAGACCATTACAAGAGAAATTCCAAGATAGCAGACGAAACAAGGAGATATTTAAAGGACTTGGAAGAGTTCAACCAAGAACAGAGTTAACGGCAGAGTTTGTTAAGCCATAAACGACTATAGAAGGGATCACCTCGGACGACACAGAAGTAAGTTTTGGAGTTTCGGCAAAAGAAATCCTTCCACATTTCGAAACAAGAGAAACAACTTGAACCGTTAAAATTCGAACCGTCGAAAGAGAAGATCGACCAGACAGAACGGAAGACAATGAACTTTTCCAAACTAGACCAAAAAAAGTTGAAATAAACCTTTTTTTTGCCTGTTGATCTTTCAAGTCGAAGACAGAGAAGTTCTATCTAAGTCGGTGATTTTTCTTCAATAAAAATATCGATGAAATTAGCCACAGTGTCGAACTATTTGACTCAGCTTAAACAGAAAACAATTCCCAAAAAGGTTTGAAATCTTTAGGTTCTGTGATAGAAGATTCAAGTGCCATAAACGACAGAGCTGGGTCGGGGTAGGCAGACTGGAGTAACGGACAGCTCAAACCAGCGTTACCTTTTTTTGATCAGCAACTTTTATCTCGCAGTTTTTTTTTTTTTTTAACCAGATTTTTTCACCCCTGTCGGACTCAACATGTATCGGCCCCAATCCCTGCTGGTCCCGTCTAAACAAATCTAAACAATCGGGTAGACAGACCGGAGATCAGTACAGCAGCCTTCACCAGGACGAAAGCGTTAAGGAGCGAAAAGCTACTGGACGGCGAAGCATCTTTGGAACCAGATGGTTGACCAAAAAGGACATATCCACCTTCGAACAACTGAAGGAATACTTATTGGGGAGCCCACGGAAGCCAGATGACTAACTTCCAACACCTCAGTCAAGCCTGGGACCTGGAACGGCGAGACGGCGAAAAAATTAACAGACTTCGCGGGTCGACTCGAAAACACCCTTAGAAAGCCGTCCACATAAAAAAAAACAAATAAAAAAAGACAAAATACAGACTTAACAGTCGATGGACTTATTTCCATCATCGGCGCTATGCTAATGAGCGAAAAGGTGAAAATTTGGAACTCAAATCTCTACCCACATCTCGTCAAGACAATGGACAACCACTATTCAGCCATTGGCATAGCCTCCGAAGCTCAAATATACCTTGATCGCGGTGTAAAATCCAACGACACGACTTCGCACGACACTGTGTATTTCACACAGAAACCACAGCGGTCAAACCAAAGAAACGCGCCACTCCGACCCAGCAGGCAACCAAACCCACAGCAGACGGGCCTCACCAACCCTCCCAAACATGGCCACCATCTGACACGCAGAAACCACCAGCACACACCACGAATCAGCGTGTGCAAAAACTACCTCAGAGGTCGCCCCTGCCACCATGGACGGAACTGCATATATCGCCACCCACCTCGCACTCGGGCACAGGCATCGCCGCAACGAATGATAATATACAAGCCATAAATGATGTGGAACAGGATTTTCGCTTCGGACAGGACGAGATGTGATGCCTCGTTCGCCATGCCCCTACGTCAGCCATCACACCTTCAACTTTCAAGGACTCGCTCACCATTCACCGCTCGTCCAGTCCACCTTCAACTTCAGGGACATCACCTTCTCTGGCGTCGCAATGCTAGACTCTGGATGCTCCACCTGCATCGTACCAATATCTCAGTTACCCAGAGAAGCCAAGAAACTCATGACCCGCTCCGACGTCGTAGTAAAAGGAATCAACGGCAGCACCACCGCCCTCGGCGAACTGACTTGCGACATCACCATCGGCAGTCGAGACTCACCCACATTCAAAAAGGTTAACGTGCTGGTAACTACCCAAACCACACCAATCCTGATCGGCCAAAATATCCTACGTCACAACACGCTCGATTCCTATCTAATCGACAACCAAAATGCGACTATAGAATTCAGACGCACACTTTCCTCAGGATATACAACACACACAGCCGCAATCATATCACCGTCATCGTCAACCAACGATCCAGCATATGGCGCCCAAGCTGACATCATCCAAAACCAGCCTACTATGGAACTACAGCCCAACATCCAGACACTGGATCAAAAGCTAACCTGGCTAAAACATAACACGGGACTATCGCTACCAAACCACCCGAACCGAGACGAACTAGAGGCCACTGCAAACTTACTCATTCGCTACGCTGACATTATCGGCACCGAAAGCAGCAGCAAAGGCACATTCATCCGACCCATCCGCATACCAACCAACGGCCAGTCTCGCAGCCAGAAACAACACCCGATAGCCCAGGCTTTGGAAGCAGACGTAGATACCGAAATTAAGCGTATGGCTGATGAAGGTATCATTGAAAACTGCAGCGACCCCAAAGGCTTCAATAGCCCTGTATTTGCCGTACGCAAGAAAAACGGATCGATTCGTGTCGTTGCTAACTTTAAAAAGAACTCTCAACAAGGTCTTAGTCGATCTTGACCCTTACCCAATGCCAAGGATCGACCACTTGTTCAACAAAATCGGCAAAGGCAATAGATATTTTACTACCCTTGATCTACGCAGCGGCTACTGGCAAATTGAGATCGACAAGCGAGACCGATACAAAACAGCATTTACATGGAAGGACCAATGCTATCAATACACGCGCCTGGCCTTCGGCCTTACATCTGCCGGACAAATCTTCTCCCGTTGCATAGCAGAAGCCCTAGCCACGGTCACATCCCGTGACAACATTTCTTCCTATATCGACGACAACCTGGTCCACGCTAGGACATTTAGGGAGTACATACTCTCCCTCGAACAATTTTTACTGCCCTCCGAAAATTCGGACTCAAGCTGAATCCTGATAAATGTTCCTTCCTCGCATCAGAGGCAAAATTCCTCGGACGCATAGTAAACAGCGAAGGATTCAAAGGCTGATCCAGAATACGTTCGTGCCATCAGGGAAATGAAACCTCCAACATCAAAAAGGAATTACAAAGCCTTATCGACCGTTTAGTGTGGATCAGACAATTCCTAGAGACACGTCTTCACGAACAAATCAGGTCAGATATGTTTTCAAAACTTATGGGTCCCATACACGAACTCAACAAGGTTAATAAACCGTTTGTCTGGACGCAAAATGCCGACAGAACCTTCAAAAAAAATCAAGGACCGTCTCTCTTCGCCACCCGTCATCTCGTTTCCAGATTTCTCCAAACTTTTCACACTCACCACCGACGCCAGTGACGTCGCATGTGGAGCAATCTTAATGCAAGAAGCCGACAACGGGAAGAAAGATATCATAGCGGTCGCTTCCCATACATTCAACTCCACGGAACAGAACTGGTCCACGACGGAACGAGAGGCATATGCAATAAAGTGGGCAATATTGAAATTTGATTATTTCCTTCGCAACCGCCCCTTCGTCATCTTCACCGACCACAGATCGCTGACATATCTGGACCAACGAGAGTTCAATAATGCCAAAATACGACGATGGCAAGAAGAAATTTCATGTTATAAATTCGTCTTGGAATATGTTGAAGGCGAATCAAATGTATGGGCTGACATGCTCAGCAGAGGTTGCGGACATAAGAAAACGAAAGCCCCGAACGACCCTACACCGGCAGGCAGGACATTCGAGGTAAGCGGTTCAGACCTCCGCGTATACATCCCATCTTGGTGCCTCGGCGAGTTTAACGGTTTACAGCTCATTCCCAAAACTCACACACCACAAAACGCCCGCACCCACAAGCGCGTCACCAACGCATTCTTCGCCTATCACTCCACCACCACCATCCCCACTGAGAGAATCTGCAACCACCGAGGCATCGCAGATGAACAACTGAAGGACGACGCCCTGGCAAAGATCATCAGCGCCCTCCAGTCACCCACCCCAAGCGAACCTCATATCGATCCTGACGACCACCGAGCTACGTTTTTCAAAAACATTTGCACCAATTTTTTCTAGAACCAGGCACCTCCGTTTTGATGATAAGAGACAGTAAACACTCTCCGAGATTGGTTGTACCATACAAACTACGACCCAGATACCTCTACCAGGCACACGAGGGCAACAACCACTCAGGTGTTACCCGTATGCGAGAACTCCTTTCCAGCTACTGGTGGGAATTCAAAAACCGCGACATCAAGGCCTATGTCGATTCTTGCGACACGTGTGCTAAGTGCAAGGGCAACTACGGTAGACGTACCCACTGGCCCATTGGCCACTGCAAACGAGGAAAGAGACCATTCGATCTCGTCTTTATAGACTTTGTCACAATGCCCAACTCAAAGGGAAAACGCTACATCCTAACCATCTTGGATAGCTTCAGCCGACATTTTACAGCCATACCATGCGCGAGAGACCGTGCTATCGATGCCGCCCGCGGATTGTACCATTTCTTCCTTCGACACAGAGATTCACGCATAGTATCCTCTGATCGAGGCACACACTTCACTGGAGAAGTCTATCGACAATTCTGTAACCAGATGTCAATCACGCAAGAACTTCACTGTCCTTGGCGCCCGCAAAGCTCAGGAAATATCGAGAGACAATATCGCACGATGAAGAACGCACTTTATATGTTATGCGAAGACAGGAACTGTGAATGGACAGACGTTCTAGAATCTGTCGTTTCGTCCATGAATGCCACGACCAACAGCCCCACCGGTGTCTCCCGCATTATGCCATTACCGGCCGTCACCCCAACATCGGCCTACCTACACTACACAGAAAAGAAATCACAAGTGACGATCCTGGAGTATATGGTATGCAAATTAATGCCCTGCTAAAGCAGGTTCACCACCACGTCACCCTGGCCAACGATGAAGCTGACCACAAACTTGAGACTAACTTAAATCGCCTCACATACAAGGACCCAATACAAGTAGGCGTCAAGGTTTAACTTCACCGGCCACACTCAACTGTGGCCCAATCCTCTCATCTTCCCTAGATAAGAAATTACACCATTATAAAAACGAACAATATGATGTCAATCAACGAGTGTTAGAAAATGACCACTTCTGTACTGGGTAATGTCCATCACCAATTGGAATTATAATCCAAGCCATTTATTTTGTCCACCAGGGTAGATTGTTCTTGTTCCACATGCCATGCCTCTACCAGATGTCTCAGTTATTTAAGCCCTCATCCTGTTGATATATGTCTGATCCCATTCCAAAGTATGTTGTTTGCATACAGAAAGTCAACGTTTCCATCGGTTTATCTATTGGTATACTGGTCTGTTCTCCTCGGGAGGAGTCTGAGGCCAGTCTATCTCTGACTACCGAGAGTGCCTCCTTCCTGGGTATCTTAGTCAACAAACTCACCATGTCCAGGCTCACCATCTGGTTGGACTGGAACCGGGCAGAGTTCTGGATATATGGTGGTGTCTTTCCAATTAATGGGCCGATTATATCTACTAGGAAGTGACTCAGAGGGTGGCACACAGCGCCTTATGGCAACAATCAGCCTGGAGTGGAATACTTTCGTTGGTAATTGTTGCTTGTATAAGAAGGTAGGTAAGCAGTAGCAGTCACTTATGGACAGCTGCTAGTTTGGCCTAAAGGTTCAACAAGCAATCAAATTGAGGTCACCATAACATAAACAAACAAAATATGAAAGAGAAGGGTATATCAGAAACACTTTATATTTAAATACACATCAATGATAAGTATAATGTTTCTTGATTAACACGCACAAAGTCCGTTATTAAAATGTTCATTCAAAGAAAAGAAATCAGATTATGAAAGGAATTAAAGTGTCATTTTGTGAATACTTAAGTTTAGGCGTGCAGGTCCCAGGAGATGAAAAGGTGAGGTCAATGGGTTGGTAGGTGTCATTTGATATCTCCGTTGGTGAAGGAAAACTGGAGGCGTCGGGTTGATGGGTGAGAAAAGCGTAGCGACATTCTATGACGGTAACTTCAAGGCTTTCTGACCAGAAGTGAATTCATCGTTCTATTTATGTGTGTCCATCGGATCTGAGTCAGTATGCTGAAACAAACTGTTGGATATGGCGCGGGGCCGTTTAATTGGTGGAAATTGCTTATTATATTATTTTTTTTATTTCTTTTTGATTTTCCACCGGAACTTATGCGTCGAGCCTGGTGCGCAAAGACCAGTATTGGTCATTTGCTATCTAGACCTCTGAGGGTTAACATCCGGTCCTTCGCTTGCTCAGTACCACCACATAACTTTCGCCCCAGTAAACGGAGTTGTTGTTGTTTTTTTTTTTTTTTTTTTTTTTTTTTTTGTTATATCAGTAATAAAAATGTGTTTTCTTTCTTCCATTTAACCGTTCTACCGGACTTCGTTCTAGTTTCTGGTTTGTTATCATTAGTTTCTTCGGAACAAGATAGGGAGTTATCCAAATCCGGTCTTGATCCAATGGAATCTTTTGATTTTATATTTTCAGAAATATATGCAGGTTTTAGTCTATCTATTGAAACATTACTATGTACGTCATCCGATCTTTTAATAGTAAAATATTTTTCATGACGACTTAATACTTGGAATGGACCTGTGTATGGAGCTTCCAATGGCTTTCTTACTCTGTCTGTTCTTAGCCAGATACTTTTACATGTTTGTAAATCTTTTGGAATGTAAGAATTAGGTATTGTATGCAGGTGTCCCCTGGATAATTTGTCCATGTCAAATTTTTGCATCTCGTCGGCTAGAATTTTAACGTGCGAGTTTGTCATTTCACTATTCTCGTTCTTGATAGAGTCAATTAATAATCGGGGGACTTGTGCATGACTCCCTGTTACTGCAGTAAATGAAGAATAGTTTGATTCGTTAGGTGTTATCCTCATTCCCAAAAGGACGATAGGAAGAGCTGATAACCACGATTCTTTCCTGGCTATAATAGCCGTTTTTAAAGTTCTGTGTGCTCGCTCAACTAATCCATTCGTTTGCGGATGGTACGCCGTTGTTCGTAATCTGTGGAAGCCTATTATTTTTGATAGTTCTGAGAATAATTCGGATTCAAATTGGCTTCCTCTGTCCGTAACGACATGAAGAGGAACCCCGAATCGGGAGATCCACAGATTGACAAAAGCCGTTGATATTGATTTTGCCGTAATTTCTGTTATTGGGCATGCTTCTATCCATCTCGTATTTCTATCAACGCATGTTAATAAATATCGATATGGTGAAAAATAAGGGTCAGTTTGGTTCTTTACTGGTGGTAAGGGACCGACAATATCCACATGCACCGTTTCAAAACGACTGGAAGGTAATTCAAATGGATTTACTTTTGCTCTTTGTGTGTTTTATTATTTTTGCTTGTTGGCAATGCTGGCATTCTGTGCACCAGGTTTTTATTGACTTGTCCATCTTCGGCCAATAGTATCTGGATTTTATTATTTTTCTTGAAGATGTTATTCCTGGATGTGATAGATTATGCAGACTGTCAAATACCGATTTTCTGAGCTTCTCAGTCACAAAAGGTCGTGGAAAAGGTAATGTCGTGTCACATAATATGGTTTCATTTTGATTTATTGTGTATGGTTTCAGTTGATCTTTGAATGCCTGAATTTCATTGTCAGTAGCTTGATGCTTCATTATTTCTTGTAAGTCACATACATCAATAGTGATCGCGTTGACAGGTCGTGATAAACAATCAGCTACTATATTTTGTGAACCTCTTATATGTGAAATGTCATTCACATATTCGCTGATAAAACAGAGGTGACGCTGTTGTCTATCTGATTTTAAGGAAGACTGGCTTTTTAAAAGCACTGCAAAGTGGTTTGTGATCCGTCAGTAACATTACATTTCTGCCTTCTATTAAATGTTTAAAATGGAGTACTGCTAGATAGGCAGCTAGTAGTTCTCTGTCAAAAGTAGAATATTTTTGTTGGGTTTGGGATAATTTCTTTGAAAAGAAACCTATGGGGATGGGTTGATTATCAATCATTTGATGAAGTGCTGCACCCACCGCATAATTCGAACTGTCTGTTACAAGTTGATAGTTGTTAGCTTTCGAGCTGGGGAAAGCCAAAACAGTTACATTTGATAAAGACTTTTTCATATTTTCGAAAGATTCAATTTCTTCCTTTGTTAGGGTTAATGACTTGGAATTTTGGTTTAAACGTATTTTTTTCCGTGAGAGGTAGTATGATATCGCTGAAATTTGGCACAAGTTTTCTGTAAAAATTTGCCATTCCGAGGAATCGGCGTAGTGATTTAGAATCGTTTGGTTGAGGAAATTCACTTAATTCATTCAACTTTTTAGCACTGGGTTTGAGACCACTAGCAGAAATGTGAAATCCTAAAAAGTCTAATTCATTAGCACTAAATATGCATTTGGAGAGACAAATTTTAAAATCGTACTCACTCAGTTTTTGTAGTACTAGGTCGATATGCTTGGAATGAGTTTCTTCATCTTCTGAGAATATAAGGATATCGTCGATATATACAAAGGTATAATCAGTATCACGAAAGATATTGTCCATCATTCTCTGAAAAGTACATGATGCGTTCCGTAGTCCGAAAGGCATATAGTTATATTCAAATAACCCAAAAGGGGTAGAGATGGCTGTCTTGCAAACATCCTCCGGGTGTACTGGTATCTGATGATAAGCAGACGACAGGTCTATCTTTGAAAAGAACTTCTTATTATGAAGCTTCGAAGACAAGGAATTTATATTTGGGACTTGATATCGATCGGCTTTTGTTATGGTATTTAAATGTCTGTAATCGCCAACAGGTCTATATGTGCCGTCTGACTTCGGTACCATGTGTAAGGCTGAACTCCATTCAGAGTTTGAAGGGGAAATTATTCCTGCCTTTAGGAGTTTCTTGAATTCCTCTTTTGCAATTTCACATCTCTGAGCTGATAATTGTCTGGCTCTGGAGAAAGTAGGAGGGTTGCTACCAGTTTCTATTCTGTGGAATATCTTTGGTTTTGTTGCATTCGTGTCGCGATGAGGAGAAATTAAGTTTGGGTATTTCTCCAGAATTGCTCGTACCATTTTGTTAGCATCTTTATTCGGTACTAAATCTATATTCATGATAATAGACGATGGATGTGCATCGGATTGTCTATTAGTCATTTTATCAATTAGCTTATTGTTTGTGCAGTCCACCATTAGCCCGAAATGGTTTAGGAAATCGTATCCTAGGAGTGGCTGAGCAGTTTCGGCTATTATAAATGTCCAGGTAAATTCTCGTCTGAGGTTCCGTAGTGTTAGATTCAGTACTGTTTGTCCTGAGCATTCAATCTTTTGACCGTTGGCAGACACTAAAGAGATATTGGTTGGGTATGTTACAGCTCCGCTTAAATATCTCTTCGGAAGTATAGATACGGCAGCTCCTGTATCCACAATAAAATTTAAACTTTGAGCTCCTAACCGTGCGGCTACAATGAGAAGCGGCGAGGAAATGGAAGCTAACACCTCTCGCCTAGTTAGTTTTCCGAAGTCTCACGAGGAACTGGTGAATTTGGGCGAGAGTTGGGTTGCATTTGAACATTCCGTTTATTTGGCCATCTGCACCACGGCTTACAAAATTTTGCACGTTCCGCAAAGTATAAATGCGCTCGGCAAATTTGAGGTTTTTGGTCCTTGTTAAAAGGGCGAACACTGGTAGGGAATTTATTTTCACTGTGGGAACAGCCATGTATCCTTTTAGTTTCATTTTTATTTTGCTGTTCATCCTTTTTGCTTCCCCGAAATCTGTCGAATATGTGCGGTGTCTTGTTTGTTAAAATATAATAATAAGTCGTCCGCCATTTTTCCAAGACGATCTGTGTCTAAATCGACTTGTGCAGCTACCACTGGTTTAATGGAGTGAGGTAGGGCTTGAATAAATTTGTGACGTACGATATCGTCCCCTACGCCAATTCGGCTTGCTAATGACATAAGTTCATTCAGGTATACTGAGGGACGACCTGTTACAGTCGATGACGACATTAATTTGTCCAGCATCTCTGGTTTTGTTTTCTCGTAAGCGCCCGTCACTGCTTCTTTTAGTGCGTCATAATCTTTTGATTGCAGTATAGTTGGCTGTATATTTCCTACTATGTCCACAGGGAGAGCTGCCAAAGTGTTAAAAAATTTTTGACTGGTCTGTCTTATATTTGCAATATTAAATTGCGCCTCCATTATCGCAAACCAAGCTATTACGTTTGATTCAATGAAGTTTGGTGGTTTTATCGCAACAGCTTGGATTGGTTGGTTTTGATTAATTGTAGTTTCTTCAGCGTCAGCTGCCATGTTTTTGGTTTGTGTTGAATAAAAATTCTAATTTTGTGACAGTTCAATTTTTTTTTTTTTGTTGTGCGTGTGTGTATATATATGTGTTAAAATCACGTCGGCGGTCAACACTTGTGGTGTTGTGGGAAGTGTATATTCGTTGGTAATTGTTGCTTGTATAAGAAGGTAGGTAAGCAGTAGCAGTCACTTATGGACAGCTGCTAGTTTGGCCTAAAGGTTCAACAAGCAATCAAATTGAGGTCACCATAACATAAACAAACAAAATATGAAAGAGAAGGGTATATCAGAAACACTTTATATTTAAATACACATCAATGATAAGTATAATGTTTCTTGATTAACACGCACAAAGTCCGTTATTAAAATGTTCATTCAAAGAAAAGAAATCAGATTATGAAAGGAATTAAAGTGTCATTTTGTGAATACTTAAGTTTAGGCGTGCGGGTCCCAGGAGATGAAAAGGTGAGGTCAATGGGTTGGTAGGTGTCATTTGATATCTCCGTTGGTGAAGGAAAACTGGAGGCGTCGGGTTGATGGGTGAGAAAAGCGTAGCGACATTCTATGACGGTAACTTCAAGGCTTTCTGACCAGAAGTGAATTCATCGTTCTATTTATGTGTGTCCATCGGATCTGAGTCAGTATGCTGAAACAAACTGTTGGATATGGCGCGGGGCCGTTTAATTGGTGGAAATTGCTTATTATATTTTTTTATTTCTTTTTGATTTTCCACCGGAACTTATGCGTCGAGCCTGGTGCGCAAAGACCAGTATTGGTCATTTGCTATCTAGACCTCTGAGGGTTAACATCCGGTCCTTCGCTAACAATATTGCTTTGAACAATTTTTGTCAAATTTTAAACAATTAATTTACACATCAAAACAAAGCTTGAGTTAAATTTTGTCATAGTTTCAACTATTTATTAGATTAGATTTATTATAAAAACTGCAGTATAAAGTTATTATTCAAAATCAGAAAATCACTATTTACTTCAACAAGGTAATAAAATCATCAAAAATTGATCAACACCTACAAGGTGCGATGGATAAATTGCCATCTAAATTATGCAAAAATGAAAATAATACTAACATTTCATTTTAACAGATATATTTACGAAAATTACACCAAAATATCTTGAAATACTAAAGAGTAAATTTATTCAATAAAATCACCATTGGCCAAAACCACGGTCTCCTGACGACTTTGGAATCTCCTGTATCTCTTCTAGATGCTCTCCTTGTTTAAGTTGGTGAATGCTGCTATAATCCTTGACTTCAATTCATCTTTGGTATTACAAGGAGTTTTGTTGGTCTCTTGCTCAGCTATGCCTTAAACAAAAGAATCAAGGGTGTTGCAGCCTGGAGAGTTATATGTCCAGATGTAAGAGGTTATATGGTCACAGAAATTGTTCTCCTGCTTCTGTGGCATGGTGCAGAACCATGTTGCCAGAGTGTCTTCCAGTAGCCACCCTCTTGAACCAGGGCAGCACTACCTCTTTAAGGCACCAACAAATTTGGGAGTTCTTATCAGCATTATCAGAGTAAGTTTTCTGAGCTGCCGTAATTTTGTTATCACCATTAGACTCATCCAACTCTTTCTGAATCCTCTGCACTGTCCTCAGATTGACACCCAAACACTGGGTGTGAATACCAAACAGTACAGCATGATGTTTACAAATTTCTGGTGGAGTGAATTATGTCATGGTGTTTTTTTTCTCACAGGCGGTGCCTGATTGACCCTACTATACTATAGTCAACAAAATCAAAAACAAGCAATTCACATGCCTGAAATATAAAATAGCAACAATTTACCTATCACTCCCTGTATAATAAAACAAATAACAAACATACATGATAAGTCTTTAAAATATTTACATCTTAATATAATGATCTTTCTTCTCAATATTGTTAATTCTTTTCCTTCAGCAGATTCAATTTCTGACCTGGTGATTTTAATTGCTTTTCATGGGTCTGCTTTACTTTCATATTATTTGCCAACTTCATATAATTTCATCTTCACAAGTGTTCATAGATTTTCAATCAGAACTTGATGGTGGCCATTCCATTATCTTCTCTCCTGTACAAATTTAAGGGTAATCTTAGATACTTGAGAAGAAGCATTGTTATGCTATAAAAACACTTCACTCTGAAACTGTGAGGCTTGGACTTGTACCATTCAAAGAAAGTCTTGTTCATGAAATCATAATAGTACTGTTCATTTTAACTCCTTCATCAACTTTGAATGGTCACATATTGGTTTGGTCAACAATTTCAGCCCATATCATCACTACCACCTCTTTACTGCTTTCTTTTAGTCACAGGCACATTTGCATTAGATAAAATCCATCCTAAAAAATATTTGCTGATTTTTCCCTACTAAAACATATTTGCTGATTTTTTCTGATATTTAAAAAATATTTGCTGATGTTTTCTAACATTTAACTCTCTAGTGTTCCTTTCTGTTCAGTATTCTATTTCATTCCACGGGTATTAATGACACTACATACATGATCAGCTATTCCTGATTTCATTATCTCACTTCGAATTGTGGCATTTTGATATTCCTCCAGACTTACTTTTAGGGGAAAATTAGCTTCACCTGTATATTCTTTGCCATGACTGCAAAGAATGGTGTACACACAGTTCTTGGTTATGTTCTCTTTTGTCTTAGGCTTCATTCAGAAGAGATTTCCCTGAAGAGTGGAGCTGCTTCTGAATATTGTTCTGATGTTGTATGAATTGCAGATCTTCTGGACCCTTCCTAATAATCCTTTCCTAATAATTCCTTTCTTTACATTGTAAGGATGGTGGGAATTGAAGTCAAAGTATTGTCTGGTGAAGTTTGGCTTGTGATATACGGGTGTCTTGAACACATTTCCTGTGCAAGTTATTAGTACATCCAGGTAGGCTAGATGATCATTATTTTCTTCTCCCATTGTGAACTGGATTCACATGGTCCAGCAGTATTTGCATAACACAGCTGACCTGGCTTGATCCTGACTTGTTTCCATGCTAGTAGCTGATAGTTATCTGCTTTCGCCTTCATTCATCTGTTTCTGTCCCACATTGTGTTCCTTGATCACAGAGCAGTGAAGATTGAATCTTGAATCTTGTCCATACTAGAGCACTGAATCAAGCTATAGTGCAACCATGTTACAAAAGGAGAAAGAACATTTCTACTGACAAAAATAACATAACAAAATAACAAAGAAGGTCACAGGCTTATTTTTCAATTGGTTTATATAGATTTTAATGCAACAAAATTAACCCTTCCCATTAAACTCGCTATTGTGATATTTTGTCTTTTTCTTCTAAAACTTGGAGCAGGTTCAATCAAAAAATAAAGAGGTCATTTGAGAATTCTCTCAGCAGCCGGTCACATGGGATTCAGCAGTTCTTGCATCTCTTGCTGTCTTGTCTCATCTGCATCTCTTGCTGTCGCTTGCTCCAACTGCTAGGTCACTTATTATATGTATTTTGCCTGAGCCCTACTGCATCTCATGACTCAAGAATATTTATATCAATTAATTATTTTCTTCAATTTTAGAGAAATTACAATAACCTTCAAACAACGTGGTCAGTTATTCAAAACAATACATTCTTTGACAACAAACTTTGCTTATCCTTCCTTTCGATATCCTGATGACAATTGATTTTCTCTGGTCCCGTCCTCCCCGATATAAGAGAGTTCGTTTTGAGTGACAGTGTGATGTCGTAAATCGGTCAAACAGAGGTCAGTTAGAGAGAGAGTGAAGTTCAATGACTTAATCTTGACTAGTCTAGAGACACGGTGTGTCCAATCTGTGTCTGTAGGAGACACCCTCTACCTTATGATTTTGCTTTGTGTGTCTAAGGGTAGCACCGCCCGCTTTTTTGCTGACTTTGCTTGTCGTTGCATTTACTGGACAGCACTTTCACTTTACCCACTGTTCTGTTGAGTCAGAAGTTTGTCTGTTTGTTAATTTTGCCGCTGAAAACCGTTTTGCGATTAGTGATGTCGGCGTCTCAACGAAAAACTCTGAGCATTTCTGAACAGTTGGAGCTCATCGACGATGTCAAAGTGAAGAAACTCAAACTGGCCGCTGCAGCCAAAAAGTACGGAATCGGTTATTCAACAGCAGCAAAAATTCCCAAGAAAGAAGACGATCTCAGATCTTGCATGCAAATGAACGGAAACACTAATCGCAAACGAAAGCGCCAGTCCGTGCACAAGGACGTTAACGAAGCGCTTACACAATGGTTTACGCAAGCATGTGCTCATGGAGCTACCGTCACCGATCACGTCATCAGGCAGAAAGCATCACAACTGGCCGTAAATCTTGAAGTTGATTCTGAACCGAGCAATGGCTGGCTCATGCACTGGAAGCAGGCCAATAACCTTTCATTCAAAAAATTTCACGGCGAATCAACGTCAGCAGTTCACGGTTCTGCCAACGAATCGGTGACAAACGTTTTGCCGCAACTTTTTCGTGGATATGACCCAAAAGATGTTTGGAACTGTGATGAAACGGGAATTTTCTACAAAGCCATGCCGTCTGGATCTTTGCGATTTGCCGGCGACGAACAGTCAAATGGGACAAAAGTTCCCAAAGACAGACTCACGATGCTTCAGTTCACAAACATGGACGGCAGTGAAAAGCAAGCTGTAGTTGTTGGTAAGTCGGCAAAACCACGCTGCTTTAAAATGTCAAAAACTCTGCCGTTTTCTTACTTCGCTAATCGTAAAGCCTGGATGACTAGTCAGCTGTTTACTGACGTTATGAAAACGCTTGATCGAAAAATGATTGCTCAAAATCGAAAGATTATTCTGTTTCTGGACAATGCAACTTGTCATAACTTACTGCCGGGTACAAATCTGTCAAACATCAAATTGTCATTCATGCCACCAAACACCACCAGTCTCATTCAACCTTTGGATCAAGGCATCATTCGTTCATTCAAAGCGTATTATCGTCGGGAACTTGTTCGAATGCAAATCGCAGCGATCGATGCTACACCGCCAGTGCCGCTGTCCGAGGTGGCCAAGCAGATAACTGTTTTGAAGGACATGCACATGATGAAGCGAGCACTTTTCATGGTCAAACCGTCAACAACTCAAAATTGTTTTAAAAAGGCCGGCTTTGTCATTGAATCACAGGCTGAAGTGGAAGAAATACTCGAATTTATCAGCTTCGACGACCGTACACAATGTTATGGAGAACTGACTGGCACGGACATCACACGTGGTATAAAATCGGATGATTAAGATTTTGACGAAGATGATGATGCTGAAAGCGTAAGTTCTGAAGTTTCTGAAAGTGACAAACCAGTGCCAAATTCTCTGGCTGCATTGAATGTGCTTGAAACTCTGACAGCCTACTTTGAAGCAAAAAGCAGTAATCCTGATGGCGCATTGAAAATGATTTACGGACTGTATGAAAGTGTTCATGATGTTAACAAAGAGGTTTCTGTACAATCAAAATGACTGACTTTTTAAGAAAAAGTAATTTTGATTGAATTATTTTGAAAACTGATTGAAAATGTATTTTTGTCTGTGTTTTTTATGTCTATAACTGTTAAATAAACTAGTGTTCTGTACGTAAAAAGCGTTATATGAAATGTTCCCATACTTACCTAAACAAAATAGACCAAACCCGGATATAAGAGAAACCCAGATATAAGAGACTTCTTCTCCGGTCCCGACAACTTTCTTATATCCGGGTTACACTGTACTTATTAAAAACAATAATTTTTCCGATAGCAAACTTTGTGTTTATAAATTATTATGTCCTTGACCTCACAGAATCTCCTTTGTTGTTGGTTTCCCAATATGACTGCTTAAAATCTTTGCTCAGTTTGCACATTTACAAAACCATATTTCAGTTTGTTTACATTATTGGTTTCACGAGTCATTACAATTTCACTACTTCTCAGCCAACAAGCAACCCACATTTCATATTTCTCAAATCATATTTTGGGCCTGACATTCCATTCTGCATTTCTGTTTATCAGAAAGGAAAAAAAACATTTTTTTCCTTGCTCCATATTTCAGTAAACCTTTCCAATTCTCCAAATCCTATATGGGTTTTTTATATGAACTTTTCATACTACCAGTGTCACAATAGCATCACATTTGTACAGCTTCCTGATATTTTTAATATTTCACATTCACAACACTAGATTTTCCAAATATTTTCTTGTTAGTCAATCCACTTTTCTTGCATATTATTCTTTTAATTTTTTTAAAATCTCATTTTGTGGAATTCTTAAAGACATTTTTTCTTTTTTTATTTCACCCTGTACAAGGCCCAGGGGCTACTTGAGGTTACATTAAGGTGTAGATTATATAGATAGGAGAGGAAGATAACAGTTAACTCTGGAATTGAACAGGTTATTATTGTAATGATCAGGGAAACATCCTCTTGAGAGTCTGTTCCACAGAACAGTGGTTCATAGGAAGAAGCTGTTCACTTTCCAATATATTCAGTTTTTGTTTTTATTGTTCTCTTCTGTCTTTTTAACTTTTTTGCTATTTCCAAAGTTACATTCCATCACCAAATAATTTTACAATATCATCTTTCTATTTTGAAGTTATCTCTTTCTTACAAACTGTGGGTATCATTATATAATTAAAATTAATAAAACAGATCATTAATGCCTAACACGTGAGTCAGGTCAGTAGATTACTGGTATTTATTTCAGGTCAGTAACCCAAGAAGAAATTACCCATTTCCTTAACTAACTTCAGTCCTGGCACAAAGTCGCAATAAAAAGGCAGCATGGTAGGTATACTGTTCAGTATAACATTTGATATTTACTGCTGAGGAAAACATTCATTCTCTATTACTGAATGGGCTTACAGCCATTTTACATTGAAACACTGGTTCTTGTACAATCACCAAAGTTAAGCAACATCAAGCCTGATCAATATCTTGATGAGTATATATACTCGAGAATACTAGGTGCTGTAAACTTGGATATGTGGGTGGTATAATGGAAAACAGCTCAGAATTGGAAATTGGAGAGCCAAGTTGCAATTCTAGTCAGGTTTGTTATTTTCACTTATGTGCAAATATCCTTGGGAAAGGTACGAATACACCTCTTCTCTCCCAGCAATGGGTTAAGTAGTAGATCATTTATCACCAAATCATTAATATCTCCCAAAAATTCTTATAATCTAAAAATATTTTCTGGTTTTAAATAACCTGCAAAAATGTTGTTAAGCCATAAAAAAATCAATCAATCAATCAATCAATCACGTTACTGAGTCTTTTCATAACATAATCATTTGATATTATCAAACAATATTGTGGTCATTCAAAAGTCATATGTTTTGATTTTCATGTTCAAATTTTTACTTATTATGCATTGCCATTTATCATGCCATTCCTTATTACCAAGCTCTATCCAATTATATGTCTTTCTTCTGTTTTTTCTCACTGAACAAAAGCTGTAATTACAATCAGAGGGTTTTGGCTCTTCACAGATGGAAATCAATAATAATAAAATTAATTTCTGGAGGCTTGTCTCCAGGGTGGTACCTCCCTTTTGCATAAATTGGGTAGGGCTTTGTCACTTGCTGCAAAAGCCAATGGGACTGTACAATTTCTGGATGCCCCCATCATGCAAAAGTAAGTGGGGCATCCACATTGAAAAAAGATCTTGCTTCATATTTTACTTTTATGATTCTGATTTTATAATTCACTGAAAAGCTTTTGCTTAAATGGTTTAAGGTTTTCATATATATATCAGTTTATCACCCCAGCTCACCCACTTAGCACTTTTTTCCACAGGAGTGCACACAGCCTTCAGCCATCCAGCAATAGAGCAGTGGCTTGCTACATATCAAGAACAGTTTCTGCCACTGAGATTGTTTGTTAAGTCTGGGGTTTTATTTTCCATTCTAAAATCTAGCTTGTGTACTGTGTCTTCAGTTTCAGCCCATATACAGGCTCCTCCTCCCTCCAAAGTTTCAAGTGATTTTGTAGTCAATCTAAATGTTTCAAAATGATCTACAACCTCTAGACACCTTTATTTCATGTGTTGTGGATTTGAATTAACCTACAAAGAAAAAAGGTGTTTAAGCATAAAAATGTAAGATATTTTTATTTTTGTGTTATTTTACAACTAAATTTTTCTTATTGTGTGTGAGTGTTAAAGTTCTTATATTTGTCAGGATACAGTCCTTTCCTTGAAGCTGTTTTGTAAGATAAAAAGAAATAGGAAATAGATGCCATTTCTTTGAGTGTATGTGTGAGAAAATAAAGACAAAAGTGTGAGTATCCTGTAGTTTGGTAAGGAAGATGGATGAATATAATGGAATTTTGTTTAAGTTAAGCATCATGACTTGTTGCCATCTGTTGCCAGTTGTCTCTTAATACTGGTTTATCTGTCTGCAAACTTTGCTTAAATCCCCTTCAAAGGGATCAAGAAGCATGTTTTATATTGTTAGCAGGAATATAACCCCTTTGGTTGAAAAATGTTAAATATTTATTTTTGAAATATTCATTTTTTACTGGAGCAATGCGCAATCCTCAGAAACTATTTTTTTGTCATCTGGCATTTTAATGTCTTAGTGTTGATTTCTGTCATCACTTCACACATCCACTTATGTATGACATTCCTTATTTTATTCATCAATATCAACTCATGTGTAGCTGCCATGATCTTTGTTGGAAAATTCAAGCTGAATCCTAACCTGGTTAGACAATATGTCTTCTCTTCATAATTTATAAATTGATATTTTCATCACAGTCACACAAAGTTGTAGATAAAATGATTTTAAATCAATAATTTTTGATGCCCCATAATTGCTCCACTGTTGTAGGGTTTTCCTGTACACATCTGTAATATCACCAACTGTGTGACACTTCATGTTGGTATACAACTCTTGAAGTCTTTCTCAATATTTGAGTAGCTAGCTTCAGCTGACATTAATTTTCTTAACAGGTACATTATTGGATTACCTTCTTGAGAGAAAATTGTGACTACAGCATATTCACTTGAATCTGTAGTCATTGTCACTTCTTTTTTTGGATCAAAGATTTTTGCAGTCAGTTTTCTTATAAGAGCCTTTTTAAGCTTTCAAAAGCTATATTTTGCCTTTGAATCCATTTAAATTCTTTGTTCTCCCATAACTCTGCAAATGGTTCTATTAGATCACTGTATCTAGGTAGATATTTGCTATAAAAATTGGTTAATCCCCAAAAGGATTCTAATTCTTTTTTTATTTTTTGGTGTAGATACTTCTGATATTTCATTTATCAGTTTATTGTCTTTTAATATATGAGACTTTTTTTATTCTTAAGACTGGATTTTTGTCTACTTTTCGGATAAGAGACTAGGTTTTTATCTTGTTGCTAGTCAGGATACACAGTGTTTTACTGGTAAATAGCAAATTTTATTTTTGGGAAAAATTCTGGCCCAATAGACTTTTAAAATTATTAGTGGAACAGTGATTGAAATTGGGGTAAATATAGCAATTGGTGAGCTGGTACTTATCAAAAGAATTCTCAAAATGGTACTAACTTACCAAATTCAAAACAATAATAAAGTAAAAATAAATAAAACATGGGTATGCTTGTTAAATAAATCATTTGTATTTACAAACATATGTGCATGAATTCAAGCGTCAAAGAGTAGAAGAAATGCTCATAGGTGCACGTCCTGCATCCCTGATGCATAAAAACTTAATTTTCTCATCTCTACATCCCAGAGACACAACTAACATTTCCCATGAAAAGCAATACATTGGACAAAACCAACCGATAACAGTTATGATATAGTAAAAGGAATTAGTTGTTAGTCAATACTAAATAAACAACAACATCAATTTAATTTAAAATATAACTAATATATTCTTTGTGTAACTGAATGCAAATCATTTGTAAAATGAACTAGATATTTATGGTAATTTGTACATAGATATTTTATTTTTTAAAACATTTTGTATTTTTGTTGTCAACATACTTTCTAAAAATTTGAGTTCAAAATGTTTTAAGTAACAAGCAGAGACATTTATATTTAACATTTTGTTCAGTAAGCAAATAACATTTAACAGGGCTCAAAAATGTCTTCAGACAAAAGAAGTTTTCCTGTCTGGATTGGCACAGACTGTAGAGAGGCCAATACTTTTTGTAATTTTAAATAATAAAGACTGCAATAATCATTTGATGTTATTCTTTTAAATACTTTTTAGTAGTTCTTTCTTTCACTTATTCTTTCCTTTGTAGTGAGTGCAAAATAATAACAACTCCCTTCAAATTCAGAGGACTGAGGAAGAAGAAGGAAAGAAATTCATGAACCAATTTGAGATTTTTGCTTGTCACAGAAATTAATTGGTGTGCCGAGAAGAAGGAAAGAAATTTGCAACCTATGTGAAATTTTTTTTGACTTATGAAAACCTTGCCTTTACAGAAATTAGCTAGTTAGAAAAAAGAAGGAAGGTAACAAGCCTATGTAAAATTATTTTTGATATAAAATAAAGAGGAAAATTAAATTAAAGGAGAAGAGTGCCTGAAGTCATGTGAAAGGTTTCATTTCAGTTCCTTTCAACCAGTGTTGAAGTACTTGCCAGTGTAAAAATACTCACCAATTATATTATTGGCCTCTAACCAGCAAACAGCACTTCAAATAATTTTCTCTCAACAATCCAAGAAAGCTAAGTATTTCAAACTATCTCTCTTCGTCTACTTTTGAATGTATGTAAATGATATATCACTTCAGTGAGCAACAAACTCTTATCTTTGTCTTAAACATTTTTGCTATTGTGTCATATCATTTAATCTGCTGTATGAAAATTTCCTCTTCGTGACAATACATTAAAACTACTGACTTTAAGAATTCTGATTTATTTTCCTGAAATGAGATACTGACACTACTTGTGTAAATTTATGAATAAATTCCTTCTTGTTTTATTAAAATTACTTGTATGTTTCCTCCTCATTATCATCTTTCATTGATATTTTTAGCATAGGTAAATCAACTGTTCATTTTAACACCTAAGCCCCATGCCACTATACTTTCTTCCTTTAAGCAGTGGGTGTGTTGGTGGCTTGAAATAGACATTAATGTCCTCTTACCAGAAACTTTCATGGTTTGTTTTTTTAATTTATTTGACATGACTGAACTCATTGAAGTTTGCCAAACATTGCTTTAAATACTATTTTTGTTTTAAATTTATTGATTCAATTGAAAAAAAAAACAACTTTTGTTCTGTCAATTTCAAAACTTTGTTCTGTCATAATTCTCAAAAAAATATATTTTTTTAACTGAACTGTGATTAAGTGTAAATACTGTTTTTGTTTGGAATTTATTAATTTAATTTAAAAAAAAATTGTTCTGTCAATTTAAGTGAATCACCATGATTAAAATGTTTTTTTTTTTTTTGTAGGATGGTAAAAAAAAATTAGTTTGTAACCCTGAAGTTTAACACAAAAATTTATTAAGAAACTTTAGTTGGGACCGATTGGATTTCCCAGAGACACAGCCAAATCAACGCCAGTGGATACAGGGGACTCACTATATTAAAAATCTATCAGCATCACTAAAGGAATGAAAATAGTCTTTGGAAAGCGGGTTGACAGAAAAAATTGTGAGTCAGAAAAGACTTTTAGTAGTTGGTCCACAGTCAAAAGCTGTGGTTGGAAAAAGACTTTTATCATCAATGAAGATATGTTTGAAATGATATGTTTGAAGTCATCGACACATTTCTTTCAACACGTGCAGCAAGTAAGTTAAAAGCTGTGTAGCTACATCTCTTGTGTTTGAGTGGCTTAGAGACAGCTGCATTCCTGCTCTTGAAAGTAGAAATCTGTGGGTTTTTATAAGAAATTTTTCCAAAAAATAGGCTTGAGAAAAATAAGGTTTTAGTTTTCTCTGATTGGTCAAATATTTCTTATGATGTTATTAATTTCTAACCAATAGACAATTTGATTTAAATGGTGTGTTGTATTGTTGAATCTTTTTGACATGTTTGTGAATATTGTTTGACATTAGGTAAAAATTAAAGCTTGGGTGTGTTTTAATATGGTATGTGTATGGATATGTAATTGTGTTGAAAATAGAGTTTATTTCCTATAAGCCCTAGAAGCATACATATCAGAAATTTTAATATAAAAACAAGTTGTTTTTCATGAGATATACATGAAAAAAACCGTTAACCTTTATGTTAATGTGTTAAACGTATTTTTTTAAAATTAACTTTTCTACTTTTGAAAATGATTGTATCTAGAGAAGATTTGAAATTATTTTTAACTTAATTTGAAGAAATTTTCTAAGGAAATTTGTCTCATGTGCATGAAAAAATCTCTTGAATCTGCTATTGTCATCATTTCTGTTATAGTGACTGGGTGTGATCATTTATTGTTTTTATTAATCATATTAACTTACAGTGTAATTTATACTATGTAAAACAAAAACTTCTTTCAAAATCAATTCAAATCTTCAGTATATTTCTCATAGCATAGTTTATTTCTTTCATTCTCTTTGTAATGCATTTGGCTGCAACTACATCATATCAAAAGATAACACTGTTAAGGTTTTAGTATCAAGTTTTTTAAGTGAGTGAGGTTGTTATCCTCATACCCAACCCTCTTTCTTGACTGGTTTGAATTCCGAGTTTGTCTTCTGTTAAACCAGTGGTCCCCAAACATTTTTTCTCTGGGATGCATTTTCCTAATGAAAATTTGCTCACGCCTCACCAGAGAGAAGTCTTAGTGAAAAGGCACAAGCAGCCCTATGGCAAAGATAGTCCAGAAAGAAGGTTAAAGGGAGATAACAGCTGATTCAAAGACAGAACATTATCATTGATAACTTTCACCTCCAATTTGCAGACCCTAGTTAATATATTCTTAATACTTCATATAATGCAAAAATATCACAATGATAAAATTGCTCAATAATTACTTATAACTATTTATACTAGGTCACATGCATGCAATTACAAGTAATCCATTATTTTAAATTTTGAAATCATATTTATTTTTGGCATATGAATTTTTGAAACTGTTTCTAAATATTTGATTGTCTTTCAATCATTCCACCTCACCTGCTATCCTCTTCTGCTGCATTTATGAGGTGTTCCACACCATTTGGAAACCACTGTCCTAAACTGACTGTTCTCCAAGGCTAGAGAATCCAGCCTGCCTTATTGTTTTACTTATTGCAAGGGGGGAATGTTCAGAAAAAATGGATTCATGACTTCCCCAAGAAAATGCAATTGTTTTATTAAAGTTTTTAAAATATCATGTAAACTTCAAAATATTTTTTGGCATTGAAAAAAAATTTTTTTTTTTTGTTGATTTATTAATCTCGATAAAATGTTAAGCGTGTTGTGGATAAAAATTTAATTTAAATTAAAATTATCAAATTTTATTTAACTGGGATTCAAATCCACAATGTTTAAATTAAAATTCTATCTTTTTTTTAATATTTGAAATTTCTTTAAATTAAATACTCTAAATATTCTCTGAGGAGAATGAATAAAATGCACCTATAATAATATAAAAAAAAAAGAAAAAAATTAAATTCCACAAGCTATACTTACATTTATCACAAATAATTTAGATATGATGATACCACATAATATTAATTTTGGTGACATTATATTTTTAATTTCTGGCATGAGAAGTTATCATTATTTACATTTTGACTAATTTCCTTGTCTTTGTTATTATCACAACATTTTCACCATTGTATATTTTAACCTTTTTCAAGTGTTTGTTGATCCAGGTAACCATCAGGGAATTTTTAACTGAACCATTGATTTAATCTATAGAAAATTTAATCTAGGAATAATTCATCTTGTTCTATTTACTACTGTTCTGTTATTGCTTGCCCTGTTTTGACTGAGTCTAGCTCAGCCCAGGGATTGAACTCACAGTTACTATGCTGTGTTTATGAATTTAGTGACAGATTAAATAAAAGGTTCAGTTTGAAATTCTCTGAAAGCTACTCAGATCGACAGACTCCTGAAAAAGGCTGGAAAGCACAATGGTTGAAATGTGATAATAATAAAGATGAGGATATTTGTCTAAATGTAAATAGGTTTTTTCCATGTAACATAAAATCCTTTTATCAGCTTTCATAAACTGAAGTACTGCCAGAAAAATTACTGAAAGCTCCTCGATGGTTGCTGTACAAATATAGTATAGAGTCAACATGGTGCTGGAGTTGTTGCGTGGTGGATAACTATCCAAGCATGTCTCAGGGCTGAGTTGTGTTGGCTGGGTGTGGCTATAGGAAATTAAGTGAGGTCTGCAACACACCAACTCCACTAAGCAAGTGCAAGGATCAATGGAGTACCTGAAAGTGAGCCAAGTGTTTCTAGAATCAATTTCATGTTGCCCACACGCAATAGGATCTGTGTCTGTGTAGGAGTTGTGTTATCTTTCTGCAATAAGCCATCAGCACTCAGAAAAACTGTGAACATAAACAGGTACTGATCATTTACAAGATATGTGTATATGACACCTTTCAAGATAAGCGTTCACAAGGACCACAATTGAAACTAGAGTCTAACAGCACAAATCCGACATAAACAAGGAACCACCACCAGCTTGCATATCATTCTGACTGGTTGGATCCATAACTTCTTAAGGTTTCCTCCCCATACTTGAACATCTGCCCAAAAGTGATGGAAGCATAACTGTTTAAATCCTCTGAACTGTAAATTTACAGAAATAAGAATTAAATTTATATTTAATTGAATTCTTTCAAAACAAATTTTTAATATTTTCTAAAAATTAAAATTTTATAACATTTTCTGAATATTGCTTTTTAGTACAAATGAAGAATAAATCTTTGCAAGGCTCTGTGCTTATCGTTACGTCTGCAATCATAATGTAGTATCTGTTTAACTTCAATTCTTTAATATGATGCAAAACATGCCATATTTGTATCTTTGGTCAGTTCATAACATGGTAATGAGCAAATCCTGGTTTCAGGGATTTTCTATTTTATTTTACAGAATATCAACCATTTCCAAGTTATCTAATACCAAATTCTGTCATGCAAAGGTAAACAATTGTTTGATTTGCACAAGTAGTCATAGATAAAGTAAAAATATGGTCCCTTTTATGAGGATTACTTCTCTACATAGGGAAGCAGATAGAGTATTCTTGACCCAAGCTGATTAGGTCTTAAACTTTAAGTAATGGGGTTGGGATTTGATTTAAAGTATTCATTTCTCTATTAAAAATATTTTTTCTTATGTATTTTTGTAATAGGGCAGTGGCCCTGATTGAGTCATACTAGTGCATGGAAAGTGGTTAGTGACTTGATGTATTGAGAGACTTAATAATTAAGGAGTAGAAATATTAGAAGGAGAAAAATATGACAGAGATGACAAAATGTTTAATTGGATTGTAGCCTGATATAAAAAAAATCTGGTTTAAAAAGATTCATTTAAAGCCATAAGATACCTTAAAGAGGACGTCAGAAGAGTTTGAACTCAAATTTGTTGAACAGCACCAGTATGAGTTATATCAGGTGGCTATAGTGAGGGCTCAGGTTATATGTTTACATACTTGGAATGAATATGACTGTCATTTCTTTGGGAAATTAATTTTTTTACAGTTGTTTCTGTATTGCAAAGAGAGTTGGAGAAGAAAAGGAGAAAAATGAATGATGTTAACTTCCCTTCTTTCCAGTTAACAGGTCATTGGGGAAGTAGAAAAATGAAAGAAACTGAAGACAGCGAGAAGAAGGAATTCCATTGGGTGAAATGGATTGCATTATGGGAGATTGGTTGCAAAATAAAGGGTATGAAGAAAGAAGTTTTGGTTCTCTATTGGATATGCCACGTGAGTGAGGAAGAGTCAAAGAAATAGAAGAATGCAAGTGGCATTGAATTTTGTTTTTTTTATAAATCAAGGTGACATGCAAACCTTACAACTCCAGAAAAAGAAGGAAAGAAAAGAAAAGAAAAAGGTTTCAACACTCATCTGAACTTCTGTAATTTTTTCTCTTGCTGTTTCTTTTTTTTCATTTTATTCCTCTTTTCACTGCTAAAAAATGGGGTGGCCAACTTAGAAATTACAGGAGTGTGAGTATTGAAAACTTTTTCCTTTTCTTTCGTTTTTTTCATTTGAAACACAATTTACAATGTAGAAAAATTAACATGCAATATTGCTCCTATTTGAAAGTATAACCATCAGATAAGCAGTCAAGTGACATATCCATGTGGGGAAAATTTACATATCCACCATGGGGAAATTTACAAGTACTAAGTTAGGTAGAATTCACAGATTTCACTGATTTAAGGTAGAAGCATGACTCTTTATGAATCATCCCATCATTTTTAACTGAAAGAATACTTTTCCCTTCAATATTAAAAGATTCAAACCAGGTTGTTTTGATTTTAATTGTTCATTACATTGATATCTGTTGATATTAAATTTTGGGTTGAAAACGTTTAGTTATGCTTGAAAGATGTTTTTGAATGCAAAAACTGGATCAAAAATGGGTCATTATATACTAGGTTGACCAGAAAGTCCTGACTCACTTAGGAAGCAGAAAGAAAACAACAAATCTTGATCTCTGTCTAGTGGAATTTCCAAGGAGTACTGCATTTCAAGCTTGTTCCACATGGTCTTGCCATCAATTTTAAAACTGTATTGCCAGCAGCTAGACCACAGGTATGATAAGGGTTAGGGTTTCTAACCCTAAAGAAGGAGTATCTTGCTTTAGTCAATTGAAGTCGGGTATTGTCTTAGCAAGACAATGCCAGGCCACACACTGCCAGGTTGACTAAGGAGAAGTTCAAACAGATCGAGATTCTTCCATATCCACTATTCAGTCCCGATGCTGCTCCAAGTGACTATGGTCAATTTTGCTCAATGGCACACTCCCTCCGTAACCAGTGATTCAACACTTTTGATGAAGTGAAGGACGCTTGTTTACAGTTTTTTTGATTCAAACCCAGTGGACTGGTATCTGGGACAGATTCAAATGCTGGATGATTGTCGGCAGAAGATCATTGATAATGATGGACATTATTTTGAAGAATAAATGTTGGCATCACTCCATAAAATTTTGTTGTTTTCTTTCTGCTTCCTAAGGGAGTCAGGAATTTCTGGTCAACCTAATAGAATTATTCCCAAAATTTTTCTGAAGACCAAATTTGTTAATTATTATTGATTTTCAACTACCAAAGACTAGAAACATTTTCTTTTGATTGTCATATTCTACATTAACTCTTTGACTTTGTAGTCATTTCAGTGAATGAAATAAGGAGCTCCTGTGGTTTCTGCTATCACTTGATGCATACTGCTTCTGTGTTGCACTTGAGGATGAAAACTTCACCAAAGGTAAATTGTTATTATTTAATCTTCATGATTATTAGCTTTCCTGTTCATACAACAGATTAAATAATCTGACACAAAATAATATTCAAAAATGTTTACGACAAAGGTAAGAGAGTTTGTTTCACGTCAGGTTGCATACATTCAAAAGTAGATGGAGTAAGATAATTTGAAATACTTAGCTCTTTTGGATTGTTGAGAGAAAATTCTATGAAGTGCTGTGTGCTTGATTAAAGGCCTTTATATATATTGTGATCTGTTATCTGCCTTTTTACTATGAAGGTGCACAAAAGTACATTTTATGCAAGCTTATTCTGTAAAACTTGTATTTTGTTTTAATGTCTTGTAATAAATGTCTGTTTCTTTTAGGTTTTATGTAGTATTTTTGAGTTTTGTTTGTTATTGTATGCCCATTTTATTGTAACTGGGATAAAAGAGGTGGCATTCTCTTCTCTCAGGGAAAACTATTTTTTCTACAAAGGACTCAAAAATCAAGGAAAATTGTGATGCCTGCTTAAAGTAATGTATGTGTTGATTTAGAGATTAAACAAAAAAGAAAAAAAGGATTTTCCAGAGTATTAGGCATATGCTCTACTTTTGCACTACCTACAAGCATCACATCATATAAACCCCTTTTTTGATTTAGACACATTTCTCTTGCTACCTGATTTTCTCTCATTATAGCTGCTGTCTTTTTCCCAACTTTATATTCAGCTGACGCCTTCTAACCCTAACTCTAACCCAGCTGACTCCTTCAGCTCTTCAACAGTTACATGCAATTCAAATCCATCCAGCAATATGATAGTGACATCCTTCCATATATAGAGATAAGTCCCTACCAATTCAGATTGTCTTTCATTTCCAAGATCTTATTTCTCCTTTGAAAAACAACCTCGCCCAACTTTTCTTCTTTCCATCTCAGCCCCAAAGTTTATTCTCCAATAGTTCCAGTGGTTTTGCATTCAACCCAAATTTCTTTAATTGATTCATTACTACAGCTGTTGTTACCTCTTGTTTCATCCACTAATATATCAACATAGTAGTTTGTGGCTCAGAACCTCAAATATATGAAGGAGTGATATTTTACTCTAACATTTTAATAAATGGAAATTTCCCCATCTTCAGTCATTAATGAATTCCTTTAAAAATATTTCTGTTCACCATGGGGAATAAAAAATATCATTAATTTGGATGTCCTTTAATTTGGAACTGGAGGCTTAAACATAGGTTGACTACCCAATATAAGAAAAAGTTTTGTGTTTGTCTATAATAGGAATGTGTATTTTGAGTAGATACATTTGTTTTTCTTTGTATTTGCTTTCTATAAAATTAATTTTTTAATTTTTTTGAGTAACATTAAAATTTAATAACATGTTTAAAACAAATACAGCATATTGTAAACATGATTATAAGGAACATTTCTTTGAAAAATGGTGTCAATAGCATCAATTTCTTCTCTGAGTGATGGACATTTTTATGGATGTGAAAGAACTGGAAGATGAAATAACTTCTGTCAATGTCTAAACAGAAAAATGGCCACCTGAATATTTGCAGAAATTAAAAATACTTTTGGTTAACTATTACTGTCTTTGTTTGAATGATCCCATACCTGTTGTGATTGGTACAAGAATACATTCCTTTATGCTAGGTCACTTTATGATTGCTACTGGTAGAATGTAACCCAGTACTACTTGCCAAATTCATTTTACAGTGAATATTTGACATCTTTAATTATGGCAGAAATAAAGAAGTGACTTGATGCTGAGAATACCTTGGACTAAACACATGAGCAACAACAAAGTTTTAGATATATTTTAGATGATAATTTTATTTTAGTTGAATACTTGCTTTATAGCCTTTCAATAATCCAATTTCATTTTCTTGTGCCTCCATGGAATTGATTAACCTTGCTGTATCTACTTTTAATACATCAATTCTAAGTAATCCATGATCTTTTTCACATTTTAAAACTGTAATGGGAATTACTTCAAAATGCTAATCAGTTTCAAAATTGCCTTGAAATGTCCCCATTATTTCTATAGTCATTCCATCAAATTGCTTTAATTGGATGTTGCTTTTTTTAATTTAGGTTATCCCAATTTGATCCAGAAATTTTTTGTATCAATGTGACTTCATTGCTTGTATCAACTTGCATGTTAAATATCTGGCCATTTATCCTTATTTTTTTCTCTCCTTTTTTGCATATTCACTGTAAATATTTCAACCTCTTCTTTGGAGGAGATTGTACTTTTTGTACTATTTCTATTTTCTTTTCGTATTTGCATACATTCTGAAAATGATCTTTTTTTACAATTTGAACATACTTATCCTAAAACAGGGCATTTGTAATTGTCTCTATCATGATTTTTTCCACAGTATCTGCATTTAATTATGGACTTGGTTTCATTTGACCTCGAATTTTTCTTTTATTGATTAAATTCTCTAATCAATTCTAACTGTTGTAAAAACTCGATGCTAACTTCCAAACTCATGCTACTACTTTGTAAACTTTCCAGTATTTTTTGTTTGTAGTTTTGATCTTGCAAACCTTCAATTATTCTGAGAAGATTTAACTCGTCTGCTATAGTCATTTCCCGAGTTCACAACTTTTCAAATTCGCAATACTTGGCATGTTCTTTTAATCTATGTAGCTACTGCATAATGGACTCATTTGGTGCTTGTCTTGTTTCTAAAAACTTGGTTCTTTCAACAATGACCAATCTTTTCTTTGGTCTTATGTTCTTTTTTATAACTTTGACAATTTCTTCAAATGTCATTTCTTCTAATTCACTCGGGTAACACATTGTCAAAAATTTCTTTACTGCTCCACACTCAGCAGTAGCAAGAAATAAATCTGTTATCTCGTTCTCTCCTCCTTCGGTCTTGGTGTCTTGTAATTTTTAGCTCTTTCAAATGACGCAAAAGTTCTTATTCACATGTTCTGGGTCTTCCAGCACATTTAAGGTTCCTATTAATGACACCATTATTATGTTGAGTATATCTATCTGTAGTAGCAGTCTTAGCACAGTTCTCCATGTTACATTAAGCAAATGGGTTCACTGAGTAATGCTGTCTTGTTCACCAGTTGCTTTCCTTTTATGCTTGTCCTATCTTATTTGCATATGATATACAGCTACAAATGAATTCTTGGTTTCAGACCATCTTCCCCTTTGCTAAAAAGATTCTAGTGTTCACATGAATACCTTTGGTGTTTATATCTAGGATAATCTTTTGATGGCCATGGAATTGTCTCTTGAGGCCCCATGTACTTCTGTCTTTCATTACTAAACTCTATCAGCTGTCACTTTTTCCTTTATCACTCCCCCTCTTCCTATGACTTCAGTATATTAGATATAATAGCTGACACTATAGAAAAGGTATTTTCACTTGATCCATCTGTAAACATTTTTGGTTTTGGTGACTTTAATGCTCACAACAAAACATGGTATTCAGACATTAAATTTTTCCATTGCCCAATCCTTTACTCAAATTGTGGACTTTCCTGGTCATTTTTGCTTAGCAAAACTGAGAAACAGACTTCTCTCTTCTTCATCTCGCTCTAGCTGATATTTGCAAAACTGCCCTTTTTGTGACTCAGACCACTCTGTGGTTGCTATTAATATTTCATTCCAGTCATCTATTAAGTGGGAACACCCTATCCTTAGGACCTCTTTCTGTTACCAGCATACTGATTGGGACTCACTCCATGATTTTCTTTGTGATTCTCCTTGGACTGACATTTTTAACATCCCAACTGAAAATTTGTGCCACTGAGGTGACTTCTTGGCTCAAAGTCAGCATGGACACTTTTATCCCTTCTTAGAAATACCTGATGAAACAGCAATCCTCTCCATGGTGCACACCATCATGCTCGGCCACTATTTTCACTGCTCATAATAAATGTAAGTGAATCCTTGAAATTAAGTCCTTGTTTGCTGAGAGAATGAGACATCTTATAGCCTTTAACTACTTTGCATCTTGTGATTACTGGCAGTTCTGTAACAGGGTGTTAAATAAATATAAGGTCTCTATCCCTCCCCTATTCAATTTGGGATGTTATCATTCTCAGCTGATAAAGCTGAATACTTTGCCTGTAAATTCTCCTCAAACTCTACTCTTGACTCATTTGGGGTATCCTTTCTTAACTTCACACTTATAACTGAGTCTCCGTTGAGTGATATGCATATAACCCATTTCATGTTTTCTGCTATCATTTCTAACCTAGATTCCCACAAAGCATGTGAACCTGATGATATCCCTGTAATAGTCATTAAGAAGTGTGCTTCTGAACTGGCTCCTGTTCTCTCTAAACTGTATAAAAAAATGCCTCACTGCCTGCTGGGAGTCATCATCTGTTGTTCCAAATTTCAAGAACTCTGGTGAGCCATATGACTCTTTCAAATATCAGCCCATTAGCCTTCACGCTTTTCATGGGAAACTTCCAGAGGCCCTAGTCAATGCTGAATTGGTTCATCATCTTTCATTGCAGGGCCTTTTCTTATACAAGCAATATGGCTTTTGTTTCTCCAGGTCAGCTACTGATGTACTGACATGTGGAAAGAATTTATCATGCACTAGATAAAAACAGTGAAGTCCCTGGCTGTAGCATTGGACATCTCAAAAGCCTTTGACAGGGTCTGGCATTCAGGTCTTCTCCACAAGCTGAAAAGTTACAGTGTCTCCAAACTCTTTTTTGAACTGATCCAGTCTTTCCTATGAAATCATGAAATGAAATTTATCCTCAACTGCCACTTGTCTAGATCATTTTGTACTAAGGTAGGAGTTACCCAGAGCTCTATCCTTTTTCTTAATCTGTTTTTAATTTTCACAATGATATGAGATCTCAACTTGTCATCTACACTGATATGACAACCTGCCTTGATAGTAAGATAAGGTCAAAATAGCAGCTGGTGTCCAAAATGACTTCATATCTGTTGTTAACTGGGGCAAAAGATAGCTTGTTAATTTTAATGCCTCTAGAACTAAACTTTTCTTCATTAATCATCTGAGAGACTCCTCCCTGATTTTCATCAGCGTGGCTGATGCTAACCTCCAGAAAAGTGACACATTACACCTTCTCAGGATCATGTTCTCAGCTGATATGAAGTGGAAAGACTATAATGAATCTATTGCTGGGTCAGCTGCTAAGAAAGTTGGTTCACTGTGTCATACAAGACAATTTTTCTCTCCAGAATCTATCTTACATATCTATAAGTCTACCATTTGGCCATGCTTAGAATATTGCTGCCACATATGGTCTGGTGTTCCTGCTATTTACTTTGAGCAACTTGATAAGATCCAAAGAAGAATCAGCAATATTACTGGTTCTGATCTGGTGGCTTGGCTTCAGTCACTTTTCCACCACTATAGGGTTGCCTCTCTCTATCTTTTCTATAAATATTTCATCAAAATTGTTTGGATGAACTCTTTGCTATGGTAACTAGACTTTTTGAATTTAAGCACAGTACTAGACTGGCATTGATATCTCATCAATTTACAGTTGAGCTGGTTAGATGTAGTCATAAGTTCTATGCTAACAGTTTCTTTTCTTGCACTTCTCACTTGTGAAACTCCTTTCCAGTTCCATGCTTTCCAGCAAACTTGCAAAAAATCTGGAAAAATTTAAATGCAATGTCAATTGTTATCTAGCGTTCTCCGGATTACACTTTTCTCTTTCATTATTTTCATTATTAATGTTTCTGTTCCTAATTCTTTCATGGCCTGTAACCCCTTGTGTCTTAATGGCTTTACTGCCTTGAATGGAGTGATACCGATTAAAAAAAAAAAAAAAAAAAAAAAAAAAAAATTAGGTAACTGCAGGGACTTTTGAAAAAAATTTAAAACACATTTTAAATATTTTAATATATATTTTTGAAGTTAATCCCAGACTAAAGTTTATCCGTAAAAAAGGAAAATTAATTTATGTCCTTAGATAAAGATTTTAGATATTCTTAAAACAACAAAAGAAATCACTTCTGCCCAGTTCAATGAGTGAATTAGATCGATGTCAATGGAAAGAAATTAAAATACTTTAAAATCTCTTAAAAATAAACATATGTCCCAGACATTTATTCTATAGGAAAATAGTAAATTTAAGAATTAATTAGATTTTGTAAAAATGTTAGTTATTTTTTACCAAAAAATATAACAAAAACTACATTTTCTCTAGCAGCCTATGTCCTCACTTGTCAACATGTTCAAAGATCAAACAATTGTTCTCTTACAATCACCTTCTTACTGTGAAAAATTATCTTCCAAGATCCACTTAAATATGGAAGCACAATCAAGAAATAGCAGTTGAAGTGTGTTAGTCATGGTATTTAACACAGTATTTAATTTTAGGATTTTATTTTCAGCCTCCATAGAATAAAAAAGCAAACATTTTTTTTTAAATTTCTGAGATAAGCATTGTAATTATTTACACTATTTACATTGTTTGGACTGTTGTCCTCATCTTTGTTGCCATATTGATGGTGTTTCAGCTATTATACACTATTGCCTTCTTCAGGTGATAGGAATTTTGAACCGAACCCTTTATTTTGTCCACAGGGGTAGAGTGTTCTAATTCCACATTCTATGCCTCTTCCAGATATTTCAGGGTAAGTTATCTCCAGTTAACTCAACTCTCCAAATTGTTGTTCACTTCTACTATGGAAAAGGGAGATCACTTCCCTCTGTAGGATGAGGTTAATATAATACACAGAGAACATCAATGGAAAATACGAAAACTTAAGGAATTAGTAAACAAAGTAAATAATTGTAAAATATTAAAAACAACAATAAAATTATTTAAAAAAATGTTCAAACTTGAAAATGGGCATAAACTTTGCATTTTTCAATTCTTCAAGCACATTTTTATTATATATTAATTTCATCAGCAATGATAAAGATTTTAAAGAGTTTTAAAATCTTACTGTAAAAATACAGATCAATTTTCACAATCAAACATAGATACATCAGAAATCTTTCCTGTGAAAATAGAAAATATGCATTGTATTTTATTAAAATTGACTATCAGCAATTCTGTCACATGATTACGTTGATTATAAATATCAGACACAACTTTGTTCTTTCTCTTTCTTGATGTCATTCACCCATGAAAATGTAGCCGTAAAGGAAACTGTGTTCTGATCTCAGTTCGGGCCAATGCTGAAAACATATTCACATATGCACAGAAACACATATGTATGAAATTTTCCAAACTACATTACAAACATAGAAAACTTTTCAAACTCAATTTCAAACTATGAATAATCAACCACAAGCAATGGAAATTTAATTACAAGTATTATGGAACATTCAGGCTAAAAGTTTATTCAGTATTTTCTCAGCTTTAAAATTCTTTCAACTCTCTAATAGTGAACGTTTTGAGTGACAAGTTCATTAAACTTTTGCGAGCTCGGATAAAAATATTTCATTAGTAAAAACTTTAATTCAATTAAAGGGACATAACACCAACAAAATAGTAACCCCTATGCTTATACATCATTATACAAATATAAATATTCGTCTATATTTCTGAGATGAGGTGTTATGTACATTATTTACATTATTTGGACTATTGTCCTCATCTTTGTCGCCATATTTATTACAACATTTCGGCCGTTGTACGCTCTGGCCTTCTTCAGGTGGTTGGAATGTCGAACTTAACCCTTTATTTCGCTCACTGGGTAGACTGTTCTAGTTCCATGTGCCATGTTTAATGGATGTCAATTATCCCCTGTTAAATTTTCTCTGAAAGTTCTCCACTGCCTTAACTGGGTATTGAACTCACACTCTTTGGATCCTGTCACTGGATCTAACCAATGCCTTTATCCTCTGTGCCATGAGTCCTTGAGAAATATAAAAGAAATATAAAGGGGAGACAGGCCGCCCTCTTAAGGTAAGGCTTCAAGAACACCAGAAAGCTGTAACATGAGGGGAAGTGGAAAAATCAGGCGTGGCTGACCACATATGAAGAGAGAAGGGAGATCACCGCCCTCTGTAGGATCAGGCTGAGATCATAGACAAGGAACACCATTGGAAAATTAGTAAACTTAAGCAATCAGCACATATGCTAGGCCACAAAAATCTCCTAAGCTGACCAAGCATAGAAATGTATACAATATGGGAACCAGTAAGGAGTGCCAGAGAAAAGTGATAATAACAACAAAAGTTGCAATATGAGCTCTGGTAAAATGGTTGCTGAAGACATTAGGTTTATAATACCCAGAAATTCATACACACATGTCCTCAAGGACACATGGCACAGTAGATAAAGGCATTGGTTAGATCCAGTGACAGGACCCAAAGAGTGTGAGTTCAATACCCGGTTAAGGCAGTGGAGAACTTTCAGAGGGAAATTAACAGGAGATAACTGATAACTGACATCCATCAAACATGGCACGTGGAACTAGAACAGTCTACCCCAGGTTAAGTTTGACTTTCCAACCACCTGAAGAAGGCCGAAATGTTGTAATAAATATGGCGACAAAGATGAGGACAATAGTCCAAATAATGTAAATATAAATATTGTTGTTGTTACAAAACCGTTTTGTGTTTATTTTGTTGTTTCATATTATTTCATACCTTGTGGTATTTTGTGTTAAATATAAATTGAGAGGACATATCAACTAACAGTCATCAACAAATGGTGACCCCGATGTTTCAAAAGGAATAAGAATAAAAACGTCTTCTACAGTATAAACACAAAAGAGGAAAATGATATTGTAAAGTTAGAGTGAAAATAATACAGCATTGGAAACTGAAAAACAATAATACAAATCATAGAACAACCAAAAAAGAAAATAAGAACATTGACAATAAAAAAACGTGATTAAGAATGTCCTAAAAAAGTGATTTGAGAAATATTAAGAGTCATAAACAAGAAAAGTGGATTAACCGGCAAGAAACTAAAGCTGGTGTTGTAAACAGAGAAAAGATGAAAAATATTAACTAAAAGACATAAAGTCAACCAAACACCTACTTTCAAGTAAATGCCATATAGAGAAATGTGTATGTTGGACAATGAAGTCAAATTTTAATGATAAATGCAGTGCAACTTTTAATGAATGTGGAGGTTTTGATAGAGTTTCAGACCTTCATAAAACAGTCAATCAACACAACAGGTGACACCACTGGGAAGGTTGAGTAAGATTTTCAGTTAGGGTTGCTGGCAATAAAATCCTATTGCATATTAAAATCTGACATATTTATATGAACTTTTCTTAAATTACAATTATTCAAATTTAATTCATTATAACTTTATTCTAAGAATTTATTTTAATCACTGACTGATTATTGCAATAAGTAGCCAAACATATCTTTGGGCTGAGCTCAGTCATAATTGTTAAGTGATAAGTTCATAGAGTTCCAGGAGTACATCTGCTTCTGTGCTGGTTCAAAAACATTCTCAGCTGATACTTTCTCTAAATTGTAGCAGTTATCAGTAGGTTTCCAAGTTCATGAAATTACATTATTTGCTGAACTGTCTTTGGATGGTTAAGCAATAATTACTGCATTATTGTAATAAATGATTAATCTTGTCTTTTTACTAAAATGATCTTTTGTACATTAATTAATAATCCATTGCATGATAATGACAAAAATATATTTTCCAGTAATTAGTAAAGTAATTTGCAGGGTTTTAGTTAGCAAAAGTCTGTTGAATGGTTAGACTAGTGGCTGCCAAGCTTTTTCTCCATATTTTCAGAATGAAAATTTGTTCACTCTTCACCAAATTTTATGTGATAAAAGGTACATTTAAAAATAAAAAAAATAGAGAGAAAGTTAAAGGGAGATAACCACAGATTCGAAGTCAGAACATTATCATTGATAATTCTCTCCTCTAAGTTGTGGACCCTAGTTACTACATTCTTACTACTTGATATAATGCAAAAATATCACAATGATAAAATTGGTCAATAATTATTTATAACTATTTATACTCGGAGTCATGCATGCAGTTACAAGTGGTAAGTTATCTGTTATTAATTGATGGTAATTTTTGGCTTAAATTAATTATTGCATAATTATACCATTTATGGGAGTACAAAATACAAAGATTTACTTAATGGACACATGATAGTGAAGTGGTTAGCTTTTAGGGTGTCACTCTTTTTGTGTTAATTTGAATGTATGTTGACATTTTTCTTTTTAAATTATTGCAATGATTTATTCACAATAAAATATTTTGCTTAACACCATGTCACTGGTGGCTAATTGGTAAGTTATAGAAATGATGATGCTCCTATGTGATTTCAAACTGAGTTTTACAGTTTCAACTTATCTTATTAATCATAAGCTTTGTATATATTGAAAATGACAACTTTTGGCAACCAGGACATTGATAGAATAGTGGCTATCTTTCAAGAAAAGAGGCTGACATCAAGCATACAACTTGTTTAATAATGAAAGGAAAGTATATTGGTTTGAAAGCAAATGGATAAATTTTAATAAAGATTTTACTTTAGAGGGTGCGCAATGATTGCTGAATTGGCCTTTTGTGATGCATGTTGTGCTTTTGTTTTGATGCTGAGTCGAATACAATATCAGTATATACTTTTTGTTAAATATTAATAAAGATACCTAAAAAACATTCCAATAAACAAAATACTTTGCTGTATTCCAAACCAAATTTAAATTTCATAACAACTGTGAACATAAATGCATTACTTTATTTTCAAATAATATTAAATTGTATTTTTCTTTTATAAATTAATGGTGGTGAAGCATTGAATTAATTGGCTTAGTATTGCAAAATTATTCAAAGAACTGCAAAAAGGTAATGAGGTTTTTCCCTACTCCAGTTATGCAAGTGTTAACTAACAATACAATATCTGTCTATATTTCTAAAATGAGATATTGTAACTATTTACACTATTTGCATGGCCCAGTGAATAAATTTAATGACTTGACCCAAAGAGTTGTGAGTTCAATACCTGGCCACAGCAGAGATGAACAAAAACTTGGTGAGTTGAGTTACTAAAGGGAAATAACTAAACCTATGATATCCATAATGTGGCATATGGAACTAGAACAATCTACTTTGGTGGACAAAATAAAGGGTTTGGTTTGAAATCCCAATGTATATCACCTGAAGAAGGTCTGAACATACAACAGCCAAAACATTGTGAATATGACAATAAAGATGAGATCAATTGTTTAAACAATGTAAATAGTATAAATAGTAAGAATTTAAGGTTTTGCCAGGAATGTTATTTAAATACTGACTTCCTTAAATCTGAACTCGTTCAATCAGGTGACTTAATTGACGTAATTTATTCACCAGATATCCATTTTGTTGCAACAAACTGCAGCACAACACTTAGGGTTAAACAAGTCATTACTCAAAATTGTATTTTTGCTAATTAAAAAAAAATTAAAGTAATTTTTGACAGAATATACAAAACTGTGCAAAAGAGGTGAAGAGATAAGAATTATTGTTAGGTTGCATGTTTTTTTTTCTTATATTAGGCTTATGGTTAAGCTTCAAATTATCGATAGGTTTAGTGTTAAAGATAATGTTAGTGACATATTAAGAGTTAAAATAAGCTAAATGTTGTTTCAGCAGAAGGATTATGACTAAATAGTCATAAGTTAGCATACAAAATAAATTAAAAGAATAGAGAGAATGCTGCATTTTTAATGTGGGCTCAGATGAAGATTAACAGTTTAGCTATATAAATTATTGTTTGGGTTAACGTCTTTGTTAAGAGTTTTAGATTTAAGCACTATTAGTTTTGGCTTAAGATTAATTTAAACCTCAAGGATTGAATATAAAGAAAAAGCAAAGTAACTAGCAATATTAAATAAAGGGAGGTAATTTTATATTTTTATACACGTGTTGTGTCTCATATGTATTTTTAAAATTTTATTTCAATGCTGGCCATCCGGTCATGTTGATGTTTAGTTTATAATATGGTTAGGAAACAGTTATTGCATAAAATGCAAGTATAAAAAGTAAATAAATAAGCATTTGATATTTGAAGTCATCTCAGTTATGTAATTATCTATATTATTAATAACTTATTTTGTTCAAATTAAGGGTCAAGCAAGAGTCAAGACATAAGGTGATTTATGATTTACCGGTTTTATGAGTCTTGCAAGACGCATCTCTTATACAACAGAAATGAGGTATTTGTTTTCTGATGCATAAATAATTCATATCAATTTAAGATAACCTTACAGGAAAAAGAAAATATTGATTTTCCCCAAGTCTTTAGTCTTATCCCCAAAATTTGACTTCCATTACTATCCACTAACTTATAAAATAAAATGAATTCAAAAAGGGAGATAACTTACAATAACTTATGTCAAAGTTTTCCGTTAATTCAGTCATTCACAACCGTTGTGTTGCGGTAGACTAATATCCTGCTCGATACTCTTCTTAATTGTGCTGCGAAATATTGTCACTGCAAGCATATGTGTGTGTAAGTTGTAATGATACAGCGTTAGTATTTGAATAAATGAATAGATATTAATTTTTTTAAAATAATCCTTTTCACTATTCTTTGATTGTTATTTTAAATACTTTGTTTTAATATTCATTTTTTAAAAAGGTATTTTTAATTTAACTTTTCAAAATTTTCCTTTATTTGAATAAATGAATATTAACCTTTTTTCATCAAACTTTATTCAACATTCTTTGTTTAATTCAATTTTTTACAAAGTTATACTGAATTATGAATTAATATTGTCAAAGTTTCTGATAGGCAACATTGAGCATTTGATTTAATAATTTTCCAATTTTGCAAAAGTATATTACTCTGAAATTTGTATAAAATGAAAATGACATTAATTCTACTATAGGTGTGTCCAATACTTTGCTAAAAAAGAGCAAACCCTGATGAAAAAAAGACCCTAAACTTGATTAAATTTTTTTTTATTGTCTAAATGTTTATGTTATTATTAAGAGGAAAGACCAAAGTATTTTTTGAATATTTTTTGAAATGTTTAATCCTTTCTGGCACATCCAAAATTTTAGTTAAAAATCTTGTTTTTTTCGAGTCAGCAAAATTTACATGAAATTGATCATGTCAGCTATTTTTGACAACTTTATAAACAAAAGTGAAATTCTCTGTTTAAAAATCTTGTAAAATTCATTATACATTTTTTAAAAGTTATTTTAGGAAAATTAGAAAAATTAAAGTATACTTAATATAATTTGAAACAAACATTACTTAGTTTTTTAGCAGAAAAAAATTTGATTGGAAATAAGAGAAGCATGTCTAACCCTGGTGATTAGTTTTAAAAGCATCAGAATCTACTACTTGGTACAATAAGAATTTTTTTTTTTTAAATCAAGCTTTATGTTTAAATTTGCTCAACTCATTATTCTAATGTTTAATTAATGTTTATTTATAATGTTTATTACATGTATAAGTAGTTCCTTAAACTTTCTTTAAAAAATAAATTTTATTATGGTTAATGTATTTTTAAATTTATTGCAATGTGTTTTATTAGAACGAAACCCATTCTTGACTAATTGTTTACTGTATGCATGTTTTGGTTAATTTCATAATCTGTAGTTTTTTGAAGGTTACTTATCTACAAATTAATACTTGCGATTAATATCACAAATGATGTACACTCCTCCAAGCTTTAATCTTAGACACTCGTATAAAAAGCAGTAAATGAAAGATTTTTCTTTATATTATAACTTCTGGCATTTAGTTTTTGTGAGAATGTCTAAGAATAAAATAACTGCCTGAATAAAAATATTCTTTTAAAAGTCAGTATTTAAGTACCTAAGTCATCTTTCAGTCATTTAATTGTAAAATATATGGTTGCAAGTACCTTAATAGACCTAATGCTAAAAGATTAGTAAATTGATGGAAAAATATTTACTCTGTTATAATATTGCAAAGGAAAGGAACCAACAAAGATTACGATTTCAACAATGTGTATTGGTCAAAATTCAGAATATGTACATAGTTGTGTGAAAGTTGTCAAAACATTGTTCATATGTTGTTTCTTAGTTGCTGTTGGTAAGGAAGATGATTAGGTGTAAGAGTGTTGTTGGTAGAGCTGGGAGTTGACTGATTTCATTGGTTGGTTGGTGATTATCACAGTCGGTAACAGGAAAGAGGCCTGTGGTGTAATGTTTGATGATCTGGCAGAGGTTTGACAAGGCTGAAGTGTTGAACTCAAACTGCCTGTCGTCAGCAATAAATGCTAGCTTTATATCTTTGTTTTAACAGGTATGGGCTCCCAAGGATATTCATTTTTTGGGGGCAGGAATGTTCATGATTAGCTATTGCATTTTGGGATTTTTGCTGGGATTTGCTTTGTTGACTAGATATGATGCTTGGAGCCTTGTGTGGAGGACAGCATATTTATTTTGTGATTTGCTTTCTTGGCACTCACATCTGGCCAACATGTAGAATGAATCAGAAAGATATCTAATTACAGTGGAGTATAACATTTCTTAGTTCTTTAAAAATTTAAATTAGGATTTAAATTATAGATCTACACAAAAAGATGATTAATTCTGAATATTTTTCAACACAGAATAATGAATTATTTCTGGCTCTCATCCTAAATATTCTGAATAACCTTTTATTTAAAAGGAAGTCTTATCTTAATTTTAACCTTTAACACAAAGTGTAAACATATACTCAATAAGCATTATTTAACATGTTTATATCAATATTAACATTACCCTTTCATATAGTCTATCTTGACTAACTTATAGCCCATCTTGACTATCGAACCATAACATTAAATTCTAACATGAACTCAATTATTTTAAATGTTTAAATCAAGCTTTAAACTTCATAATTATCCATTTTATTTTGTTAATTCTGATCAGAATTTTAACAATTTTACAATCACTCAATGTATTACTTTTAACATACAACCGTAACCAGTGTCATTTATCTTTGAATATACAACAATAAGCTTAACTGAAATCTAAACCTAAATTGCATCCTGTTTCTGACCATAGCCATAAACTTGTAACTCAATAACTGACTTCTAGCAATGATAAAAAGCAAGAACTCGAGGCAAGTCACTGCTCCAAATACAATTCTGGTTTTTCTAAAACCTTAATGTAATGTGCAAATTGTATAGAGTAATTCATTAGTATAGTGACTTACAACTTACAACTTATAGTCAATAAAATTTTATCTATATATTGACATTTAATAGTTTTGGAGAAAAGTCATTCTAAACACCAATCCATACAACATTAGTATAAAGGAAAATTTGAAGAATTTATCTATGTACATGAAGCATTTCACATAAAGTTTAAATGTCTTTTTGTAATTAATTTAATTACTTATTTTAGGTAATCAGATGAAATCTTAGTATACCCAAATAAATTACGTGAAAAAATAAATGAAAAGAAATAAATAGTAAATAAATAAAAATAAAAAGTAAATAAATAAGAAGAAACAATCATTTATATTAAGGAATAAACAAATTCCTAGTTATCTCCCTTACACTTGTCGATTTTGTGTGTATTTTTAGCTGAGAATTTTAAGATGAATCATATTCTTGAATTATTGCTTAATTTATTGCTTGAAAAATATGTGATGTTGCAGTTTACATGTATGTAGGCATGGTTTCCATTTGTATATTTCCTCTTTGTTAGATGTCATAGTTGTGAATCCACTAAATTACTATACTTGATATAGATGTACATCATAGGGACAGGACAAAGAAACCAGGTAGATTTATAAAAATCTTCACCTAATTGAAGCTGTTATTCGTATCATATAATCTGTCACTAGAAATTAATGGAAATATCTTTTATTTTTATCCTATCATAATATATTCGATAAAATTTTAAAGATGCTATACAATGCAAAAGTTTTAACATTGTAAATATCTCGTAACTGTCAGCTTATAAAAGAATATTTTGCTTACAGATGAGGTATTGGCGCAATATGGAGGCATTCTTCTCTTCTATATACCACGTCTTTACAGGATGTTGGCGACCACAATCTCCTGGCTTTTGTAGCTCTGAACATATTTTGTCTTTTTGTTGTCGCTCCTAAACCCTGTTCTGCGAGCCATTTACCGAAGCTCAGTAGGTTGTTATACACCGTTTTCCTTTGTTCCTCTTGCCTTCAATCTGTCCTGTGAATATCATATTTTCCTATCCCTTTCTCCTCATTATTTTCCCTAAAAAATTTAACTGTATCTTTCTTATTCTAAGTATTGTGTCCTTTTTGCTTCCATTTTCTTTAAAACTTTATCGTTGCTCCCATGTTCGGTTCATCATATTCTCTATAGAACCACATCTTTGTTGCTTTGTCTCTTCTTTATCTTTGAGAAGATTGTCCAGCATTCATTATCATATCGGAGGACTGATATTATATGAAAATACACTACTCTTTCCTTGGTTTCTAACGAAATATTCCTGTTTCTTAATACTTTATTTAGCTTTTGGAAGGCAACTTTCAATATCTCAATGTGCCTTCGGATTTCACTGCCGCACTTTGCGTCCTCTGTTAAAACACTTCCAAGATATCAAAATTTTTGTACTTGTTTAGTTTTGGTATCTGTGATTTGTAATCTGCATGTTGGGCTGTTCCTTTTGCTGACAAACATACGTTCTGTTTTCTTACAATTAATGTTTAGTCCTTTCTTCTCGCTTTCCGTCAATACCTTCTTTAGGCGTTCTTGTAGTTTCTTTTCTGTGTCTGCTATCAACACCGTGACACCAGCATATATTATGTTGTTAAGATTTTTGACCATTAGTAATGAATCCCGGTAGGAATTCTAATTCTCTCAGAATCGCCTCACTATACTGGTTAAATAGGTCCAGTGAGAAGATATATCCTTGTGTTATCCCACTTTCTATTTTTGTATATTTACTGAATTCATTTTTTATCCGCATGCAGGCGATTTTCTGCCAGTATAGGTTTTGGATTATTCTAATATCCTTCCCAAATATGTCTAGTTTACCTAGCAGTTTGGACAGTCTATTGCATCTAATTATTATATTTTGTAGGAGAGGTTCTGAATGAGAGGAAAAAAGAGAGGAATGATTTGAGGTAACCTCCACTTTGCCAAAAATGTTTGTGTAAAAGTTTTCGGCAACATAACCTATTGTGTTCTATTTGCATACTAGCGTTAATATGAAAATATGGCTTTAAAATTTAGTATCATTAACGTTTTCATTACGAAAGAACCTCGAAATAGACAAAATTGCTCATGATATATGTGTCCTTATCTGACATTTTCGAATACGTAGGATCCACAGTGACTTGTCTGTATGAAACTCAGTGACCAGTTTTTCACCAGTCGCATGTTTCAGGAGATTCATTACTGACAACTTTTATTTCTGAAAACAGTGGAAGTATAAATTCTGTATAGCAGCATGATAGGACAACATTTTTAAAAAAAGATAAGTCGATTAAGTGGCATTCCTGGTGCACAGATTATGTTTAGGAATTCTGGTTGCATATGAACCTCTGTCGTGTCAGTTAACGTTTCACTGCATCTGTAAACTTTCACATAATCTTCTTTACATAAAAAAGGGTCCACAAAGGCAGAAACATTTGGTATAAACGTAACTGAATTATTTTGCTTATGTTTTGTGACATTATCTGTTAAGTTGTTCGGAAAATAATGTCCGATTTTAGAACCAACTCTTATTCCACAATTAATTTATTTTATTTATACAGTGTTTAAATTAGTCAAAATAGGAACCGAACATCTATACATTTATGCCCTCGTGTTAATTATACCTTTACGTTAAAACTCTAAAGTTTGGGACGTCAATAAATCTTTGAACGCAGTTTATGCATCGTCTTTACAATGTAATGTCCATTGGTTTAAAAGATTGTCAAGATGCTTGAAAAGGTGGCCGTCAGTGGGCAATATGATTAGTGGGTCAGGGGAATATGCTGTATGTGGAAAAGTCTCGTATCTCAATTCGGTGAGCTTCTGCAGTATCATACGAGCAACATTTTGTTTAATTGAATGTGCATTTCATTCAGTTGCTGGCAGTAAATTTCGGCAGTGACGCTCTGGTTAGATTCCAGATTGTTGTTATTGACCACCAGACAGTCACCATAATCTGTTAGTGCAATTTCGGTTTTGAAAATTGTTTGGGTCCTTCGTCATGATCAAGCCATTGAGCCGATCGTTTATGATTGTCATAACTTATCCATTTCTCATCACATGTCACTATTCAATCAAGAAATGAACCCATTTATCGAGCAGATAGACGTCCTCTACCTGTCTTGAAGTTCAAGAACTTCAAGACATGTATCCTTACAGCGGAACTCCACAAATCAGCGGTATACTGGCCGATCACAAGTTGATCCTTTCCCACATGTTCTGTTAATGTCGGCAGCAGTTTGAGAAGCATTATGATCAAGCTTGAACAACCTCCAACTTTTCGCAGAAAACAGGATAGCATAATAATAAAGACTTCAAAACTTAATAAAAATAAAATTTTATCGTCAAAATGTTTATGTTATTATTAAGATGAAAGACCAAAGTATTTTTTGATTATTTAAAATTTTTTTAAAATCTTTTCTAACACGTTGGAAATTTTAGTTAAAATCTTGTTTTGTTTACGTCATCGGGGTGGCATAATAATTACACTGATATGATTGTTCTTTTTTCCGTTGAAAACACATTGATTTGGAAATTCTTGTAAAAATCAATTGTCCGATTGTAATGAAATTTTCAGGACTTATTCAGAAATGAATGAAATTATTTTTGAAATTTTTTTTTAGAAAATTTTAGTAAAATTTTTTTTACATATGTTACGCTCACTTACTTAATTTCATGAAATTTCTCAAAAAAATCTTTCTATTCTCTGAATTTTTTTATTCGTTAAAAGTAGGATTCTTTGGACAATGTAAATCATCAATTTTTTTTCAAACTTTCACTATTCTAACTGAAAATCTATTCTGAATTGTAAAATAATAAATGCAATAAAACTATGACATTATTTAATTAGAAAAGCTTTTAATTGCTTTTATAAATAAGTTATATTAAGGAAACTATTGTCAAAAAAAAAAATTTCCGATGAATAATGAATTTTTACAAGAATTTTTTCATTTTTAAAAAAAATTAATTATAATGATTTATAATAGTTTAAATTCGTAAAAAAAAAAAAATCTGTATTGGGTTATTTCTTGGATGTGATATATTAAGTGGAAACGAAATTTACGTATCCAAAATTGAAAAGATTGATAAACGTAGTTACTCTATTCTATTTTTAAAATATATTTTATTTTTTACTTAATTTGTTACCTTTTTTCATCTATGAAAGGCTAAACGTGACATTATCATGAAAAGGTCACGTGATATAAGAGTTTTGTCTCTTTACAGAGAAATTAATTTAAGAAAATTTTATAGTAATTTAAATTTTCTTATTTTTGCATAAACATCTTCGAAAGGTAAATAAAAGTCAATAAATTATTAGATAATTGCGGAAAATATGTTCATTTGTAAAAATTAGTAGGTAGCTAAAAACAAAAAAAAATGTGTTCACTTAGATTTCGTAAATTTATGTCAGTTCCAGTCAGCCATACTAACTGTTATTGCTTCGTCACTCAATCGTCCATTAATTATCGCCTCAGATAAACAGGAACAATCATTAACAAATGGTCGTATAATACTTTTTAGCCTATAAGTAAGTAATATTTATTTCAAATCAGATTAACTTTAAATTAGCTAATTTTATTCAAATAATTTTTACTTAAATTTTTATTTAAATTTCTAGAATCAGATAGCATCAAGGAGATATTTCTGTCAATGCTATGACAACAGAAGTATACATTTTTTTTTTATTCTGAAGTGATTACAAGGCATTATTCACATAGACCGGAGCAGAATATTTAGAACTAGAAAAGAAGAAGTTTTTAATCTTTTAAAATATGCATCTTATATGCCGGTGAATAATGAATTTCATATTATTTATAAGCTTCTTTTATTTAATGCGATTTACAGTGTTTGTAAAAGTCGTAAAGTATGCATGTTATTCGCATCTTCATGGAATATTGAATATTATTTTTGAAAATCTTTTGATTTCATATGACTGATAATATTATGAATTTTGTAAAATATGCAAATTATACAACGGTAAATTATATATTTAATATTAATTATAATATTTCTCTTTATTTAACAGTATTTGTAGATTTTGTAAATCGTGAGAGTGTTTCAAAGTTTCATGGTGTATTACAAATTAGTTTTGTAGTTTATTTTCATTTAACATGAATGCGAGTTTAATGCGCCTTATACACCGATAAATTATAATATATAATATTTCTTTCGTAAATTTTCGCTTTATTGAATATAAGAAAGTATCAGTAAATTTCCATGGGGTTCTAAATATAACTTTTAAATTTCTTTTATATTAATATAAATAGAAGTATTTATGAATCTTTTTAAATCATGTTTTATGTCCTCGTAAATTTGTTATATTAGTTCTAGGGTTTTTATTTTATATTCACATATTCTCAGCTTCGTAAAAAAGCATTTTGCTTCACGTTCCATGAGTAAAATATTACTTTTCAGTTTTCCTTAAATATTAATTGAACAGCTTATGATGAGATCTATAAAATATATTTGCCATGTGCCGGTAAGTTATGAATTTAATATTTCTAAGGTTTATCATTATCTAATATAACTTGTAGTATATGTAAATCTTGTCAAGTATCTATGCTATTCGTTGGATAATTGATTATAAATTTGTAGGTTTCTTTTAATTTAATATGAATAGGTCTATTTATGAGTCTTATACAGCAATAAATTAAATATTTCAGTGTTTCTCCCCATGCCGTATAACTTACAGTATTTAAAAAATTAAAATGCGTTTTATTCGACGGTTAAATAAATTAGATGTGTATTAAATGTTACATTTTAATTTTCGTTAAATTTAACATGATAGGGATTATTTATGTGTTTTGTAAGGCGTAATATACACTAGTAAACTAAGTATTTAGTGTTAGTTGTGCAGCTTCTCTTTATTCAATATGATTTGCAGTATTTCTGAATCTTGTAAATATTTGTGGCGGAATTCCAAACTAACGTCGGAGTTATCAATGAGATGTAGCGTGTCTAGGCATCACACCACATTTATTTAATTTTTGTTTAGGAACCCAAACTGATATAAGAACAAGGGACAAGGCAAAATATATATATATATATATATATATATATATATATATATATATATATATATATATATATATATATATATATATAAGTTGTATTCAACAAAGCGTACAATAAAGAATATATACGGAAAAAAGAAGCATGCAATGAGTCAGACGAGAGTAGTCTCACTTTGACTATAAAAGTTTATCAATGTTCTCTGAAGAGGAAATGAAAGAGTTATTAGTCTGTTATAAATGTTTCAGACAGTTCTGCCGTGCAAGAGGAAATTATATAAATGTGATAGAATATGTAATTTGAGAGTGAGTGAGAAGATGGACGAATGTCTTTGACTGACGTGGATTCCAGTAGCAGTCGAATTCTCACTGGCGTTGGTCCAATTTTGTTCTGATTATATAGATAGTCATTGAATTAGGAATCTGCGCAGGAAAAATCATTCTCCACATGCAGAGAATCTGATTAATTGATACTGACCAATCAGTGCCTGAGTTTTGGGGAGACTTCTGAGACCCAATTCTCCCAAAAGTGCACAAAATTTACTATATGAAAATATAGCGATTTTAAAATTGTCGCTTCAGATAGCAGCGTTGCTTTCTGTTCAATGAATGAATGCCGTTAAAGATTTGAATTTGTAAGGGTGTATGTGTGTGTGCAATGATGATGATCGCTATAATACCCCCTCGAGATTGGAGGATTATAACATAATTCTTCAATATGTCACATAGGAGCGATATTTAGAAAGTCAATGTACCTTCTTACCTGTTTTGGTAAACAGTGGTTCTGTCTGTGAAGTGGATTGTTGATTCTGGTTTGACGATGTTGATGATGATGCTGGCTGCTGTCGATCCGGATTGAGTTGTTTTGCGGCTTGTTCAAGGTATGTCGGCTTTAAACGGTCGACAGAAATGGTCGACTGACCATTGCAAGTCTGGATGGTAAAATACTTGGGATGACGTGAAAGTACTCTAAAAGGTCCAGAGTAATTAGAGGTTACTGGTCTTTTTACTGCGTCTTGTCGAACGAAGACGTAGTCGCAGTCTTGCAAAGATTTGGGAAAATAAATCTCCTTAGAGTGTACTCGTGTAGGGGTAAATGACAGTTCAGCCATTCTGTGTTGAAGGTATTGTATAAAAGTAGAAGTTGGTTATATAGAAGTGTTTTTGTCCATGGACTGACCTGGTAACGTAAGCGATGTACCAAAAACAAGATCAGCAGGAGTACACTGAAGATCTTCCTTCATTAGGGTTCGTAATGAAAGCATAACTAATCGTAATTTCTCCAACCAAGTTTGGGCTGTGTCTGAACTTGTCAATGCAGCCTTAAGTTGACGATGGAACCTTTCAACAAGGCCATTTGCACAAGGATGATATGCCGTTGTCGAGATGTGAGTAGCTCCAAGTAAGTTCACGAATTCTTTGAATAAAGTTGATTAGAATTGTGGACCACGGTCTGTCGTTATAACTGAAGGGCAGCCGAAAATGGAAAGCCATTCCCGCAATATTGCCTTAGCAACAGATTCTGCTGTGGTAGACTGAAGAGTTATGGCTACTGGCCAGCGGGTGAATTTGTCAATTATCGTTAAGATGTATTGATAACCGTGAATTTCGGGTAACGGGCCCAACAAGTCCGCATGATGATACTGAAAACGGCCATCAGGTTCTGCAAAGTGTCCAGAGAGAGATTTGACATGTCGATGTACCTTGGTTTGCTGGCATTTGACACAAGTCTGAGTCCATCGTTTAATGTCGGAACTCATCTTAGGCCATACGAAACGTTCAGTGATTAACTTTGTTGGAATCCGCCGTCCAGGATGCGATAGTGAATGGAAGTGGTCGAATATCTGTCTTCTCATAGAAGAAGGAACTAAAGGTCGAGGATGAACTGTACTGGTGTCACATAATAATTGCTTGCTGCTAAAGGGCACGGGACGTGGTTCAATCCGTAATGATGTGTCTGCTTGTAGGTCTGACAGAGTTTCGTCCCTTCCTTGTTCGTCAACTAGTGTGTCAAAATACAATGGTTGTTTTTAGTATACGTATTGATTGATGATATTCGCACGCGAATGAGTATCAGCAACAGTATTATGGTTCCCTTGTATGTATTGAATATCCATCGTGAATTGGGAAATATAGTCTAGCTGTCAGTAATCACGAGTGTTATACTTGTCACTCTTAGCATGTAAAGCGTAATGAGTCAGACGAGAGTAGTCTCTCTTCGACTATAAAAGTTTATCAATGTTCTCTGAAAAGGAAATGAAAGAGTTATTAGTCTGTTATAAATGTTTTAGACAGTTCTGCCGTGCAAGAGGAAAATTATGTGTGATAGAATATGTAATTTGGGAGTGAGTGAGAAGATGGGTGCATGTCTTTGACTGACGTGGATTCCAGTAGCAGTCGAAGTCTCACTCTATTTATTGTACGTAAACTGCACAAATGCGACACAAGGCCAAAAAGGGGAAATTGGGAAAAGGACGGTCATCAACTGTCTTAAGATTAAACTTAGCTAGTCACAATCACTGATCCAGGCATACAAACAATATTCCTTTCACCAAAACAACGCATTTTTACTTACCATTCTTACCTCAATCACCATAATGCCTCAGAAACTCTATGAAGTCCTAAACTAGTCCCCATATTTAAAATTCATTGTCACTGGGGGGAGGGGAATAAAAATAACAATTTAAAAATCTTTGACAGAAAGAGTCTGGGAAACACACACACACATACACACGTATTATTTTTTTTTATTGAAATTGGAGTGAATCTGGGTAGCGAAATTAGATCAGAGCAATTTTGTTTACTGATGGGAAATCTGATCTAGCCCATTTGGAATTGGATCATTAGAAAGACAATGGGAAATGAACGAAATAATTTTTATCGGTTAAAATTTGAAATAGAGCTTACTAAAGATATGAGGAACTTTGAAATTCACATGATTTTGGGTTGAAAGCGGCTCTCGTGCGGGCCAAGTGTCAATTTATGATCAGCCAGGTTTATCTATATAAACGCGCACAGAAATCTGTTGACAGAGTGGTTGGCTCGTCCGCCGTCGAGTGCAGTCGAGCTGGGTGGAGAGAGGTCAGAGATTGAAAGTGACGCCAGAGATTGGAATCAAACGCCCGCTAACATATTTTGTTGATCTAAGTACGAAGAAGCGTATTACTCCTCCAACATCTAAGACTGCTACTGCTACTGTTATTACTACCACTGGAAACGGAAATGTCGAACAAACTACAATAATTAGAGTGGTTGGCTCGTCTGCCGTCGAGTGCAATCGAGCTGGGTGGAGAGATATCAGAGATTGAAAGTGACGTCAGAAATTGGAACGAAGCGTCCGCTAACAGGTACTGTTGAGATAAGTACCGCTGCTTCTGCTACCACGAATATTACTACTACTGTTACTACTGCTAAGGAGGAACACCACTATAAACTTTAAGCCGCGCACAGAAATCTTATTCCCCCATCGCAAGAGTCGTATATCGTTCTGAGACGATTTAACAACAAGTTAATCATAACACACACTCTCTCTGTCAAGAATCCAGTGTACACGTTTTTTTATATCAATTACTTTTCTTTTCTGTAACCCGTTTCTTTTCTCTACTATTCTTTTCTGCTATATAAAAGACATTGAGAATTCAATCATTGAATAGTTGTTTGTCTGGCTTTCTGCAGATGTTAATTTTTTTTGCTGCATTCTAAATTTCTTAGCACAGACTCTCCAGCCGTGTCTACACCTTCAGTTGACCGTGAGGGAATGTACATCACTTCTGCTTTCTGGATCAAACCAAACACAACGTGGGTAGGAAGCAGGATAAACCAGTGGACCGGTCGAATGATCTACGGAGGCTCAGGGGACCTACGGCCATTCCATTAAGTTCGGCTAAGACCGAGTAGACACCTCAGCCCAGAGAGTAAGACGTCGGAGGTTAGGGGGTTGGGGCGAATGTATTAGAAAGCTAAAAAACCCAATGATTATTTACATATATGTACAAAACTATATACAAGAAACAAAACAAAAATTTTGTTAGTAGTAAAACCCCCCACAGCCCTAAATGTGGCAGAAACACCAGTTAAATGGACGAAAACAATGCGGGACTTTAGAAAACTAAAACATTCGTACAATCCATGCACTCGCTACAGACACACACTCATTCAAACACAACAAATACGAAAGACACACTCAAAACAAAAGGCGCCTCGCACCCACCGGAGAACTGATATCACTAACCACCTAACGATGGGAGGGATGGGGAATTAAACAAAAGAAAAAAATAGGGCCAGAAATAAAAGGGGCCAATGAGCATACATACCCTAGCTAAGTTAACATTGAAAAAGGAGAAAAAAAAAACTAAAACAAAAACCGACCTAAACTAACCTATACACGGGAAGGGTTGCCAATGTTCAACCCAGCAATCCCAAAATTCTTAATGCATAACCGGCATCAAAATGCCACTCCAAGTCAGCACTTTTCACCCGGCAGAGACGTGCAAGACTCACTGATCTTTCGCCAAATTCCAATAGATGGAGTCGTTTCCTTTCCGTCCTGATCTTGACTTTAAGCTGATGCTTAAAGAACAAGATCAGTTGGGAAGAGGTAAACTTATCTTAAAATATAAATAGTTAATTTAAAATTTGTTCAACTCAATATTCTAATGTCTAATTATTGTTTATTGCATTTATAAGTAGTTTCTTAAACTTTTCTTTAAAAAAATCAAATTTTATTTGGACTAATTTTTTACCTGTATCTATATTTTGGTTAATTTCATAATCTGGAGTTTTTTGAAGGTTACTTATCATTTACAATTAATACTTGCTATTAAGGTCGACCAAGCTAAGTTTTGATATATGAATATCACAAATAATGCACACTCTGCCCAGCTTTAATCTTGGATTCTGGTATAAAAATGTTTTCATTTACAATTGCTAATATTGTAATTGAATTGGAAATTATGATTATAAAAAGCCATCACTTTTATCCAATGTGGCTCTATATTCACTGTGAAAAAATTACTGTTAAGTTGAATCATTCTTGTATTTTTTTGGCTAACTTACATATTTCTCTGTGATGTTTACTTAAATATGGTAGTTTGGTTGTTTTCTTTTCTTTAGTCAATGTTCTTAATATTCTTCATCATTTCTCTCTGTTTTCATTCATAACACCAGCTTCTTCAAATATTTTCTTACTGGTCAGTCTATATTTTTCTGACAATCATTGAAAATTAATCAGAAATCATTATTTTTTCACAATTTCCGAGCAGAGAACTAAAGATTTTTCATTTTATTATAATTTCTGGCATTTCATTTTTATGAGAATGTCTAAGAATAAAATATTTACTTGAATAAAGATATTTTTTAAAAGTCAGTATTTAAGAACCTAAGTCATCTTACAGTCATTTAATTGTAAAATCTATGGTTGTAAGTACTTTAATAAACCTAATGCTAAAAGATTAGTAAATTGAATCTGAATCTAAATTGTATCCTGTGTCTGACCATAGCCATAAAATTGTAACTCAATAACTGATTTGTAGCAGTGACAAAAAACAAGAACTCTAACCAAGGCACTGCTCCAAATACAATTCTGGTATTTCTAAAACCTTATAATGTAATGTGCAAACTATATAGACCTGAGTTTCCCAAACTTTTTCGGGCGTGGAATCCTACTGGGTTTAGAAATTTTGTGGGAACCCCAGATACTAATACTTTTACGAACAACGTTAATGTGAAATTTATTTCATATATAATCAGAATTTTTTTAAACATTCAATGAGAACAATGCTTCTGTTTCATAATGTCACATAATGTTTTTTTTGGCTTTATACTTGAGAATTCAATTCTCAAGTCACCAGCAGGGTTGACTCCACTTCAGTATTTAGATTTTATGGCTGTGTAATAGGAAAATCCACTTTGACGTAAGTAGGTTGGTGTTAGGTTTTTAACCGGAATGTACACACATGAAAGTTACGTCCGACGAGAGTCAATCAACAGCGAGAGCTTTTTCCAATATGGTGAAAAAATTAACTTTTAGGTTTATGTGGCGACATAGTACACAGATGATATCACAATCAATAACTACTTTTCAATTCAGCAGTAACATGATACAATTTTCATTCATTGAAAAGTATTACAAGATGCATCACAACATTATAGAACAATCTAAATCTGTTGGCAACTATTTTTTTTAGAAATTATTTACCAACACTGATAATGTGTTATGTTAAACATTTATTACTCTGAACTTTTGTCACGGAACCCAAGATACTCTTTAGCTGTCCGCTATCACTTTTTCATCAATGTCGATTTTCGTGCAGAAAGCGGATCACATCTTCATAAATGTTTCTGAAAACCTGAACTTCTCATTGGACAATAAATATTAAAATTATCTCGTATATGTCCACGTGCATTGTTCTCAATAAGCAACACAAAACATATCAGGCTCCAGACTGAGTTTTGTAAGGCGCTTTCCGAGTGGTTAACAGATGTTAAAAAAACAATTTACCTGCTCACCACTACGTCCGAATAACGTCAACCTAGTTTTTGACCTGACAAAAAACAATGCTTATTGGAGCCAGTCACGTGATTAAAAAACATATAAATTGAGAATTGAAGGTTGGAAATAGCAAAACCCAGTATTGGGAATGTGAGAACGCCTTTTTTGACGACGACCTTTGTTGGACTGTTTTCTGCAGGGACTCCCCGTTTTTCCTCATATTGATTGCTTGTTGAACGTATGTGTTTTTTGTTAAGTTTGTCTTTTATTATTTTATTTGATTTGTGTTCTTACGAATTTTTTTTGAAAAATTTTGAGGCGGCGGCTCCCCATCATCAGGAATTAGCCAAAGGTGGGTGAATCTTCTGCGAATGTGTAGAGTCCGTTTGAGTGGCAAGATGTTGTTGGGTGATGACGTTGGAATTTTTTATTCTTTCTTGTTCTTGGGTGTTTTTTTACCCTCCTCTTTTTAAAAAAAAAAAAAAAAAAAAAGAAAAAATTATCGACGTTAATTTTTGTTTTTTATTCTTTTTTTATTTTAAATTTCCTTTTATTTTTTACTTTTGTTTTTTTTTTCTTTTATTTCTCCTTTAATTATATCTCCGTTTTTTTTTTTTTTTGTTTCATAAACCCCTGTCTGTGCTTCGTTGTTGCGTTGACGTACCGTTAATAATTTGTTTTTTTTTCTTTCCAATATTTTAATACCTTTTAAGTTTTTTCGTGTTTTTTTTTTGCCATTTTGTATTGTATGTTTTGTCTAAGTTTTTTTAAACCTTTATTTACTGCCTATTTTGTATATTTTGAAAATAAATATTTGTCCATTTATTTTGTTCTAACGTTTTTCTATTTATTTTTCTATTGTTTATTTGAAAAATTTTGATTTTTTGTCAGCCAAAAAAAAAAAAATTATAGCTAGTTTCTGTATATTTTTCTTTTTATTTCTCCTTTAATTATATCTCCATATTTTCGTGCGTTTTTCTTTGTTTTTGTTTTTCTTTTTTTTTCTAATTTTTTTTTTTCTTTTTTTTTCGGACATGTTTATTTTTTAAAATTTTTTTTTTTTTTATATTTTTCGCCGTTAGGGCGAATTTTTTTTTTATTATAATATTTTGTTTTGTTTTTTATTTTTGATTGTTTGTCTCGCTTTATTTTGAGATTTTGTTTTTTTTTTTTTTTTTTTCTCCCGTTTTTCCTGTTTTAATACAAAAATGTGGAAAAGACAAAAAAAAAAAGCTCCTTTTTTTTATTTCATAAAAAGAAACACAACTTAGCAGACTACAGAAAGTCTATAAGAAGACACTTACAAAATGTGGAAAAAAAAAGACCCTCCAGATAAAGACAACATCAATGAATACCCAGCCCTAGATCAAATTTCCCCAAAGCGAGGATGACATCGCTGGTAAAAAAAGATTCACTTTCTTCAAATATGGAGGCCTGCAATGGCAATGCAAAAATAAAAAAAAGAAAAAAAAAAAAAGTACGGAGGCCAATAATAGCCATAAAACCCAAATTGACTCGAAAGCCAAGAATGGCGCTCAAAGAAGACTGAGGCCGGTGAATTGCCCTCTTGTTGGAAGTCCCCCCGAAAGTTGTATTATCAATGTAGCGGATTTCTTGGAGCGAGCTAAGAGCTACACTCACCTTGTCATAGAAGGTGGACTCTTAGAAGACGCCCAGGAACTAAGAAAAATTGAAACACGAATAGTGTCAGTTTTGTCGTGGACAAGCGTACGCGCAGAATTTGTCGCTCGATTAAAAGACACAGTGATAAAATCACTGGAGTCCTTGGGGTTCAAGCCCCTCAGAGTTGTGAAAGGAGCTGGCTTTTTCATGTGGGACGTATTGTTACCCACGCCGGAATTATTGCGTGGCAGCGTCGAGCAGGGACTTAATCACAAAAGATTTGATCCTGCGGACGGAGTACTTAGGCCAAAGAAGGACCAGGGTTTCAATATACGAGGTCCCTCCTCAGGTTCTTGGGGAACATCTCGCGGCCTACCTGTCTCAATTCGGTGAAATACTGACCGCATCTTGCGATAGCCTGAGCGGGGGGTGGAGTTTCGACATTCGTTTAGATAAAAAGCCTTCTTCTCCATCCCCAACTGTCTGGTAGTAGGGAAATTGAAATTGCCGGTCATTGTGACCGGCCGGAAACCGGTATGCTGGAAGTGTGCAAAGACTGGTCACCTTTCCTCTTCCTGCCCAGAGAAGAAGGCCTCTGAATTCAATCTCCCGTTGACCAGAATCCCCCCTCTGACCGAGTCTTTACCTACCGCCTCGCCTGTAATGGACATGCCAGCTTCTGGGACCGGTAGGGAAAATCCTCCGGTTGGTCAAAAGACCACATTCTCCAAAGAGCCTTCGCCCACTGCTAGTGCAGTTGTGGAGAAGGGGAAGGGAATGTCTAGTTGCTGGTAAGGCCAGAGGGAAGCGCCAGACAGCGGGTCCTCAGTCCCCTGAAGCCCCAAGGACGAAAGGCACTAACAGCCCCACTCCCTCTGGCAACATTAAGGGCGATACTCCGGCCTCCGAAATGTCTCTTTCAAGGACAAAAAAAAAAAAAGTATGACCCAGGATTTCTGAAAACCGAAAAATTAAGGAGCTAAAAAAGAAATTAGATAATCAGCAATCCCAAAATTCAACTCCTTCCGCGTCTTCTAGCCAGTCCATCCCCTCTTAAGAAACGACCCTCTCCCCAGATAACTCCATCCAATTCGCGTCCCCTCAGTCGAGATCCTAGCCCTTACAGACACAGATCCTTAACACACCCCTTCCCCTGTCAAAAACCCCCCAGCTAGCACACCTCTACATACTCCCAGTCATTCCCCGGTTAAAATGCCACCCCTGCTTCCAAGCGACAGAGAAGCCCCTCACAAGAAGGAAAGAAAAAAAAAAAGAAGACTCAATTGCCTATTTATAATACAGGAGAAAATGTCTGTCGTATTTCTCCTGCCCAGGCCGAGAGAGCCAGGGACTACGGAAACCGCATTAAAGACTTGAAGTATTTGCTATCAATAAGGCAATTTGCGGACCAGGACATTGAAGTGCCCCAAAATTTTTCGCTGGCCCAAAAAGTTCTCACGGTGATCAGAACGGGAACCGGAGCTAAACCGATTTGGGCTATGCTTGAGGAGGCCATCAATTCTTGTAAAATGACATTGCCAATCGCAATCACCCAAAATGAACAGCTTAAAAATTTAAAACAATTCTGTGCAGGGAGGGTCCCCGTTTTAGTTCACCCCTCCCTATATAGAGCACTTAAACTGACCTTCCCCTGGGATATCGGCGGTATCTCCCAAGACGGCACCATCAAGACTGAGATGGGCCACGGGTCTATGGGAGAGGCGGTCGGTATCCTTACCCCGTCCATGTTCAAACCAGTAGTTCAACCCTAATCAGGCTTCACTATGGCTCTCTGGTTAGCTAGTGTAAATGTCCGGGGCCTGAGGTCCGAGTCTCGCAGGGCGAGGTTCTCTCGTGACCTTCAGCGCCTCGGGGTGGATGTGTGTTGTGTGCAAGAGACCCGGTTTTCTTCTCATGACTGTGAGAGCATTCTGTCTAGGGGGGTTCGCCCTTTATTCAGCATGTTTTGATGGTCGTTCGAGGGGTGTCTCTTGGCTAGTGAGCAGGTCTTTGAAGGCTGCATGTACCCTTGTCTTCGCGGATCCGGCGGGCAGGCTTTGCGTGCTGGATGTTACCATAAAAGATAAGGCTTTACGTCTCATTGGGGTTTATGCGCCCAATATCCATGCCGAGCGGCCTGCTTTTGTTTCGGCAGATCGCGCCGTACTTGACGACGTCTCGTCGGGTAGTTTTAGCGGGGGATTGGAATGCCGTCCTTGACCCCGATATAGATCGTATAGGGCAAAGTCAAGGTACTAACAACCCGGACGTGAAACCATTTCGGGGCTTTATCGATGAGTTTGGTCTCGTCGATAAGTACCGGAATGAACACCCTCGGGAGGTAGCATGGACTTGGACTAATAGTGGCAACTCGGCTCCTGGCTCGATTGCGAGCTACCTGGACCGAGTCTTAGTTAGGAGAGTCGATGTAGGGCTCTTGGGGTGTCCAAGCTTCCACTATATAGTTTATACGGATCATAGGCTTGTCCGGGTTCGTGTAAACTTAGATAAGCCTAGGGCTAGACTAGCTGGTTACTGGAAATTTAACTGTTCACTATTTGGTGAGCTGCTACTAATCATTCAGAGGGAATTGACGGGGGCGGTTGTGGGAAATGCCTGGTGGGGAAAATTAAAATCTAAAATTAGAACGTTTGCTGCCGATTTTAGTCGTCGACTCAATCTAGATAGATTAGCGGCGCAAACGGCTTTAGAAGAAAAAGTTGATCGGGCCGTGAAATCCCGTGTTAGTGGGGACATAGTCGTAGCTAAGACAGAGTTGGCCTCCTTGCTTATCAAGAAGGATCAAGCTCTGGTAGTTAGGGCTAGGCTAAAAAGAATGTCTTCTGAGGCGACGAACATGGCCGCTGAACTGCGTGCAGAGGAGAATAGGAACGCGTCTAAGCGACATATAGCGGGCGTCACATTGCCGGATAAGCGGACCGTGACTACAAACGAGGGCATATGCGAGGCATTTCGTGATTACTTTCAGGATCTTTTCACCAGGGGCCCGGTCTGAGCTCTGCTCAGTTCGACGCCTATTTGGCTGACTTTCCCTGCCTTGAGGCAGCTGAAGCGGCTAGGTGCGAGGGTCCCATAACAGAGTCGGAAATCTGGGAAGCGCTGAAGCAGGTTGGCCTGGATAAGTCTCCAGATCTAGATGGTCTTCCCTACGAAGTGTACTTGAGGCTGTCGCCCGTTTTTGTTCCTTTGCTGCAGCTGATTTTCAACCACTGGATGAAGCAGGGGTCTTTACCTCAACGCTTCATTAGGGGTGTGATCAAGTTGCTGCGTAAGGACAAGGACGGTGGGGATGGGTTAGGGAACTTTCGCCCTTTAACGATGTTAAATACGGACTTAAAGATTTTGGCGAAGATCTTAGCCAACCGTCTGCAGCTTGTCCTGTCTCGTCTGATTGGCCCCGAACAGACTTGTGCTGTGAAGGGCAGGACTATTCAGGATAACCTTCACATGGTACGCTTGATCTTAGAACAAGTCGACAGTGAAGCCGCGCTGATCAATTTGGATCAGTCCAAGGCCTTCGATAGGGTTGACCATCGATTTTTGGAGGCTGTCCTTTCGGCGGCCGGTTTCGGAGCCGACTTTCGCTCCTGGATCCGACTCTTGTATGCGACCCCCAGTGCGCTGGTGGAAGTGAATGGGGTAAGATCGAAGCCTTTCGTATTGTCTCGCTCCATTCGTCAAGGTTGTCCGCTCTCGCCTATGCTTTACGTTCTTGCGTTGGAACCTTTCCTTCGCAAGTTAAAGGCGAATCCGGTCCTACGCGGAATTTCGCTGCCTGGTGCTTCCACCTCGGCCAGGTATTCAGCCTATGCTGACGACGTTTCGGTTCTTGTGTCGAGCAGAGTCGAGATTAACGAAGTCAGCAAAGAGGTCAGTGGGTATGAGATGGTGACAGGGGCCAAGATCAACCGCGATAAGTCTGTGGGCTTGCGGTTGGATGCGTGGAAGGGAATTTCTCTTCCCGGACCTTTCCTCTGGACGGATGGGCCGATCAAGATACTCGGCGTCTGGTTCGGTTCTGATCTCCAGTTGGAAATGAATTGGTCGGAGGTACAAGGGAAGGCCGATTTCGCGGGTAATCTGTGTTCTCGGAGGAGACTTTCCCTGAAGGGAAGGGCGGAAGTAAGGTCTTGTTCTCTTTCTTGTGGAGAGGCAAGGCCCATATGGTATCTCGCGAGGTCTGTTGCCTTCATCCCTCGGAGGGCGGTCTGGGTATGCCTAGCATTGAGATTCGTCAATATATGCTTCGCATCACCTTTCTAGACCGAATGTGTCGCGGGTCGGATGCGGAAGGTGCCTTTTGGAAAGAAGACGTCCAGAAACATTTCCCGTCCCTGAGAAGTGTGCACTCGTGCGAAGAGGAGGCCAGCCGTACACCACGTGCCGAGTGCTCCTATCGTGAATGTCGTCGCGCTCTGAAGCTCCTCTTGCGGGCTACGGATGGTCTCTCCAACGCCCAGGCGTTGTCTCGTAAGGCATTGTATCAAGTATTAGTTAGGGGGGCCGCACAAGATGATCTAATTGGCGAGCTCGGTCTTACGAAGCAGGAGGCTCGCTCGATATGGCCTTGGGCGCCTGGGTTGAAATGCCTCAATAACGATGAGGCATCACTCACCTGGCTGGTGATTCGTGAAGCCCTCTGGGTCGGCAAGAGACTCTGTGCAGCAGGCTTGGAGAAATATCCAAACTGTCGTCGCTGTACTGGGGAAGTCGAGACCGTTGGTCACGCTTTTTTTTTCGGTGCAAGGCGGTAGTGCCGTTGGGCAAGTTTGTTGAAGGCCTCAAGGTTCGCATGTTGCAGGAAAATTTTTTGTCCTGAAGCTAGCTCTGTTTGTAGCAATGTGGTGCCGCAATTGACGAAGGCTGAACACTATGTGTTCTGTTGCTTACTAGGGGTTATGAGAGTCGTGATTTGGACGACGCGTCAGAAGGGATTCCATGAGGGCGAGAAGTTCACCTCTTCCCAACTGATCTTGTACTTTAAGCATCAGCTTAAAGTCAAGATTAGGACGGAAAGGCGGCGGCTCACCTCATCGGAATTCAGCAAAAGGTGGGTGAATCTTGCGCGTTTGTGCCGTGTAAAAGGGGCTGACTTGGAGTGGCATTTTGATGTCGGTTAGGCATCAGGATATTGTTTTCCTGGGTTGAACATGGGCAACCCATCCCGAAATTAGGTTAGAGTAGGTTTTGTATTTTTTCTTTTAGTTTTTTCTTTCCTGTTCTGATAAACTTACCTAGGGTGTGTTTGCTCATTGGTCCCCTTTTATTTCTGTCCCCATTTTTTTTCCTTTAGTTTAACTCCCCGTCCCCTCCCTCGTTTAGGTGGTCAGTGATGTCAGTTCTCTGGTGGATGCGGGGCGCCTTTCGTTTCGTGCGTGTGCTTTCGTATTTGTTGTTGTGTATGGATGAGTGAGTGCTTGTGTGAGTGCTTGTGTGAGTGCTTGACGGTTTAAATGTGTCCTTATTTTTATAGTCTCGCATCGATTTCGTCCGGTTAACTGATATTTCTGCCACATTCAAAGTTTGTGGGGGGTTTTAATACTAACACTAATTTTGTTTAGTTTCTTGTAAATATATTTCGACATTTTGTATATACTCATTGGGGATTTTTTAAAAGTTGTTGTTTTTATGCCTCCCTCCCCCACAGACAATATTTGTACATAAGGGGTGTATTTAGGTTTTTCATTGAGTCAAGAGGCATTTTGGTGGATGTAGTAAGAAAGGTATGGATAAATGTGTTGTTTTGGTGATAGGAATATTGTTTAGTATGATAGGGTCAGTGATTGTGGCTAGCTAAGTTTTAATTTAAGACATGTGATGACCGTCCTTTTCCCCAGCCCCCTTTTCGGCCTTGTGCCACATTTGTACATAGTACAATAAATAATGAGAATTTACGACGACTAGAATTTGCTAAACGAGTTCACGACGCTTGAACCATTACTACAGCGAAGTACCAAGTTAGGACCTCAAGTTCTTTAACATGAAATAACTTCACTGAAATTCAAACTACAATTTAAACGAAACAACTCACTCACCAATTTCTACAACTTTAAAACTTATTCAATTACGTTATTGAATCTTACGAAAAATAAGTACGAAGAATACATTCAACTACGAGCAACGAAAACAAACGGAACATTCATTTCTCCAACTTCTTTAAAGCTAAAAGTTTATCAACATATTTTCAGCTTTACAAGATTCTCTTTCAGTGAACATTTTGAACGACAAGTTAATTCAGTTTTTGTGAGCTCCGATAAAAAAATGTTTTATTAGTAAAAACTTTAGCCCAGTCAAAGGGAAGTAACTCATATTATTGTTCTTGTAAAACTGTTGTCATTTATAAATATAAATACTGTACCTGTTAAGAAAAGTTATTTTCTTGTATTCTTTCTCTTGTTTGCTTTTTATTTTCTTACACATTCGTAAAGTAAAAAAATGTGTGGGTTGATTTATGTCGTCAATACCACTACAACTCCTTTGCAGAACCCCTGGGTTCCTTGGAACCTACTTTGGGAATCTCTGGTATAGACTAAATTCATTTATAGTGACTTCAGTGTTCATTGTTTTCATTACTTTATAGTCAATAATTTTTTTCTATATATTGACATTTAATAGTTTTGGAGAAAAAATTATAATCATTCTAAACACCAAGACATACAACATTAGTATAAGTTTCTATTTTATATTCTAAAAGAATTTATGTACATATGTTGTTACATGAAGCATTTCATAAAAAATTAAAATGTCTATTTATAAGTAATTTAATTATTTATTTTAGGTAAATAGACGAAAATTGAGTATACCCAAATAACTTACGTGAAAAAATAAATTTAAAAGAAATAAATAAAAATAAAAAGTAAATAAATAGGAAGAAACAATAAAACAATATTTTTTATTTATTAATTTTAATTATTTGTAATAAAAATTTATCTCTTTTTTAATCGCGTTTCAACTTTCCCTCCTCATTCATTATATTGAGTGTGTCTTTGATTGTTTTCTAATTTACCAACGTATACCTTTGAAAAAGTGCTGGTCGAAAGGTAACATGACGTCCGTTTTGTTTAAATCTATATTTTATATTAATGTATAAACAAATTCCTGATTATCTCCCTTACACTTGTTGATTTTATGTGCATTTTTGGCTTATATTCTTAAATTATTGCTTGAAAAATATATGATATTGCAGTTTCCATGTATGTAGGCGTGGATTCCATTTGTATATTTCGTCTTTGTTAGATATCATGTTTGTGAAAGTATCCACTAAATTACTATACTTGAATATACAATAATATATATGTACATCATAGGATAGGGCAAACAACCCAGGGAAATTTATTTTTTTAGTATTTTTATTAACATCCTCTTCTAATTGAAGCTGTTATTCTTGTCATAAAATCTGTTGATAGTAACTCATGGAAATATTTTAATTGTTCCTATCATGATGTATTTGATAAATTTTTAATGATACTGTAGCGGAACCCCTGGAGCGGGGCGCGATATGAAACCACGGCCCGACCGCCCCCGTACCATAAGGTGATGAGGTCACAAGAGGCCCGCTAACGTTTTTCGTATCGAAGACGTTAAATCTGACAAGATGAAACAAAATGGACAACAGAACGAGGATATGTATGATTAATGCTAAGTTTATTATATAAAGAAAAGACAGTGGGATATATTGGTCTGCCAATCATGATAATGGTGGTCAGACTGGTCGTGTCGAAGGTTGGTGTCATGGTGCAGACGTTCCGGCCGTGTCGACGGTTGGAGTTGAGGTGCAGACGTTCCGGTCGTGTCGAATGGTTGGACGTTGCAGTGCAGGCATTGCTGGTCGAGGTCGGTGTCGAAAACCTCCTGTAGTAATTACAATCGATACTACACGGGGAAGATTGGTTGGTCGTTGCAGATGATCGATGCTGGTCGTCGCATATGATCGCTGCTGGTCGTCACAGGCGGTCGCTGCTGGTCGACTGGTCTGGTTTCCAAATAGACGTCTTGGGAAGAGAAGCTGGCGTTTCGATGTTGTTGGGCATATCGAATATCCGGTGCTGGCGTTGCGTATCTGCTGGTTACAAACGTAGTGTACGGGAAAGGTTATGGACGACGTGCGGGCAGTCAGTAGGGACGGAATGCCGAGAGTCGAACATGGGCAAGGAGCCAGAAGAGGCGAAGTAAAGAGAGAAAGAAAGATAGACCCAACTCGCGTCCAGTTGGCAGACATAAAAAATATGGGAGCTTAACTTAATACGCAGCCCGGGGTCGACGTCCTGGCCACGAAGGCCAGGAGCCTGCGTACCGACCGTTCAGGCGCCGACTGTGAATTCGTCGAGAAGTCGCTGTGTTATGCTAAGGGAGACTAACAACAGAAATGGTCTCGCTAAAACGATATAAAATCTCTAAAAATGAGTTGAGATTTGCTACGCAAAAACTAAGGTCTAAAAATGCTTAGAGGCTAGGTTCGTAATACCAATGAACTAAAAGGTAATTAGCTCATCTCTAAAATGAAATTACCAGCGTGTAGGGAACACGATCGAAAGGTCAAGGTTGAAGTGCCCTGTTCTCTTCCGCTTTAGGGAGCGGCCAAAGGCGGCCGCGACAATACTATACAGTGCAAAAGTTTTAAAATTGTAAATTTCTCATAACTTCCAGCTTATAAAAGAATATTTTGCATTACAGATGAAGCATTGGCAAAGTATGGAGGCATTCTTCTCTTCTTCTATGTACCAGGATGTTGATCATGGCTCTCTACAATTTCCTGGCCATTGTAGCCCTGAATAAAGTTTATCTTTTTGTTATTGCACCTAAACCCTGTTCTGCAAACCATTTACCAAAGCTCACTAGGTAGGTTATGCAGTTTTCTTTTGTCCCTCTTGCCTTCAATCTGTCCTGTGAATATCAAATTTTCCAATCTCTCTCTCCTCATTATGTTCCCTAGAAATTTCTACTGTACCGCATATAATTATCATATTTTGTAGGAGTGGTTCTTAATGAGAGTGAACAAGAGAAGAACGATTTGAGGCATATGACTTTAAAAATTAGTTTCACTAACATTTTCATTATGAAAGATCCTCGAAATAGATAAAATTGCTTGTGATATATCTGTCCTTATCTGACATCTTCAAATACATAGGATCCTCAGTGTTTTGTCTGTATGGAATTCAGTGACCAGTTTTGCACCAGTCGCATGATTAAGGAGATTCGTGACTAACAACTTTCATTTCAGAAAATAGTGGAAATATAAAAATTCTGTGGAGCAACATGTTAGAAGAACATTTTTTAGTCGATTACATGGCATTCCAGGTGCACAGATTATATTTAGGAATTCTGGTTGCATGTGAACCTCAGTTAGCGTTTCACTGCATCTGTAAACTTCCACATAATTTCATTTACATAGAAAAGAGTCCACAAAGACGAAGTGATTATTATCTGTTAGGTTTTTTGGAAAACAATGTCTGATTTTAGAATCAACTTTTATTAATTAATTTATTTATATAGTGTTTAAATTAATCAAAAGAGGAACCGAGCATCTATGCATTTCTGCCCTCGTGTTACAAGATCATTTATACCTTTATGATACAACTCTAATGTTTTGTATGTCAATAAATCTTCTAATGCGGTTTCTGCATCTTCTTTGTATTGGAATGTCTATTGGCTTAAAAAGTTGTCAAGATGCTTAAAAAGGTAGTAGTCATTGGATAATAGATCAGGGGAATATGGTGTATGTGGAAAAGTCTCGGATCTCAATCTGTTAAGAATCTACAGTGTCATGTGAGCAACATGTGGCCAAGCATTGTCATGAAGTAGGAATGGGCCTTATCGATTAGCTAATACCGGTCGCATTTTACTTAACTGAATGTGCATTTCATTCAGTTGTTGGCAGTAAACTTTGGCATTGACATTTCAAATTCCTTCTATGAATTGCTGTTATGGACAGTCACCATAATCTGTTGGTGCAATTAGAGCTTTGAAAAGTGTTTTGGTTCTTCATCATGATCAAGTTATTGAGCCGATCATTTATGATTGTCATAAATGATCCATTTCTCATCACAAGTCACTATTCAGTTAAGTAATGAACCCATTTATCCAGTTACTTCACTATGCCAATTTTCTTGAGATAGTCCGATATTGTTAAAATGTTGACACCCATTCTCTGAATGAAAGATTTCTCTAACACTTTCACAGGGATTTTGTTTTCAAATGTGGATTTTCAATTGCAGATGGACGTCCTCTATCACTTTGATCTTCAAGACTAGTAGCCCTCCAGTAGAACTTCAGAAACCAGCACCATACTGGTCGATCACAAGTTGATCCTTCACCCCATACTCTGTTAATGTTGGTAGCAGTTTGAGAAGCATTATGATCAAGAAAAGGAGAATTTATTAGTTTTTTAAAACATGCGTTTTATACGACAGTTAATATTTTATTTCTTATTATTTATAAGTTTCATTATTTAATGTAATTTGCAGTATTTGTAAAAGTTGTAAATGCTGCTTGGTTTATGCGTTGAAAATATCAATTGTAATTGCGTGTTCTAAGAGCATTTATCTATTATACATTTAACGATTCACGAAAAAACAACGAAACTTCAATTGTGCATCAACAATAATATATATATTGAAACAATAACATACAAAACAATCATGCAATGGTGTGTAGTAATTAAGGGAGAAAAAGTTGTTTCCCTTTAACTGTATTCTGCTTAAGATTGAATGTTTGAAAGAATTTCTCATGAATAAGAATGTTCAGGATTCTATGTTGAATAGAGTCTGGTGTTAGAATATAATACAGTTAATTAAGAAGTATGTTGCTTTGAGAAATTAATAGAGTGCTGGTTCATGAACTTGGCTTAGTCACAGAGAGGAAGATATGTGTAATGTGATACAAAAATCTGTGTCTGTGTGTGCGTTGTGAGTAAAGCCGTGGATTTGTGTAGACAGGCGTGAATAGCTGGACTCTATTGACTGTTGTGGAAAAAATCGCTTGTTTTTAAAGCTGTTGGCAGGATCCTGGGCGAAAATGCGGGAAAGTTGATTTAGCACAAAAATGTTTGATTGGTTAAAATTCGACCAATCACTAATTTTGTAACAAAGACACATGTGAGCAAGTTCACGGCAGAAAAATTCAAAGTGGTGACTGCGATTGCTAAATTGTCTTATGGAAAGGCAGTATCAATTTACTAGCCAATCGCAGACGAATAAATTGTAGGCGTGGAAAGCGTACCAGTCGCTACAAGTGCATCCCGAAGTTACGTCTGCCAAGTTATGATTTTGGTAAATATACTAAAAATACCTGAATTTTGCTAAATAACAGAATTTTGAAAATAACAGAATTTTCCTCAATACACTAAAAATGCCGGAAATTTTGCTGAATAGACTGTAATTACAGGAATTTTGGTAAATACACTAAAACTGTTGGGATTTTGTTAAATGTACCAAAGATCCCGGAATTTTGGTAAATATATGAAAATCGCCGGAATTTTGGTAAATATATTAAAAATACAAGAATATTGGTAAATATGCTAAAAATAGCTGATTTGGGTAAATAATCTACCAATACATGAATATTGCAAAATATAATAAAAATAACGGAAATTTGCGAAACATCTTAAAAATGCCGATATTTGCTTCATAGACTACATATAGCGGAATATTGGTAAAACCACTAAAAATATTGGAATTTTGGTAAATGTACTAAATATACCGGAATATGGTAAATATACGAAAATTGATGGAATTTTGCTATATATAATACCAGAATATTGGTAAATATGCTAATAATAGCTGATTTTGGCAAATGTACAGAAAATAGCTGAATTTTGCTAAATATACAAAAAATACCAGAATTTTGCTAAATATACTAAAAATACCAGAATTTTGCTAAATATACTAAAAATGCCAGAATTTTGCTTAATACAATAAAATTACTGGAAATTTGGTAAATACACTAAAATAATGGAATTTTAACAAATGTACTAAAATTAAGATGATAAAAATTCTTAAAATAAGGAAAACCATTAAAAAGAGGAAAATCCTTAAAATAAGGAAAAACATTAAAATTAAAAAATCCTTAAAATATGTAAAATCCTTAAAATAAGGAAAAGTGATAAAATGAGGATAATTCTTAAAAGAACGAAAACCGTTAAAATGAGGAAATCCTGAAAATAAAAAAATCCTTAAAATAAGGATACTACTTAAAATAAGGAAAAACCGTTAAAATAAGAAAATCTTTAAAATAAAGAAAAATCCTAAAAATAAGGAAAACTGTTAAAATGAGGAAAATTCTTCAAAAAAGGAAAATACTTAAAATAAGTAAATTTAGGAAAATTCTGAAAAAAAAACCCATTAAAATGGGGAAAATACTCAAAATAAGGAAAATCATTCAAATAAGGAAAAACCTTTAAAATGAGGAAAATCCTTAAAATAAGGAAATCCATTTAAATAAGGGAAATTCCAAAATTTATTTGAATCATTAAAATAACGAAAACCTTTAAAATGAAAACCCATAAATAAGGAAAACCATTAAAATGAGGAAAATTCTTAAAATGATGTCAATACTCAAAATATCGTTAAAAGGATTTACCTTTTAATAAGCATTAAAATATGGAAAATTCTTTAAATAAGTAAAATCCTTAAAATAAGGAAAACCATTAAAATGAGGAAAATTCTTAAAATACGGTAAATCCTTAAATTAGGGAAAATCCTTAAAATGAGAAAAAATATTAAAATGAGGAAAATTCTTAAAATAAGGTAATCATGAAACTGAGGAAAATTCTTAAAAATAGGAAAATACTTAAAATAAGGAAAACCCTTAATATGAGGAAAGATCTTATAATGAGATAAATCCTTAAATAGTGAAAACCTTCAAAAAACCTTCAAAGATATGCTAAGGAAAACTATTAAATGAGGAAAATTCTTAATATAAGGAAAATCATTAAAATAACAAAAACTGATAAAATAACAAAAATACTTAAAATGAGTTAAATTAAAATAAATTAAATCCTTAAAATAACAAAAGCCATTAAAATGAGGAATTTCTTAAAATAAGTGAAAACTTTAAAATAAGATAAAGTGTTAAAATGCGGAAAATTCTTAAAATAAGGAAAACCGTTTAAATGAGGAAAATAATAAAATAAGATAAATCCATAAAATAGGGAAAAACTTTGAAAAGAGGAAAATTCTTAAAATAAGGAAAACCGTTGAAATGTGGAATATTCTTAAAATAAGGTAAATCATTAAAATAAGGAGAACTGGTAAAATGAGGAAAACTCTTAAAATTAGGTAAATCCTTAACATGAAGAAAATCTTTAGAATGGGGAAAATTCTTAAAATGAGTTAAATCCTTAAAATAAGGAAATCTGTTAACATGAGGAATATTCTTAAAATAAGGAAAATCTTTAAAATAAGGAAAACACTTGAAATAAGGAAAATTCTTAAATTAAGGAAAACCATTTAAATGATGAAAATTCTTAAAATAAGGAATACTTACAATGGGATAAACCAGTAAATAAGGAAAATACTTAAAATAAGGAAAACCGTTAAAGGGAGGAAAATTCTTAAAAGAAGTTAAATTCTTCAGATAAGTATAACTGTTAAAATGAGGAAAATTCTTAATATAAGGTAAATTCTTAAAATAAGGAAAACAGTTGAAATAATGTAAATATTTAAAATTAGGCAAAACTTTAAAATGAGGAAAATTCTTAGAATAAAGTAAATCCATGAAATAAGAAAAACCGTTAAAATGAGGAAAATTCTTAAAATAAGGAAAACCATTAAAATGAGGAATATTCTGAAAATAAGATAGAACCTTTAAATAAGGAAAATGAGGATAATTCTTAAAATAAGGAAAATCCTAAAAATAAAGAAATCCAGTAAAATACAGAAAATGCTTCAAGTAAGGCAAATTCTTAAAGTAAGGAAAACTGTTACAATGACAAAAATTCTTAAAATAATGTAAACCCTTCAAATAAAGAAAACTGTTAATATACAGAAATGCTTAAAGTAAGGTTAAACCTTACAATAAGGAAAACCGTTAAAAGGAGGAAAATTCTTAAAATAAGGAAAATCCTTAAAATAAAGAAAACCATTAAAATGAGGAAAATTCTTAAAATAAGGTAAATACTTAAAATAAGGAAAATTGTTAAAATGAGGAAAATTCTGAAAATAATGTAAATCCTTATAATATGGAGAACCGTTAAAATGGGCAAAATTCTTATAAATAAGGGAAATCCTTAAAAGGAAAACCATTAAAATGAGGAAAATTCTTAAAATAGGGTAAATCATTAAAATAAGGAAAGCCGTTAAAATGTGGGAAATTCTTAAAATAAAGAAAATCCTAAAAATAAAGAAATCTGTTAAAATACAGAAAATGCTTAAATAAGGCAAATTCTTAAAATAAGAAAAAGCATCAAAATGACAAAAATTCTTCAAATAAGGAAAACCCTTAAAATAAGGAAAACCGTTAATATACAGAAATGCTTAAAGTAAGGTAAATACTTACAATAAGGAAAACCGTTGAAATGAGGAAAATTCTTAAAATAAGGAAAACCGTTAAATTACAGAAAATGCTTAAAGTAAGAAAAATCCTTAAAATAAGTAAAACCCTTAAAATGATAATCATTCTGATAATAAAGAAAATCCTTAAATAAGGAAAACTGTTAAAATGAGGAAAACTCTTAAAATAAGGTAAATCCTTAAAATAAACCTTTGAAATGAGGAAATTTCTTATAAAAATTTAAATCGTTAACATAAGTAAAACCGTAAAAATGAGGAAATTTCTTAAAATAATGTAAATCCTTAAAATAAGAAAACTGTTAAAATGAGGAAAATTCTTAAAACTAGGTAAGTCCTTAAAATGAGGAAAACTGTGAAAATGAGGAAAATTCTTAAAATACGGAAAATCCTTATAAAAAGGAAAACCGGTAAAATGAGGAAACTGCTTGAAATGAGGTAAATCTGTAAAAAAAGAAAAACCTGTAAAATGAGGAAATTTCTTAACATAAGTGAAATCCTTAAAATAAACACTTCAAATGAAGAAAACTCTTAAAATAAGGTAAATGCTTAAAATAAGGAAAACTGTTGAAATGAGGAAAATTCTGAAATAAGGAAAATCCTAAATATAAGGAAGACCGTTAAAATGAGGAAAATTTTGAAAATAAAGTAAATGCTTAAAATAAGGAAAACCATTATAATCAGGAAAATTCTTAAAATAGGGGAAATACTTAAAATAAGGAAAACCATCAAAATGAGGAAAATTCAAAAAATAAGGTAAATACTTAAAACAAGAAAAACCATTAAAATGAACAAAATTCTTAAAAGAAGGAAATTTATAAAGCAAATAATCCTTGAAATAAAGAAAACCTTGAAAATGAGGAAAATTTATAAAATCAGGTAATCCTTAAAATAAGGAAAAAACTATTAAAATGAGGAAATTTCTTAAAATACTGCAATCCGTAAATGAGAGAAAACTTCAAAATAAGGAAATCCTTTAAAATGAGGAAAATTCTTAAAACAAATAATTGTTAAAGTAAGGAAAAACGTTAAAATGAGAAAATTCTTAAATAAGGTAAATACTTAAAATATGTAAAACCGTTAAAATGAGGAAAATTCTTAAAATAAGGAAAACTGTTAAAATGTGGAAAATTCTAAAAAAAGGTAAATCCTTACATTAAGTAAAACTCCTAAATGAAGAAAATTCTTAAAATAAGGCAAATTTTTAAAATAAGGAAAACCTTTAAAATGAGGAAAATCCTTAAAATAAGGTAAATCCTTAAAATAAGCAAAACTGTTAAAAGGAGGAATAAAATAAAATAAGGTAAACCCTTCAAATAAGGAAAACCATTAAAATGAAGAAAATTCTTAATGAAAATCTTTAAAATGAGAAATATTCTCAAAATAAGGAAAATCCTTAAAGTAAGGAAAACTGGTAAAATGAGGAAAATTCTTAAAATAAGATAAATCCTTATAATAAGAAAAATCTTTAAAATGATGAAAATTGTTAAACTAAGGTACATTATCAAAATAAGAAAACCGATAAAATGAAGAAAATACTTAAAAGAAGGAAAATCCTTAGAATAAGGAAAACTGTTAAAATGAGGAAAATTCTTAAAATAAGGAAAATCCTTAAAATAAAGAAAATCCTTAAAATAAGAAAAAAGCGTTAAAATGAGGAAAATTCTCAAAATAAGGAAAATCCTTAAAATAAGGAAAACCGGTAAAATGAGGAAAATTCTTAAAATAAGATAAATCCTTAGAATAAAAAAAAAACTTTAAAATGATGAAAATTCTTAAAATAAGATAAATCATTAAAATTAGAAAAATCGTTAAAATGAGGAAAATAATTAAAAGAAGGAAATTTCTTAAAGTAATGAAAACTCTTAAAGTTAGGAAAATTCTCAAAATGAGGTAAATCCTTAAAATAAGGAAAATCATTAAAATAAAGAAAAAAGTGTTAAAATGAGTAAAATTCTTATAATAAGGTAAATCCTTAAAATAAGGAAATCAGTTAAAATTATGAAAATTCTTAAATTAGTAAATCCTTAAAATGAGGAAAACAGTTAAAATGAGGAAAATTCGTAATATAAGGAAAATCCTTAAAATAAGAAAAGCCGTTAAAATGAGGAAAATACTTAAAATAAGGTAAATACTTAAAATAAGGAAAACCGTTAAAATGAGGAAAATTCTTAAAATCAGGCAAATCCTTAAAATAAGGAAAAGCATTAAAATGAGGAAAATTCTTAAAATCTTTAAATCTTTAAAGTAAGGAAAACCATTAAAATGCGGAAAATTCTTACAATAAGGTAAATCATTAAAATTAGAAAAACCTTCAAAATGCGGAAAATTCTTAAAATAAGGTAAATACTTAAAATAAGCAAAACCATTAAAATGAGAAAAATTCTTAAAATGAGGAAAATTCTTAAAATACGGAAAACCGTTAAAATGAGGATAATTACATATAATATCGCTCTCCATTGCTAATTTACACGTTATTTCTTTATATGTCATGGAGATGTAATAGTACCCACAAGAAACAGTGAGAAGAGATTTTATAAAACAAAGTAGCAAGTATTGAGGGTTCTAATTTCATGCAAAGAAGACATAACATGGCCATTATATCAAACAAAGAAAAAAGCTTGATGGCCCATTCTGACCAGTTAAGACCCAGAATTGAAGAGGAGACATTGTGATGGAAGAAGACCAGGACAGAGAAGAAAGGATGAGTTCTTCATATCAGGATTATGCAATAGAAGATGAACCTATGGATGATATCAGGAGTGACTCAGACATGTAAGATAAATGAGACCAAGATCTTCATTAAAAAGAACAGAACATAAACTTCAAAAGAGGAGAGGAGGTTGTAGGAGAATTTTGAGAACAACCAAAGGCATTAAACCTCTTCTGTTGAGGGTGGTGTAATGGATTGGTATATAGGATTGTACCTATTTACATATGTAGAAGAAGTAGAAGACATATAAAGTATATAGTAAACCAAAAGACAGGGAAGAAGTTGACTACTGATCATGTGTTATAGAACAACACAATACAATAAGTTGTAAGATGCTTCCTAATAATAGGTATAGTTGCTAATTAACTAATTACTGGATATTCCTTGTTGAAAAATTCTCAGTAATTGCTATTTTGAAGCAATTCAGATCTCTACATGTCCACTTCCAGTCAGGGACCTCAAATGCATGTCTGTTATAGGTATCAACTTAGTTTGATCTCATTAAGACATCTATAGAATGTGGAAAGTGGCTATGAATTTGCTAGTAATAGGCAAAAACTCAACCACTTTTTATGAACTTGAAATTTTATACCAGGAATGAAAAGGTTCTAGATTCTTTAATTCCAGCAGTGTGTGTTCATCAATAATATTGGGATGGAATGACAAATTTTAAATGTGTCACTCTTAGAATCAAGAAAGGAAAAATATTTGAGTTCAAGGAAATGCAATTACTGGATGGAGAAGTCATGAGATCTTTAAAAGAGGGAGGGAGGGATCTATAAGTATCTTGGCATTTTATAGGCCATCCAGCTGAAGCTGAAATGAAAGAAAAAGTTAAAGGAGAGCATTTCAGATGTGTAAGGAAAATCCTTAAAACAAAACTAAATGGTGGAAATATCATTAAAGGAATTAATACTTAGGCAATTTCTCTGGTACATTATTCTGCAGCATTCCTAGACTGGAATTATATATAATTAGAGAAGATGGATAGAAGAATTCAAAAGTTGATGAATATACATAAGGCTCTGAATCCAAACTGATGTCAATAGGCTGTATATTCCAAGAAAGGAAAGAGGCAGGTTAATGAGTTCAAGTTGTGTCATTGTATTCTGGAACTAGAGAATTATTTTGAGAAATTTAATAAATTGCTTTTGACATTATGAGTTTTTGAGGATCTGGAAACACAAAATATTGAGCCAATTATTGTAGTATCATAGGCCAGGAGAGACAAATCACAAGAAAGCAAATTCTGATTAACCATATACTGAGTGAATGTCTCAAGTTGACACAGAAAGAGTATAAATAATGACATGATTGAATTGATAAGGAAATCCATTGGGAAGAATGCCATAAATTTGGTTTCATTGTGAAAGAAAAATGGTATGAATATCAGCCAGAATCAAAAGTATGGAATTTCTTGGTTCAGACAGGTCATGCCATTGAGGTAAGAAGAATTAACTTTATTGTTATAGATAAGGAGAGTAGAAAATGTCAAATTATTGAATTTCCTGTTCCATATGATACTCAAGTAGACTCCAAAGAAACTGAAATGATTAAAAAATACCAGGATCTTGCTAGGGAGTTGAAAAACTATGGAACATACTTTTTAAAGTAATTCCTGTAGTAACGGATGCACTTGGACCATCATCTAGAAAATTGAAAAAGCATAGAGGGAAAATTGGAATTAAAACGAAGGTTTCAGGCCTTCAGAAAACTGTCATCATTTATTTTGTGAGGATTCCCTGAAAAGTTCTTGGATTGTGAGGAATCTTGTTGACACTATACCTCAAGAACAGAATTCCGATTGACTACATCAATATTCAATACTGGCATAATAATATTGTAATGATAATTGCCATGCAGTATAGTGCAGAGTTTCTAGATTACCTCCCTTGAAAGGGACTCTCAGTAAGTGGAGAATAGAAAACGCTAAATGGAAAAAAAAAGAAAAAGCAACTGCTCATTACATAACAAAGTAGACCTGTTATATTGAGTTACAATATTTCTTTTAGCTAATTTGTGTTTCCATAGCTCCTGGCTATGAACTAGTACATATCTTATAAAAATTACATTACAAATACAAGGACCTATAACAGTAAAAAATACTAATAGAAATAAGACTGACTTCAAGAAAGATCATGATTAGTAAAATATATTTAAACTATAAAAATGAAATGAACAATCTTAAACGACATGCAGCCATATTATCTGTGCAATATTTGTGACCAAGTTCTGTAATTCTACATTAACTTTGGTTATCTGATTCCGTTTATTAGCTGAAGGAATAAATAACTTAAATTATCTCACATGTATTTCCTTCATCATTTTTATTGTTCAACTTCTCAGTCAAAAATAAACTTGCCAATTTTTTTTTTTGGTTTTGACCATGACATTCTCTATTAGAGGCCTTCTCATGGCACAACAGAGCTGGAACTGGAGGGCTATTTTGGAAGAAAATTAAGTTAATTACTTTTGAAAATACCTAGAATGATATTTTGACCTGTACCTGAGGATAATAGGATGTGCTGAAAGATAAATAAATGAAAATATATACTTTTGTTGTGGGCACTGATAAAACAAAACAAAGAGGCAGTTAAAATTTCCAGTGAAAGATATGATCCACATTATGTTGAAACAGAAACATTCACACTAATTACAGGTCTCACTGAACCCATTATTCAATCTACTCCAAGTGATTGAAGAAAGAGTCTGGTTCAAATTTTCATTGAAATTTCCAGGTTCAACAAGCAGTGCCTGAAGAAGGATGGAAGGCATCAGCCGAAATGTTAATCATCTCAGAAATATAGACAGATAAAACAAAATTATTCTAGGACAGTTTCAAAACCTTTAAAGCTGGTTCTTTGTCTGATCTGGGTATGTAATATTTGCAAACAAACATTTTTCAAAACTATATTTGCAAAAATATGAGACTGTTTTCTCTCCATGCTGAAAAAATGAAACTCAGAAATAAGCATAAAAATGTTACTTAATGATTTATAACATACCTGGAAGAGGATGAAACAACAAAAAAAAAACCATTGGTAAGTGTGGTCAGAAGGAACCTTTAGTTCTTCATGCTCAATTGAATTGCTATATTTTCCATACTTTTTATAATAAAAATGAGTTTCATATTCACTGGGTTGATTTCATTTCTTGTAATATATCCAGCTATGTACATGAGAGCAAATTTTATCAGAAAGAGATGGTTTTAAATTTTCCAGATTGTCATATATTTCTGAACCTTATTCACAAAGTTAATAATCACATGATGTACATTGGTGCCCCGGCTTAACATCAAAAGAATCAATATTTACATTTTGATTTAAAAGTAAAAATGTCTGCTTAATATGCAGCTTTTCAATATGCTGTTGGATATTTATAAAATAGGTGCCATTTTTATCCGTGACGAAGTTTACAAAATTCTTTTTCTAATTGATCAGTTGTAAATTGACCAAGTAGCAAATATTTATGGCTTGTAGCTAAAAAGGTGTCACCATAGACTAACAATTCCATTGCAAGTATGGTGTATGGTCATAGTGCGTTTGGATAATTGTTTTTACGATTACCAAGACTGCCAGCCATATTAAAACCATTTGACCAAGCTCAATGATAAAATCAAGTCAGCTGTCATTCAGAGATCTGATTTCAGCTTATAGAAGGTAATTGTGTAATTTGTCAATTTGAAGGGTCTTAACATTTAAAATTTTTCCACCATATCAAGACCGTGTTTATGAAGATGGCAGTATCATTCTTATCAGCACTTATTCCAGACTGAGTGAGAAGTACATTATATGTTTAACTTTTGATGACTGAACAGTTAAAATATTTTCAGCCCAAAATGCTACAACTGGACACACAAAGTTTTTTGTTGTTGTTGAATAGACTTTCTTTCAATATATTTGTATATTTAATCTCATCTAATTCTAAAAAAGAATTTATTTCATCATCAATTCGATTTTGAGCAGTGCTGTAGGTTTTTTTTTATATCCCTTTGAACAGCAGGTGTTGGCATTTGACTCTTTGGCACACATCGCCATACAGATGGGGGATTTGTGGGGCACATTTTTCAGTGAACTATGGTATCAACATTCAAGGTTACTGTAGTTGACAAATAACTATTGTTTATAACATTCAGATTGGCATTTGGAACTGATTTTCTCCATTGCTCGCTCTCATCTTTGCCTTTTGGGAAAAGATAAACTGATATTTTATTCATCTCTCACACAGTTTTGTCTTGCTGGCTTCTGTAATTTGTTTTGCAAGCAATGACAACACTTTTAGGGCATTGCTGGAAACTAGGTAATATCTGAAATGATAGATTAAGCTTCTTAAGTACAATCATTTCTTTTACTGCTTCAATTTCGGTGTAACTTTCAAGCCAAATTAATTATATGATTAATCCCAACTTTTACCCCAATTCTTACCAATAAATTAAAACAGAAATTTTTAAGAGGTTGCCTTAAACACACAGAATTTGGTATATTGGTTTTGGGCTATATTGTTAAAGGTTTGCAAAATATTACATAATTTTTTAATTAATTATTGAGTTAAGTATCTAACTTGGCCTTCTTGTGTCAAAAAATAGTTTTGTGCTCAACTTGTGTAAATAAATAAAAACTAAGAACCTGGAAAAAGGCATCATGGTTAACATTTATTGGAATTTAATTTGGAACAATAAATTCTAGGCTACTTTTCAATCCTCACTCCAACCTTTTTCTTACTTTTCAAAACCGGCTTTGGAAAAAGTTTTGGATTAATAATATATTTTCTGACTAATGACAGATGGAAAAATAAAAAAAAGGAATTCCACCACCATTATTCTTTCCATGGTGCCATAAAGTCTGGAGGAAACCTCACAGCTTGTTCACTCCAACCTTTTTCATTACTTTCAAAACTGGCTCCCAAAGCCTCGATTCTTATCAGAGATAAGAATATATTTTCTGACCAATGAAGGTGCCAGGAAATTTGTATAAAAATTTTGGAGGAAAAAGTCCCCGATTCTTCTGAGCCTCCCAAATCTCCATAAATTTGGAGAATCTTCGCCTATTTGGCAGTGAGAATTCGGCCCACCGTCTGTGAGGTCGGCGATAGAGAGCACCAGTCAATTTCAGAACCACTTTCAATCAAAGAAGAACTATCTACTAAAGGGCTATTGAGAACGAACATTGGCCAACTATTAAAGACCAGTTGAAAGCTGCCTCCTTTCACCTATTTCTGTTGTTGATCTATGAACTTTTGGAGTTTTAAGGAAAAAAGATTATAATTCTTTGGGTTATTCTGTTCAAACTCCAAAACCACGTTGAATTCTTGTTGTTCCTGAAATAAAAGGTGCAAATGGGAGGAGGAGGCAGAGACAATGGAAATGAATTCAGGAACTGATAACAACGGTCTGTTGAAGGGAAAATGATAACAACGGTCTGTTGAAGGGAAATGCCTTCTCTAGCAAAAGAAAGTCCAAGGGAAAAAAGAGAACGATGTTTGTCTTTGGCGCCAGGAAGCCCCTCTTTTCTCACACATGTGCCATTTGTTCTTTTTGTTGGGGGCATCCTGGGAGATTCTTCTTTTTATTTTATTTTTTTTATCAATATACAATCCCCACCTGAAAGTAGCGAAGCTATAGTAAGGATGCATTAGACGGTAAGTTAATTTCTTATTAAGTGCGTGTGTTTAAGTGCTTGCTATTTTTATTTTATTTTTTTAATTGTTTTTTTTTGTTTTATGTATGTGTATTTGTTTTTTATGTGTAGTAAAAATGGTCATTATTTCTAGCAAAACGAACCCGTCTACCTGAGTGTGTGTCGACTGGTTCCTGGAAAATTGGTTCTTGTGGTGTGTTTTGCAGTGTCATGTGTTGGAGATGAAGTATTTTCTGTTGGGCATTGTTTTTATTTCTTTCTTGGGCATGGGTGAATATTGCTAGTTTCAATCATTCAATTGAAACTGTTTGCTCATCACCAGCCAGTGTCTCTATGACAAAATATTTATCTTCTTTTTTAATTACTTTGTATGGCCCTGAATATGGCGCTTCCAATGGTTTCCTAATTCTGTCTGTTCGCAGCCATACGTGTGTTGTTGTCTTCGGTTGTTTGGGTATAAAATAGTTTTGAGTTGTATGCAACTGTCTTTCTGAGAGGAGAGTTAGATGCAACTGTTGCATCTCCTTGGCAATTTTTTTATGTCATCTTTTGGCAACAATAGCTTTTATTAATTTGGTTGTTGGCATAGGTCCTGGATGGGAGATGTCATGAAACATGTCAAAAATCCTCCTACGTAGTGGTCCGGGTATGTATGGTCTGGGAGTGGTTGTCGATAGGTTGCACCAGATGGAAAACCATTGCATGTCCTACAGCTTCAAATACACATATATATAAATATAAAAAAAAAAAAAAAATAAAAAAAATAAAATAAAAATAACAAGCACTTTTAAAAAAAAATGTTTTGATCCTGATTTTGGAACAAAATATATTGGTGAGGATCAGGGGGGGGGGGGCTTTGACGGTCTAATTATTCCAACTTGCAGAAGTGATGTGAACTCCTGTTTTACTGACATATTTCTCTTCCGATAGTTGTCGGACCTTGGCATAGGTAGGGGCACTATCTCCAGTGTCTATGACGTGTGTTGCTTTCGTGTTAGACACCAGAGGCTGCTCTGTATGTGGTTTGGTAAGTTTTGGAAATTGTTGGAGAAGGGACTGCACTTCTGGTAGATTATTGTAATTGACCAGTGTTCCTTGTATATATCGGCATGTTGTCTCAACAATAAGTCTGCCATTTCTACAGTCGAAAATGAGACCATAATGATGCAGGAAGTCTGCTTCTAATAGGGGATTGATGGTATCCACAACTACTACAGTCCACGTATATGAACAGCGTAGGCCCAAAATTCCAATGTTGATTACTGCTTCGCCGAAGTTCTCAATTTCTCTTCCATTCACTGCTGATAATTTCACGGGTGTAGGATTTAGGTTTTTAGACCTAGTACCATTCTCTGTGGTAAAATGGTTATAGAGGCACCCGTGTCTATCACAAATTTTATATCACCCATCCCAATTTTGGAAGCAACCACAAATAATTGCGAATTACCGGTTGCTGATGCAATTCGCATTATTAGTTTTCCGAGGCTTGGGTTCTAGCATGTCTGGCAAGTGAAGATGGTCTTGAAGTGGGCCTTATGTTGCAGCCGAACTTATTTGGTCATTTGCACCACGGTTTACATGTTCTGGACTTCTCTGTGTAGTACAAATGTCCCCGACAAACTTGAGGCTTCTGGCTCTCATAGAAGAGTCCGAAGTTATAGGTTGTTCTAGGGGTGGCACCGGTGGAGACAGAGTATCTGCTCGCTTGAGGTTTAGTGGCACCTTGTATCATTCTGAGTTTTAAAAACGGTTGTATTTCATCAGCCAATGTACCCAGTTCCATCAGAGAGGCATTTGTTTACTGCTGCTATCACTGGTGTTATTTCTGGGGGAAGTGCCTGGATAAATTGATGCCGAACAAGTTCATCTCCCACCCCAACTCTGCTGGCTGTCGCCATTAATTCATGGAGATATGCTGACGGCCTACCCATCGGTTGTGTTTTGGCGATTAATTTTGCAAACATTTCTGGCTTTGTTGTTTCGTGCCGCACCATATAGCTTCTTTTAATTCCGTATACTTTTTCGAAGCTATAATGGCAGACAGTAAGCTGGTTATTAGTTCTGGTGGCATGGCTGACAAGACACGATAGAACCGAGTGGCTTTGCCAGTTATGTGTCGTAATTCGAATTGTGCCTCGCAAATGGTAAACTACTGCTGTGTTCATAAAAGGTGGGATTTTGATTGAAACTGCAGCTGTACTTTCTTCCATTATCTTTTTTTTTGAAGATAATACAATGAGAGGGAAGGAGAAAGGAAGCAAAGCAAAAGAGGCGATAAAGTGTTTGTTGGATGTAACGAGTTTGTGTTATTTTTCTTTTTGTATATGAATGTGACAAAAGAAGAAAAAATGCTAAAATTAATTACTGACGTTTTTTTTTTTATTTACTTGCGTGTGGACTTGACTAGTATTTTTTTTTGTGGTGGAGAAATAGTAAAACACAGCAGACGGTAGAATGAATTTCTTTTCTTTCTTCTTCACTCGTTAGTGGTCTTGGAGGTGGAAAGAAGTTTAGAATTTTTTCACGAGTGTTGAAGTAGTTTTATTTTATTTTATTTTTATTTTATTTTTATATATATATATATATATATATATATATATATATATATATATATATATATTGTTTCAAGGTAAAAGGAAAGTTCCGTGAGGATTTACGTGTCGTCAGGTGAAGTGTGTGTGTGTTTTTGAAGGCTTTGTTGGCATCACAAAATTGTGTCTTTACTTCAGCTCACGTCGGGAGTCACCATTTTGGAGTTTTAAAGAAAAAAAAAGATAATAATTCTTTCGGTTATTCTGTTCAAACTCCAAAACCACGTTGAATTCTTGTTGTTCCTGAAATCAGAGACACTGGAAATGAATTCAGGAACTTTATTACAGTAACAACGGTCTGTTGCCTTCCCGAGCAAAAGACACGTGTTTACTCGTTAAAAAAAGTTTAAAGGAAAAGAGAACGATTCTTCTCGTTTGTCTTTAGCATCAGGAAGCCCCACTTTTCTCGCACATGTGCCATTTGTTCTTCCTGTCGGGGCATCCTGGGAGATTCTTTTTATTTTCATTTTTTATTTTGTTTTATCAATATACAATCCCCACAAACTCACTCAACTGCAGAATTCCTATATCTACCAATATTTTCCTACTCTACAAGAACTGTGAGGAAAACTCTGAGTGTTTCTAAACCTTAACAACCTTCTACTCGCTTAAAGAACTTATTTTTTTTTAAAAGAAATATTTGAGCAAGCTTTTTTTTACTGTTATGAATATTTCCTCTTCCCTTAAAGGACTTTTTCTTTTCTCTTTCTTTCCTAATTGTCTTTATCCTTTTACCCTTTTTCTTGTCTCATTTCTTTGATGTGGGGAAAGCCGAGACAAATTTCCTAGCATATTTCGTTTTTAGAATAATCGAAATAAATTTTATTTTTATTATATGTCAATTAAATTTACGTAAAAACATTCTTAAAAATGACTTTTTCATTAATTTCGTAATAAGAATATGACATTTCGGTTTTTAAACATTAATATTTGTTTATCTTTTTAAAGGAAAAAACACAACAAATAAAAAAAAATAATTCTATGAATGCATTTGTTCTTTCTTTATGAATAACAATATTAGAGAAAAATAAAGCAACTTTGTGAAATTGTAATGATGATTTATTTTTAACATATTTCGAATTATAAAAATAAAATAAAAACAGGCGTAGAAAAACGTCTTCGAAAAGACGTACGTACGTAAAAACTAGACATTAACTTTTAATGTCATTTATTTTCTCATTAATTTTCATGAGTTCGAACTTTTATTGTTGTTAACTCCAAAACGGTAGATTTTAGCAAAATTTACCTGTTATTTTCGAATTAAGCATGTAAATTTACATCTAGATGTAACTATCCCGGAAATTTTTTATTAGATACTTAGCACGGGTTCTAAACTGCAAATTATGCAAAGTGTCTTCTTTTGTTTTTGCGCAGTAATTGAGACGAGTAAGAAGATAGGAAGATCAGTAAAGAGGCCGTTAACTAAGTAAGCTTCCGCGCATGGTTACTCGAAACAAACGTATGAAAACAAGGTCAGTAATGGCTAACGAACCCGACGCGAAGGAGTCCAAAATCGATAACTTCAAAACGTTAGATTTTAGCATTATTTCTTTGTTATTTTCGAATTAAGCATGTAAATTTACACCTACATGTTACTATTCGGGATATTTTTATTAGAAATTGAGCGCGGGCCTTAAACTGCAAATTACCCAAAAATTTAAAATAGTTTTTTTTAAATGTTAAAATAAAAACACAAAATACTCATAAAAAAAATTAAATCTTATTAACAATGAATAATTCTTATGAATAAGAAAAAAAAAACATAAAATAATTATTTTAATTTTACATAAATAAATTTTGAAATAAAAACAGAAACGTGCAAAAAACAAAAATCTTTGGAAAATCTAAAAAATCTTATGGAAGAAGCAAAGCGTTTTTTTCTTTTTTAGAAGAACCTTAATAAACTTTAAGTGAAAATGTTAAACAAATTTAAACGGAAAAATATTTAATAAACTTTAATAATTTTATAATTCAAAGTAACAAGAGAAGACCAAACATTTTTTATTTTTTTGCATAAGGAATTATAGACCTCAAAAAAAATTTTTTTACAGTCTACATAAAAATAACAAAGTTAACTCAAAATAAAATAAATAAATCTTATACTTACTTCAATTAAATAAGGTAAATGATATTCCAAATGTAAGGATAAATTTCTTTGAATTTAAACTTTAAATTCAAAACCAATAATACTTCTTGGCATAGCTACAAAATTCGGAAATTTTATTTAAAGAAAAATAGTAAATTAAAAGAAGTATGAGTTTGTAGACATTTTTCAAGAACTTTAGTAATAAAATGTAAGTGCAAAAAATCTTAATGTGCTTGTGGCGGACTTCACTACGTTAATTTAACTTTAGATCAGGAAACAGGGCTGAAAAGGATAAGCAAAAGACATTTTTACACATAAATTATGTATTTAACAAGATGTACAATATGAAACAACGATATGAAAGAAAGTATGCATTTAAGTAAGAAAAGGTTGAATAAAACAAGAGTTGTCTCTCTTTATCTGTTATTTTAGTGTTCCAAAGTTCACTGGAAGAATGTTCATGAGAGTCTCTTGTAATGATTGTTCTTGAAAAATTTTTCTGTGTAAGAAAAGTTTATGTGAGTGTGTGGTGTTGTGGGAAGTGTATATTCGTTGGTAATTGTTGCTTGTATAAGAAGGTAGGTAAGCAGTAGCAGTCACTTATGGACAGCTGCTAGTTTGGCCTAAAGGCAATCAAGCAATCAAATTGAGGTCACCATAACATAAGCAAACAAAATATGAAAGAGAAGGGTATATCAGAAACACTTTATATTTAAATACACATCAATGATAAGTATAATGTTTCTTGATTAAACGCACAAAGTCCGTTATTAAAATGTTCATTCAAAGAAAAGAAATCAGATTACAAAAGGAATTAAAGTGTCATTTTGTGAATACTTAAGTTTAGGCGTGCAGGTCCCAGGAGATGAAAGGTGAGGTCAATGGGTTGGTAGGTGTCATTTGATATCTCCGTTGGTGAAGGAAAACTGGAGGCGTCGGATGGTGGGTGAGAAAAGCGTAGCGACATTCTATGACGGTAACTTCAAGGCTTTCTGACCAGAAGTGAATTCATCGTTCTGTTATGTGTGTCCATCGGATCTGAGTCAGTATGCTGAAACAAACTGTTGGATATGGCGCGGGGCCGTTTAATTGGTGGAAATTGCTTATTATATTCTTTTTATTTCTTTTTGATTTTCCACCGGAACTTATGCGTCGAGCCTGGTGCGCAAAGACCAGTATTGGTCATTTGCTATCTAGACCTCTGAGGGTTAACATCCGGTCCTTCGCTTGCTCAGTACCACCACAAGTGTATATGTTCAGCATGTGAGTGGCGTGTGTGAGTGAGAAAGTTGGCGCATGGTTTCTACTGTCGTGGATTCGTTTGGCAGCTGAAACCTCACTAGTGAGGATTAGAAAACTCTTGCTTAAATAAGTGACGGTAGGCTCCAGATCACTGCGCGGGAAGAACTATTCTTCACGTGCAAACGATCTGATTGGTTGGCATCGACCAATCAGCGAGCGAGCTTGGGGAGACTTAAGAAAGCTTCTGTGATCCGTTTCTCCCAAAAGTGCACAAAACTGACTACATGAAAATAGAGCGATTACAAAATTGTCGTATTGCTGCGATTTGTAAATTGTCTATAATAACGTAGTGGTGATTAATTAACCAATGAATGCTTGGCGTTGTATGTGATTTGTATTTTGTATGTATGTTCGTGCGTAATAGATCTGCACTAGTTTTTTTGTTTTGCCGCTATATTTTTTTGTGTGTGTGAATTTGAAAGCTGGGGAAGGAGTTCCTTTTGAATTAGAGAAAATCATCCTCAGTCAGAAACAGTGGCCTCTCTTTTTTGAGGGGTGGATGGGTCAAACGGTTTTGTTTCTTTTGTTTTATATTTTGGTTTGTTTTTTGGGATCATCTCCCCGACCCCGTCTCATCATTTGTTAATTTTTTGAAAAAAAAAAAAAAAAAATCATGGAATTTTCATGCCATGGAGTACATTTTTGTAGCCCCCTCCCCCGTGTAGGTGGTATTATGGTGAATGGATGGGTTCTTTTGGTGAACGTGGTAAATTGTAACTAGTCATGAGATCGCTAAAAAAAAGAGCATAGCATGAAAAAGACCCCAAACTTGATGAAAACAAAATGTTATCGTCTAAATGTTTATGTTAGGAAAGAACAAAGTATTTTTAAATTATTTAAAAAAAATTTTTTCTTTCTTTATATCAGCAGAAAATTTTAGCGTGTTTTGTTTTGTATGACAGACATTAATTTGAAAAATCTTGCAAAAATAAAAATAATTGGCGGATGTTAATGAAACTTTCATAAGCTATTAAAAAATTATGGAAATTATTATAAATATGTTTTCTTTTTTTAAAGTCATGACAAAAATATTTTTTATATTTATTACCTCCCACCCCCAACTAATCTTATGAATTGTGATTATATTAGTTAAAAGCACAAGGCTTTGAGGAAAGCAAATCATGTTTATTTTTTATTTTATTTATTTATTTATTTTTAAATCGGACCCCCTCTAACTGAAAATCAGCTCTGAATTGTAACATACAAAACTCAATAAAACAAAGATATTTCATTTAGTTGCTTTTATTTGTTTTTATGAAGATAGATAATATTGTCTAAAAGTAAAATACTTTTTCGATGAAAAATGAATTTTTAAAACAATTATTTGTTATTTCTTAAATTATTTTATTATTTTTACATTAAAGTTGTTAAATATTATAAAATTAGTGAAAACTGTGTTCAGTTTAGTTGGTGTTATTAAGTAGATCTATCTTTTAGCATTATAAGCTGTATATAACTTATAACAATCAGAAGACGGCCCCACTGTATAAAAAAAAGTAATTTCAGGTGGCTTGTGTATCCATAAAATGGATTTATATGGATGACCAGCAAGAATACAATCAAAAGTCGCGTTATTTGATTTAAGCGTTGTTTTCCGCTGTTAGGACCTCTATTTTTCCGAATTGTTCATGCGAAACACGTGTGGAGAAGTGTTATGGTCCAGGTTAGGACCAAGGAAGAACAACACGAACACAAGAGTAGAAATAACGAAGGTATATTACATGAAATAATAATACAAGATGTGGAAGGTGTTAGTATGACTGTCAGTCTGGTTTGGAGTGAACTACTATCGGCTCGACTCGATTCGTCCCTCTCTCTTGAGAGGCGTAGTATACATAGTGTTAGGAAGAATTAATTCTGTAGTTATAGGTAAGGACCCATGACAAGAAGTTAATTTGATTTTTCAATTTTAACTGAGAAGGATACCTACAAGTATTAGTATCATCTTATGAAATTTATATGATCTTATTTTTATATTATCTCAGTTATGACATTTTTCCATAAATAAAATATGAAAATTAATAATAAAATGAATGGAAATTCAAATAACACAGTAAAATGTAATAAATGTACATAAAATTATAGTATTTTATGTACACCTCTGATAAAATTTCATAAGAAAGGTACCTATAAATTACTTAGATATCTGTTGCGGACTGGTGATTGTGTTTAAATTGATCAGAAGGAATTTCGAGGCTTTGTTCTACAACATTCGTCCACAACAATTGTTTAGAACAAATACTTGGAACAAATCATGCAAATAAAGTTGACAAAAGTTGAATGCATTGTTGCAGACCCGGCAGGGTGCAGTGCTGGTTTATTACAAAGTGGCCTTGTGCCAGACACCACACTAAACTACCGAGTCCACAAACAATGTATAAAGATATGCGTGAATGAACAGAGAAAGAATGTGGTTAATCCACACGTGCATAAATTAAAAATATTAATAAGATAGCCGGCACAGAATGACAGAAAACGACTGGATGCAAAACAAGTGTAATTTTTTTATTAAATGGAAAAAACAAGTAGATTATCTCGTGGTACGAGATCGGGGAAAGGTTCCGCGCCAAAATACGATCGCAAGGTGAACAAGGCGGGAAAAGTTTTTTTTTTTAAGTTCTGGAAAAAGGAACTCGTTAACAGAGGTGTAGGTGCGCACAGATAGAAAGGAGTACTCACTGTGGATTTTTGGTGTTGTAAGTGTGTGTGATTTTGTGTTTTTTAATCTTTTTTTATGTTCAGGTTCAAAGTAGAGAGAAAGTTCAGTCGTCTCGGATTTTGGGGTCAGGCATTGAATTGACTGCTGAAAATTATTTACGACGAGCCAAAGGGACGAAGAATTATTTGTTGTTGGTTGCATCGTCTTGAAGAAAATTATTTACGACGAGCCAAAAGGGGACGAAGAATTATTTGTTCGTCAGTAAGATATCCCCGTCTGTATTTAAGATTGACTGACGAGGGATAAAAATAAGCCATTTGTTGAATACGAAGTTTTGCTCATGACTGTGCCGTGTGTCTCGAACGTCTTCTGGTCGAAAACGGAGAAGGTCTGACCTGCGGGTAGCAAGTTTGTTCACCAGTAAGATATCCCTGTCTGTATTTAAGATTGACTGACGAGGGATAAAAATAAGCCACTTGTTGAATACGAAGTTTTGCTCACGACTGTGTCGTGTGTCTCGAACGTCTTCTGGTCGAAAACGGAGAAGGTCTGACCTGCGGGCAGCTTCAAGACGAGAAGAAATCTTGGTACAGAGTGAGGTCGACATTGTTAAAATAAGATATTCTGACCCGCATATGGGTTAGGGCTGTTCGTTTGAGACGCCGAGAAACGCGCGGGAAAAAATTCAAAATCTGTTAGGCTGACTTCATCAGTAGGAGCTAGCGAGCTTCCTCACTAGTTAAAGGAAGTTTACTGCTACGTCTAACTGTAAGAGGGAGGAAGGGATGCAAACCGCATGCACACACGCACGAGTGTGAAAGGAAGGGAGGAAAACTCGCGCGCGCATAAAATGTAGATGGAATTAATGTGTTAATTCCATAAGCCTATAAAAGAAACCAACTTAAATAAACTAATAGAACAATTACCAAGACCATTTCTATTATTAGGTGACTTTAACAGTCACAATATTATATGGGGCTCTAAGAACACAAACAAAAAAGGGAAAAATATGGAAAATGTTATTAACAACAATAATTTATGCCTACTAAATCATATGACTAATACATATTTACATCCAGCATTAGGTATATATTCAGCTATTGACCTATCACTGTGTGATCCTGCTATATTTATGGATTACAATTGGAAAGTTCTCGATGATTCATGGGGTAGTGATCACTAACCAATAATACTGAATACTTCAGAATCTATGGAAATCCATCTACCCAGATGGAAACTAAACAAAGTGGATTGGAAGGAATATAAAAAACAATGTCATCAAAAACTCATAGATAAAGAAAATGGCAATAGTAAGAGAATGCATACCAAAAAGCAATGAATAAAAAAAAAACATCAAAGACCATGGTTCAACAAAGATTGCAAAAAAGCAATATGACTTCATAGAGAAGCACTAAGAAAATTCAATACTCAACCAACTCAAAACTTAGATTTATTCAAGCATAAAAGAGCAATAGCATGAAGAATCTTTAAAGAGGCAAAAAGAAAATCATGGAGAGATTATATAAATAAAATAAATTCAAATACGAAACCAAAAAAAATTTTGCAATATCGGTTTGGAAAATTGCTGGTAAAAATCTATCCCCTCCTTTAAATCATCTTTCACAAATTAATATTAAAATAACACGTGAAAAGGATATAGCAAATTTACTGGCAGAAACTTTTTAAAAAAATTCCCCAAGTGAAAACTATAAACAACAATTTAAAAAAATTAGACAGGATGCAGAAAAAAAGCAAAAAAAAGGCAGAACTTTAATTCAAATAACAAAGAAGAATATAATCAGCCTTTTACTCTAGAGGAACTCATAAATGCCATAAGGGAATCACATAGTACAGCTACTGGACCAGATGAAATTCATTATGAATTTCTTAAACAACTCCCTCCAAAATCAATAAAATGTTTGTAAAATTTATTCAATGAGATATGGTTTAAGGGAAAATTACCTAATAGCTCAAAACAAGCTATTGTGATTCCTATACCTAAACCAGATAAAGATAAATTGGATCCCAAAAACATTCAACCTATAACAATAACAAGTTGTGTATGCAAAACCTTAGAAAGAATAATAAATAAAATACTGAACTGGTATCGCGAAACTAATGGTTTAATTTCCAATCTCCAGAGTGGTTTTTGAAATAAAAGACAACATCGTTAGACTAGAAACTTTCATTAGAGAAGCTTTTATTAAAAAACAACATGCAATAGCCATTTTCTTTGATTTAGAAAAGGCTTATGAGACAACTTGGAGGCTGGGAATAATGAATGACTTATACAAGTTGGGATTAAAGGGCAGATTACCCAATTTGATAAATGACTTTTTATCTGATAGAATTTTCAAGGTTAGGGTTGGATCAACACTCTCAGACTCAAAAATCAAGAAGAAGGTGTTCCACAAGGTTGTATCCTATCTGTCATAATTTTTAACATAAAGATAAACAACAATGATAACTGTCTGAATGAAGGTGTTGATGGTTCACTATACATAGACAACCTTCTGATTTGCTACAGATCAAAGAACATGCATACAGAAGAACAAAATGTGCTGTTTATATGAAATAAGTCTGAGGTATGCTACAATTAAGAAAAGTATAGTTGAATCAGTGAGAAAGAAAACTTGAAGATGAATCAAGTAGATTTTCAATTTAATGGCTAGTGTTCTAGTCTAACAAACCATTACTACTCTGAAGTTTGGTGAATTTGGTTCATACTAAGTACTCCATACTTGCAGTTTTGTTCTATACTAAGCTAAACTGTAAATCTCAACAATAAAAGCATGATTGTATTGTTTTGAATGATCTCCTAAACATTCATTTTATGAAGTCAGTGATCTTTCCAATGAAAGAAATTCAAATTTTCTAATAAATAGGGTATTGTCTATCCATTACCAATATTTCATTATACTGAGTTCCCAATAATGACATCAAAATATCTCCTGATAATTTGTGCTCTTTTAAATACCAAGTGTTTTCAATTGGGCAGTTTGATGATGCCATCAATTTTCAAGGAATTGAAAGAAAAGACTAAATGAAAGTAAATTATATTCCAGAAATAATAATAATAAAACGCTAAATCCAAACAACTTGATCAGTTTAGGTTTCCCTTGTTTTAAGGAAAACATTTCATTATGGAGTAATTCTGAAATTCTTAATCTTTGACTTGCAAACATAAAAAAGGATATGATTGATATTCAAATAAATAGCAAAATACTTTCTCATATTTCAAAAGAGATGCAGACTAACTGTTCTTGAAATGTTTTTCTTTCATAAAAACAATAAGACCAACCATATTCCAAAGAAGAGTGATTCATCCTGGAGAACTTAGACTGCATACATAATTGACAATCTTTATTTAAAAAGAAAATATACCTGAAATAGATGATAGAATTTAATGAATATGTTGGTAAAATGCAATGCTAATAACTGAAAGTTATCTTTTAAACCTAAATAGAATTTACTTGACTTCACATGATTTCTAAACCTTGAGATTTTAAATTTAGACTTACCTTTAATGCTTGCAGCAGCTTACATTATGTAAATTTTCTGACAAAAACATTTATTAAAGTCATCTTAATCAAGCACATGGCCAAAATTCAGTGAGAACTATGCTCACAACAATCTGAAATTGAGCTATTTGACGTAATGTAATGGTTAGTAAACTTATTTCACCAAATCAGTTACAGATAAATAGTGAATTCAATCTTGACTGGGTGCTCCATACTTGCTGGCTTGTGGCACATCTAAGCTATGCTTAATAAATCAAGAGTGTTTTGATTTTGCATCACAGACTAATTACAACACATGTATGGTAGCATGGGAGAATAAACAAAACAACAATACCATTGATAAGGCAAAGTAAAAAGAAGATAAAAATTATAAATATAAGATTCTTTTGTATTTGCTGATGCAGCAGATGCAAGTAGAATGTCTTTGTGCAGGTGAGGTGTAGCAATTTTGAATGTGAGTAGAGTTGGTATGGCATGGAGTTGATGCATTGGTGGGTCAGTTGACTGAGGTCATAACCTCAGTCAACTGACCCACCAGTACTGATGATAAGAGAGGCCTGAAGTGGATTAATGAATTGTGATCACGCATAATTCTGGTTGGAGGGGAAATCAAAAGACAACAGCAATAACCAGCCTGTAAGGAGGTGTGAAATGATAACAGAATTGTTGATATAAGGTTCTTTAGTTGACATTGTTCAGGGAAGTGATTTGGTGTAAGGGTGTTGTTAGTAAGACCAGGAATTAACAGATATGTTGGGTCATAGTGAAGATGTTGAGAAGGGCCTGGAGTGGATTAGTCAAACCACAAATCTAACTTTGCTGATACAGAGGATATGAGCAGAATGACTATGTGAGTATGGTGTAGATATTTGGAGGAGGGTTTCTCTCAAGCAGATATGTGTCAAGTCAGTCGAATGGAATCATTATGTTAGTGTTGAGAGTCACCAGTTTGTTGATCATATTTTGTATTGTCCATAAGCAGCATTCTTATAAATAAAATGTAGAGGCTCCAAAGCTCATCTCTTGTTTATACTATTTCTCTGGCAGTAACTTTCATGATCGGTTTATTTTATGTCTTGTATTTTTGATGGGATTTGTTTTCTGGGCAAGATGTCATGCTCAGAGCCCCTGCACAAAAATGACCTTTTTAATTTTGCTTTCTTAATGCTCACATCTGGATGACATGCACAGTGAATCTGAAAGAGATCTAATTTGCAGTAGAGTATAACACGAGTTGGCTGTTCACCATTTTTATTCTAAAACCCAATGCTATGCTAAATAAGGGAGACAACTACACAAATACAAAATAATGTTAGATAACTCAACATTAACTTTATAAATTTCTTCTGAAATTATTGGGCACAAATATTAAAACAGTTATTGAGGCAAAATATCTCTCACCATCTCGGGGAGCCCCTGTCTTTATAAGCCAGTCTGTAATCTGCTTGCAACCCCTAATCCATTTAATTTGGATTTCATCTTAGATCTCTTTAACTCTTGCCACATCAACCCTCAGAAGATGATCACTAACAAGGTTTGTTGAATTCAATGTTTCTACTTGAGAGATGCTTTGTTAGCTTTGCAAAGCACTGCAGTTGGAATGTTTCCTGTAACGTAACCATTATTAAAACACCAACATCTGCTGCTACACTAATAACAACCAATCTTCAATTTTGAGCATTTTCCTAACTTTAGAAAAGATATGAAACCACTGCTGGGTTTCATATTTGCTAATGACTTATTGGCCTCAAAATGCATTTTCACTTTAGGATATTTTCCAGTAGTACTCATTTTACAGACATCAAACTATACATGTAGATGAGTCTGGGTAGATCGATACCCACGTCAATTGACCAGCAAATCTTTTTAATCCAGTCCTTTCCTTTCATCTCATCATTTTTTTCTCCTTTCTTTAATTCTATTAGTGATATGGATGATTTGATCTAGAGTAATTCTATTTTTGGATTGCTTAACAGACAATCCCAAACATTTGAATGTTCTATTGTCTTGAGTACCTACTTTGAACATCCTTTTTAATTCTGAGATCACATCTTTGTTGAAATATTAATTTCCATAGAATATAAAATCATCCACAATGCATTACGAGAATACTGATCTGAGGTGGAAATTGGTTGGAGTAGAGAAACAAATTAGACACTGGTTTGAAGAAATGACCAAAGATTTATTTTCATTTAGAAGATATGAAAATGATTCTGGTAAGTGGTATACTGTGACATTCCAATGTGTGGCATATAAGGTGTGGAGTGAGCATGTGCTTAACCAGGTTGACTACTTGGTAGCTATCAATTTGGGCTTGTCATGTGCGATAGTGTAGTCCATTCTCTTTCTGTGTCCACAGAAGTTCATTTTCAAAGCATAATGGTCAGACAAGCAATCAGCCATGCTCCGGGTAGCCTCTATGGTTAGTGTGCATGTGCGAAATCTCTCTTTTCTGTGCTCTGTCCAGCTTCTCTTATAGCCTATACGAGAGAAATGTATTGACATAGTTGTAAGCATCTGTGACAAGCAAGAGTTGTGTTGATAATGGCTAGCACTCTGGTATATTTGTGTTTGTTTTAAAATTTGTTTTGAGTGTTGTGTGGTATGTGTGTGTGTAACTTGACAAAAATTGGTGTGCAGTTAGACATATGTTTTTTGATAATTGCAGAAATTTGTCTTTAGTTATCTCTAAGTGTGTGTAAATTGTGATACCTCTCATCCCAGTATATTACACTGCAAAAATGCTGATGTGAAATCTATTGTCTCAACTTGTAAGCTCATAACAAATGTTCTTAACATCACTAGAGACACAGCTTTTTGGCTGCAAGTTGGAGAATCCATTTGAAAATTATTAAAATCTTCTTGCAATCTTTAACCGTCATACACACAAAAGAATTGGATCAAAAGGACATTTTTTTTTTGTGACATTGTTATTATTTTAACTACTTTCACTCCATTGGCAATGTTTGTTATAAAAAGCAATGACTCGAATTTTAATAAAATCTTAAGCATATGAAAGTGAATTAATGAATCTTTTGTTCTTTGAGAACTTACAGCTAAAATATTAAACACTATTTATTTATAAGATTGTTTATTTACAAGAATAATTTTAGATTTACAACATTCTAAAAATACTAACCAGCTAATATAGTGTTTATCATTTATTAATTTAAAAAGAAATGAATATTTTTATTCACAAATTTATTAAAAACGTGTGATCAAGAAAGTTTAAATAAACAGATAATGATGAGTAACTGTTACTCTAAATTTTGAAAAAAAAAATCAAGGCATTTCTTTCATGCAACAATACATTCATATGTTTATAAAATTACAAATAAAAAACTTGTTCTCATAGTTATTTATAAAATAATAGATAATAAATATTTCATTGCAAATGGTTTACATATTTTGATACTTTTATTTTTTAAATTTTTGAATAAAAAGATTAATCACATTTTTTCTTTATAAAATGGTAAATAATAATTTTTTATAAAAGGTAAGCAGTAAACATCACATTGTACTTGGTTCACATTTTTATAATCTTATAAATAAACATTGCCAAGGCAGCGAAGATAATAGAGAATAAAAAAAACGTCCTTTAGTAAGCACAAAACTTAAAGCTTGCCAAATCTTCTTTCTAACCATGGGCAACAAGGCAGGCATTTGTAATTTTCTGATTATCTTTGTTTTTCAATTATCACCCACATTTCTGACTAGTGAAAGGCACGGATTCATATACTTTACAATTTTTCATATTTTGCAGGATTACAGTCTAGTGGATTAAATAGTTGGTTTGCGAATTTTGTGACATAATAATTGTGAGTTGAATCCCTGGCCAGGCATTATGTTTTTGGGTTCAGTGCAAGCAATTGAGCAGTACTAATAATATTAACAGGATGAGATATCCGTAGACATAGGCAGTAGAACAAGGAGGGTCTATTTCCGTAGATTAAATAAATAATGACTTCAGTTGAGAATTTGCTGTAGGTTAAAAACTCGATACACAACTGCCAAAACATTGTGACAACAAAGATGAGGACAGTAGTTCAAATGTAAATAACTTGTATTTGGTTTCAATACTTACACATTTCCAATGTTGACTGATTAGTTACATGCCCTGGAAACTATAAATAGTGACATGGTTAGAGTAAATTTAAATGTTTTGCATGCAGCAAAGAAAAGTTTTATGAAAGCAGAAGTGAAGAAATTTGAAGATCACTATTATCAAATGTGAGTACTTAGACGTTTTTTTCTTGTTGAATTCAAAGATAGCATTAATATCCAATGCAGTAGTCTTTGGTAAAGTATCTCAAATGACTTCTAAAACACTACAAAATTTTAGCTTAGTCCTTTTTCAACCTCTGTTGTATTTATAATGGCTGAAATTTACTGTTTCTTCTACTGGCTGATTGTAGTGAAGAAAATGGTGACTTACCAGGATTAAACAAATGACAGTGTGTTATCTGCCAGTAAAAAAGGAAGGTTCGTGTAACTTCTGCCTTTATAATAGAGAGCATCATGGCAATTTGGTTGATTAACATGAATTTCAGAGAGAAAACATTGACTTTGATAATAAAATCTGACCTTGCCATTATTTGTTGAACTGATTTAAAGTATCAAAAGTCCATTTCAGCTAATAAAGTTTTTTGGTTTCTGTTGTGGTAGGATCCACCTAATTTGCATAGTGGAGTACCGACCATATAAATATGGTTGGTACCGGGAAGAGAGGGAGGAATCAAGAGATTCAACCAGAGACTCTGCCCGACTGCGACTCAGTCAACACATTCTCCAGGAATGGTCTTACCAGGAATATACAAAAGACTATATGTAAATATTGTGTACACTTTCTTGTTTCAATACATTTTGTTCTAAGTACATTTTGTGTTGCATTATTATTCCATGCATTAGTCAAGTTTCAACAATGGCGACGAGGTAGAAAAGAACTATATAAAAAAAAAAAAAAAAATTGATAATTGATAGTCTTCAACAATTGGGACAAGTCATTGAAGAACCCAGGCTGAAGGAAAAATTATTAATTAAAAAGTCCAACATCTAATGGAACGGCGAAGGATTCTGAATTTCTGGATATTTAGAACTCGTTGAAGGACGACTAAGCATAAAGGATCGTTCACTCAGAAAAATTTGAAAGGTGTCGTAAACGAATAACGGTGATTAAAAAAAAAACAAAAAACAAAAAACAAAAAAACGGGCCGACTACAAAAACATGCATGGAATTAAAAGGCGCACAAATACATCGTGTCGACTTTGAAAGGTAACTAACTTAAAAAAAAAAAAAATTTTTTTTGGTTGCTCAACAATATTTTATAAAGCAAGACATAAAATAAAAAAAAGTCGTAAGTTGTTTCGATTTTTTTGGTCAGATTATATTATATCCGTGGATACACAAATTAAAAATATATTCTTTGTTGCATGAACACTATCAGCAAAAGATGGATGAATTATCCAAAGTCATATCTGAATTATTCAAATCCTAGCAGTTGAGTCAGCGACGTCAAAGTGAACAGTTTGCCTTATTAATAAGGGAACAACAGATAACACAGCAAAAATATCAAGAAAAGCAAGAGGAAAGACAGCAAAAATATCAAGAAAAGCAAGAGGAAAGACTGGGAAAACAGGAAGAAATGCAGATCAAGGTTTTAGAAATTCAAAAGTTAACACTGGAGAAATTAAACAACAATCAGGCAAATGAAGGAAATTCTTCATATTCTAATAACATCATATTTAATTCGCTGGCAACTTTCAACTATGGGCCAGACGAAGAAAAAACGTTTGAAGCGTACTTTAAACGATATGAAGATATTTTCTACACAGACTGTGAAAACTGGTCGAATTCAAGAAAAGTCAGTCTATTACTAAGAAAGCTAGGTACAGCAGAACATAGCAAATTTGTAGATTTTATTCTACCGAGAAAAACGAATGAATTAGAATTCTCGGAAACAGTGAAATTGCTAAAGGAGTTGTTTGGAGCAAATATGTCGCTTTGGCATAAGCGATGGTTATGCATGAATGTCGCTAAATCCGACGATCAGGATTACTTAACATATGCATCTATAGTGAATAGACATTGTGACAATTTCAGATTGGCAGAGATTACGGTTGAAGAATTCAAGTGTTTAATTTTTGCTCAAGGATTGGTATCCAGTAAGAGTGCCGAAATAAGACGTAGAGTTTTGTCTAAACTCGAATCTGAACAAAACCTTACCCTACAAAAGTTAGCAGAGGAGTGTCCGCAGGCCGTAAGTTTAAAGAAAGAGTCTCAAAAAAAATCGAAGAAGCTGGCATTGCTTATATTAAAAAAATAAAAAAACAGTCAAATTACCCATCAGCAAAAAATTGGAGTAAAAAGTCGGCGTATTTTAAAAATAGACAAGAAATATTAAATAAAAAGAACGAGAAGGAAAAAAAGGTTCCACCATTTAATTGTAGACGTTGCAACGAAAGACACTGGGAGGTAAATTGCCCATATAGAAATAAGAAATGTTTCGCGTGCCACAAGAATGGACACAAAGGATCATGTTGTAAAACGAAAAAAGTCAATAGCCGAATTAGACAAACAAATTCAAATATAAAATCAGATAGAGATTTGGGGAAATATGTGACGACTGAAATATTTAAAAAGAATATCAAATTTCAACTCGATTCGGGTTCAGATTTAACAATAATGAACTATAAAACATGGAAAATTTTAAAAAGGCCTACAATAATGAAGTCAACGAAATGCGTTCGAACGGTAACTGGAAAGGAAATTAACTTCGAAGGCGAGGTTGTACTTCCTATGAAATTGAACGGGATAGTTAAAAAAAAATAAAAGCTTTCATTCTGAAAAATGGAGAAAACTTGATGGGTACAGATTTTATTGAAACATTCGAATTGTGGGATAAACCGTTAAACTCATTCTGCAGAAAAGTAGAAAGTAATACGCAAACAAGACAGGACATTAAAGATGAATTAAAGAAAAAGTTTCCGGAAACCTTCACACCTGGTCTTGGAAGATGTAACAAGTTTGAAGCTAAATTTGAATTAAAGGAAAATATTATGCCAATTTTTAAAAAGAAACGTAACGTGCCTTTCGCAAGTGTAGAGAAAATTAACGAAGAACTTGATAGGTTGGAAAAAATGGGAATTATTTCGAAATTAGAATCTAATTCATGGGCTGCGCCAATTGTGTGCATAAAAAAGAAATCAAACCAAGTCAGAGTCTGCGTTGATTTTTCGACAGGGTTGAACTCGGTAATTAAGGACTACCATTACCCGTTACCGAGTCCGGAGGAAATTTTTAACAAGCTAAATGGTGGAGTTATATTTTCAAAAATCGACTTATCAGATGCCTATCTCTAAATTCCCGTCGAAGAGGAATGTTCGAAGTTACTAGGGATAAACACGTATAGAGGGTTATTCAAGTACAACAGGCTTCCTTTTGGTATTAAAGTGGCACCAGCCATTTTTCAACAAGCTATGGACGTCATGTTGAATGATTTAGACCTTGCGTGCGCCTACTTAGACGACATCATAGTAAGGAGCGAAACCGTCGACGAACATCGAGAGCATCTCAATCAAGTATTTAAAAAGATTCAGGACTTTGGATTTAAAGTCAAAGAGTCAAAGTGCGAATTTGGTTTGGAGGAAATTAAGTATTTAGGGCACATAATCAACAAAAAGGGCAGATTTCCAGATCCGGAAAGGTCCATTGCGATTAGAGACATGCCGACGCCCACTAATGTGGCGATGCTACAGAGTTTTCTGGGGCTCGCAAATTATTATCAAGCGTTCATTAAAGGAATGTACAATCTAAGAGCTCCGTTGAATGAACTGCTAAAAAAAGACAAGGCATGGGAATGGACGGTAGAATGTCAGAAAGCCTTTGATGAAATAAAGAGGATGCTTACGTCCGACCTCTTTTTAACCCATTACAATCCAAAACTGGATATTGTAGTGGCAAGTGACGCCAGTTCATACGGGATAGGAGCGTGTATTCAACACATAATGCCAGATGGTTCTAGAAAACCAATTGCACATGCTTCGAGAACTTTACTCCCAGGAGAAAGAAGTTAATCACAAATCGAAAAAGAGGCGTTGAGTATCATTTTTGCCATAACAAAATTTCACAGATACATCCACGGCAGACATTTTATGCTTGAAACGGATCATAAACCACTGATCACTATTTTTGGTTCAAAGAAAGGGTTACCCGGTTATACGGCAAATCGTCTGTTGAGATGGGGAACCATTCTTCTCAATTATGATTTTCACATAAAGCACCTATCATCCAAAAATATAATTCATGCGGATAGTTTATCAAGACTCGTACCGTGTCAAGAAGAAAGATTCGAAGAATCAATTATTGCAAATATCAGAGCAGATTATGAGGTGAAAAGCATGGTAAACAACATTGTAAGAGAGCTACCGGTTACACTAAAGGAAATTAAAAAAAAGAAGCTGAAAGCGATGATTTCATTTAGAAATAAAAAGGAAAATGGTAGCAAATGACCAAAAGTGCAGGAGATTTATTCAATAGGTGAAAGAGTTTTATTATATGGTGAGAGAGTAGTAGTACCAAAAAAGTTGCAGAAAAGAATACTACGGGACTTTCATGTGGGTCACCCGGGGGTTAATAGAACATGGTTCATCGATGTAAAGGGTGTGCGTTAGCAGCTAAGGCACCACCTATAGTACACAAACCATCCCCAAGACGGATCATCCGTGGACAAGATTACACATTGATTTCGTTGGTCCAGTTGAAGATTATTACTACTTAATAGTGGTAGATAGTTTTACAAAATGGCCGGAAGTACTACGCTGCAAAAAGCCTACGTCCAATACCACAACAACTTTCTTGCATGAACTATTTGCACGGTTCGGTGTGCCAGAGTGTATTGTGAGTGACAATGGTACACAATTCACTTCTGAAGAATTTAAGGAATTTTGTGAGTTATATCAAATTAACCACATAACGACGCCACCGTATCATCTGAGGTCCAATGGACTCGCAGAAAGATTTGTCGATACTTTAAAGCGCGCTCTGAAGAAATCCTCAGGAGTTCCAACGGAAAAGGCGCTTCAGCAATTCTTACAAGTGTACAGAATCACGCCAAACCAGAGAACACACTCAAACATGGCACCAGCTGAACTAATGTTCGCTAGGAAAGTTAAGTCAGTGTTTGACAAACTTTTGCCAGGAAAAAATAGAGTAAAGAATACTATGTATACAGCGAGAAAAAGATACACCTCCGGAGAGAAGGTGTTTTTCAAGTGCTACAAAAACAACGTTGAGTTCTGGGAGCGAGGCATAGTGGACAAGAGAATCGGTGACCTGATTTACATAATTAAAGGCCGAAGAATACTCATAAAAGGCTCCAGAATCAACTTAAAAAATGTTACGTTATAGAGCTTGAAGAGAGTATACCGGATGAGGAGGAAGATCCCATTGAGGTAATGTATGATATGCTTCAAGTAGAACCTCCGCAGAATACTCCTGAACCGAGAAGATCCGGTAGGAAACGAAAGTTCACGGACCCATTGGACGTGAATCCAAAACGGAAAAAATATTAAAATTAAGCGGATGGACATATGCATATGAAGTATGCAAATGGATCTACAAAGAAATAGCCATAATCATCAACCCATATAGGAAGCCAGTTTGAAATCCAAAAGGGATTCCAAGGCTTGGGAGGTGGGTGTTATGGTAGGATCCACCTAATTTGCATAGGGGAGTACCAACCATATAAATATGGTTGGTACCGGGAAGAGAGGGAGGAATCAAGAGATTCAACCAGAGACTCTGCCCGACTGCGACTCAGTCAACACATTCTCCAGGAACGGTCTTACCAGGAATATACAAAAGACTATATGTAAATATTGTGTACACTTTCTTGTTTCAATACTTTTTGTTCTAAGTACATTTTGTGTTGCATTATTATTCCATGCATTAGTCAAGTTTCAACAGTTTCATTTGCCATGATAGTAAAATGCCATTAAAAATAATTTCATAGAGCATTTTCTGAAATAAAATTCCCAAAATGCAAGCAGAAGAAAAAATTATAAAACAGTCTTATTAGTATCTTTTATAAGCCAGCCATAATTAGTTGGCTATTTAGGGCTGGGAAGAATAATGTTTTCCTGTACACAGAGTACTAATATTAGCATTAGTATAGCCATTGATACACTAATACTGAATCCGAATAAGGAAAGATGAGGACAGCTGTGACTAGGACGACCATTAGTAGCTATGTGGTGTGTGTTAGGACAGAGTATCCTTGTGAAAAGACGGTTTTGTAATGTTGTCAAACTTTTTTAAATGTTCACAAAATATAGAGTTATCTTCTATGTTAGCCACAGTAGGACATAATGGAATTACATTATGAATGTCTCCAGGCAATTGAGTATTTCTCTTAGGGTCAGTCAGACAATGTCTGTAAACATCAATGAGAAGACCAAATTTGTGTAAGAAATCTGCCCCAATATGACCTTTTCTACATCTGGTAAGACAAAGAAGTGGGTGAAATCCTGTTTCAAGCCCAAATTCAATGTAAGGCACCTCTGACCATATATTTGGATGAGTGACTTATTTACGGCCTGTATGATAAGGGCCTTTTAACTTTTCTGCCCTAGCTGCAGGAATTAAGAATATTTGTGCACCACTGTCCACTAGAAAACATATACCAGTAGTGCAGTCCCAAACAAATAGTAAGCAACAACCATCTCCCACTCTGGTGCACCATGTTGCCTCTGGTCGCCAGCTTAGGCTTTTCCCTGTTTTGAATTGAATAAACGGACTTTTCACATATTATAGTAATTAGCCCTATCCCCAAATTTCTTGTGTAAGTAACAAATTGGGTCCTTATATATCAGCTCATATACAAAACTATTTTTTTACTTTGGAAGCCGGGGAGGCAAACATTCTGTAACCTTCTAAGTCTTCCATCCTAGCCTTTAAACTTCGCTGTCCCTCTCGGATTCTAACCAGCAGATCTGGTTTCTGTGTCTGTATGACAGAAACTGGAGCAGTGTGTCATGAAGTTAGGTGTGCCACATTATCTGCTATTTTAGCTAGCTTTTTGATGGGTGCATTTTAAACCACAGCAGCTAAAACAGTCATACACTGACGGCAAATACTGGAGAAAAGTATGACGTATAATGCCATTCTCATTACCTTCTTCAGCTAAATGTTGCAAATGACGTAGAAATTGCGCCAGCTTCCTGTCTCCCAATTTTTCCTGATGCAGTAGTTGCAACAATTTCTTTTGCTCTGACAAAGACGTCCTTTAGGCACCGCCACAGCATAGCATGATGAAAAAGGTCCTAAACTCAATAAAAAAAAAGTTTTATCATTAAAATGTTTGTTATTATTAAGAGGAAAGAACAAAGTATTATTTAATTATATTTAAAAAATTTTTTCCTCCTTTCTAATACATTCTAAATTTGGTTAAAAAATATGGTTTTTAATTTTTTTTTTTGTCAACTGTGCAAGACTTGTGGGAATTGACGTTTTTGTGTAGCTGTTTCTGGTAAAATGACATTAATTTGGAAATTCTTACAAAATCAAATAATTGTCAGATTTTAATGAAACTTTTAGGACTTATACGAAAATGAATGAATTTATTTTTGAAATTTTATTTCTAGAAGATCTTGGTAAAAATATTTTTTTTAAAAATCTGGTACCCCCACGCCATAAATTAACTTCATGAAATTTTCTAGAATTTCAAGTCGTATTAAAATTGTACTTATAATTAAATGAAGAAATGTATATTTTATTTTTGCGGGATTCTTAAAGCCAAAAATTACATTTTGTTTATATTTCTCTAAAAAAAAATTAAAAATGGGCGTTTCTATTTTATTTTTTCTTCTTTAAGAATCAGCTAAAAATCATAATTTCTATTTGAAATACACCACAGTATTTTGTTTTTTGGAATTAGAAGCTGTGGGGGGGAGCTTTAAAAAGGATTTTTTATTTATGAAAAATACATTTAAATCTTAGGTATGCCGAATTTTTGGAGGTGTTACGAGGATGCATTTCTATAATAAGAAAGTCTCAATAAGGTTAAAATTTATAGTAAGGGATTCTACTGAGTCCTACCTGTTAATACAAAAAAGTTTTCTTTCATGAAGTAGATATAAAATAGAGAAATTTGAAATAGAACTTTTGGAAGATTCTAGATCATTCCAGTACATTCGAGAAGACTCTAGATGATTCGAGAAACATCTAGAAAAATGCAAATTAGGTGTTAGCGCCTATAAAAATGGGATTTTGGAAAAGGGTAGTCAGTTGATGAAAATAATTTTGACGTTTACCGCGTCAAATTTCTGTCTTTTTCCGACTGCTGCCTGACTGGTTTCTTGGATTTTACCCTTTTTCTGTGTTGAACTGCATTTTTGGTTGAGTTTGTTTTTTATTACTGACTTTTTATAAGACTGTTTGAAAAGATTTTGATTTTTTCTTTTTCCGTTTTTTACCTTCCTCAATTTTTAGTTTTACCCCCTTAATCTTTTACTTTCATTCCAGTGTTTTTTTTTTGATTTTCTTTATTTTCTCTTTCAATTATATCTTCGTTCTGTTTATTTTGTAACATTCGTCTGTGTTACGTTTCTAACTCTAATTTCTCGTACTTTCTTTCTTACCTTTTAATATCTGTTAACTTATTTCTCGTGTAGTGCTTTTTTCGTGCCAAATTTGTACTAATCCTTGTATTGACTCTTTGTATTGTCTAACTTGTCTATTTTCTTTTGTTTATTTGTTTTAATTGTTGTCCTCTGTAAAACCTTTTTATTTATCGTTTTCCGTTATTTTTGCTGTCTCGCCTTCGGGCGATTTTCTCTGTCTTTTTTTCGCTACTAGCGAACTTTACTTATTTAGGTCCCCCCGCACACACCGCCTATAGGCGTACTTTATTTACCACTCTCCCCTCCCCTTTCCTTTGTATTTTACCCCCCTCCCCTTCCTTTCCCTTTGTAAAAAATGGAGAAGAAAAAATTCTTTGTCTTTTCTTATAAAAAAGAAAAACTTGTCATCCCTGACATAAAAAGGTCCGTAAAAAAACATTTATTTTCTGTAAAGAAAAAAACACCTGACAAAGACGATACGGAGGAGTATCCTGCGTTACCAAGTACTTTTGTAAATATGGAAATACCCTTCATAAACCCAAAATGACTAAAAGCTCTAAAAATATCGATACCCAAAATGGCAAAAATGAAAATTGTATGGAGGCCAATAGTGCCTCAAAGTCTGACTAGAAAATGAATAATTCAGAGGCCGGCGAATTGCCCTCTTGTTGGAAGTCCCTCCCCACGAGTTTTTTTATCAATGTAGCGGAATTCTTGGAGCGAGCTAAGAGTTACGCACACCTTGTAGTAGAAGGTGGACTCTTAGAAGACGCCCAGGAACTAAGAAAAATTGAAAAACGAATATTGTCGGTTTTCGGCGTGAACAAGCGTACGCGCAAAATTTGTCGCTCGACGAAAGACACAGTGATAAAATCACTGGAGTTCTTTGGGTTCAAGTCCCTCAGAGTTGTGAAAGGAGCCGGCTTTTTCACGTGGGACGTATTTTTATCCACGCCGGAAGATTGCGTGACAGCTTCGAGCAAGGACTTGATAACCAAAGATCTGATCTTGCGGACCGAGTGCCTAGGCCGAAGAAGGACCAGCGTTTCAATATATGAGGTCCCGCCTCAGGTTCTCGGGGAACATGTCGCGGCCTACCTGTCCCAGTTTGGAGAAATACTGGCCGCTTCTTGCGATAGCCTGAGCGGGGGGGGGGTGTAATTTCGATATTCGTTTAGATGAAAAAGCCTTCCTCTCCATCCCCAACTGCCTGGTAGTAGGGAAATTGAAATTGCCGGTCATTGTGACCGGCCATAAACCGGTATGCTGGAAGTGTGGAAAGACTGGTCACCTTTCCTCTTCCTCCCCAGAGAAGAAGGCCTCTGGAATTCAATCTCCCGTTGACCAGAATCCCCATCTGACCGAGTCTTCACCTACCGTCTCGCCTGTAATAGGCAGGCCAGCTTCTGGGACCGGTAGGGAAAATCCTCCGGTTGGTCAAAAGATCACATTCCTCAAAGAGCCTTCGGCCACTGCTAGTGCAGTTGCGGAGAAGGGGGAATGGCTAGTTGCTGGTAAGGCCAGAGGGAAGCGCCGGGCAGCGGGTCCTCAGTCCCCTGAAGCCCCAAGGACGAAAGGCATTAACAGCTCCACTCCCACTGGCAACGTTAAGGGCGATGCCCTGGCCTCTCAAATGTCTTTCCAAGACAAACAAAGGAAATTTGATCCCGGATTTGAAAAGATGGAAAAAAATTAAGGAACTCAAAAAGAAACTGGATAGTCAGCACATCTCTCAATCCCCAAATCCAACTCCTTCCACGTCCTCTACCCGGTCCATCCCTCTCCTAAGAAACGACCTTCGCCCCAGATAACTCCTTCCAAATCCTTCCCTCAGTAGAGATCCCAGCCCTTACAGACATCGATCATTTTATACACCCCTCAATACACCCACACCTTCCCTGTTAAACAAAAACCGTCCGACACTCCTCTACATACACCCAGTCATTCCCCTGTTAAAAAAGCGGATATGCCAACTCCCGCTACCAAACGTCATCGAAGCCCTCTCAGGAGATAAAAGATAAAAAGAAGAAGGCACAGAAGCCTATTTACAAGAAAACGTTTGTCGTGTTTCCCCTGCCCAGGCCGAGAGAGCCAGAGACTACGGAAACCGTATTAAGGACTTGAAATATTTGCTCTCGATTCGACAGTTCGCGGTTAAGGATATAGAAGTGCCTCAAAACTTCCCGCTGGCCCAAAGGGTTCTGACAGTGATCAGAACTGGACCTGGGGCTAAGCAGATTTGGACTATGCTTGATGAAGCCATCAGTGCATATAAAATGGCGTTGCCAATTGCGATCACACAGAACGAACAATTAAAAAAATTAAAGCAACTTTGTGCAGGGAGGGTCCCAGTTTTAGTTCACCCCTCCCTATATAGAGCACTTAAATTGACTTTCCCCTGGGATATCGGCGGAATCTCCCAAGACGGCACCATCAAGACTGAGATGGGCCAGGGGTCTATGGAAGAGGAGGTCGGTATCCTTACCCCGTCCATGTTCAAACCAGTACCTCAACCCTAATCGGTCTTCACTATGTCTCTCTGGTTATCTAGTGTAAATGTCCGTGGCCTGAAGTGGGAGTCTCGCAGGGCGAGGCTCTCTCGCGACCTTCAGCGCCTCGGGGTGAATGATTGTTGTGTACAAGAGACCCGGTTTTCTTCTCATGACCGTGAAGACTTGCTGTCTAAGGGATTCTCCCTTTATTCAGCATGTTTTGATGGTCGTTCGAGGGGTGTCTCTTGGCTGGTGAGCAGGTCTTTGAAGGCTGCATGTACCCTTGTATTCGCAGATCCGGTGGGCAGGCTTTGCGTGCTGGATGTTACTATAAAGGATAAGGCGCCACGTCTCATTGGGGTTTATGCGCCCAATAACTATACTGAGCTGCCTGCTTGATTCGGCAGATCGGGCCGTACTTGATGACATCTCGTCGGGTAGTTTTAGCGGGGGATTGGAATGCCGTCCTTGACCTCGATATATATCGTATAGGGCAAAAACCGGGTACTAACAACCGGGATGTGAAACCATTTCGGGATTTTATCGATGAGTTTGATCTTGTCGATAAGTACCGGAATGAACACCTTCGGGAGGTAGCATGGACTTGGACAAATAGTGGCAGCTCGGTTCCTGGGACGCTTGCTAGCTACCTCGACCGAGTCTTAGTTAGGAGAGTCGATGTAGGGCTCTTAGGGTTTCCACTATATAGTTTATACGGTTCATAGGCTTGTCCGGGTCCATGTAAACTTAGATAAGCCTAAGACTAGGTTGGCTGGCTACTGGAAATTAAACTGTTCACTATTTGGTGAGCAGGATTTCCGGGACTAGCTGTTACTAATGATTCAGAGAGAATTGACGGGGGCGGTTATTGGGAACGCCTGGTCGGATAAATTAAAATCGAAAATTAGAACGTTTGCTGCCGAATTTAGCCGTCGACTCAATCTCGATAGATTAGCGGCGCAAACGGCTTTAGAACAAAAAGTTGATCGGGCAGTGAAATCCCGTGATAGTGGGGAAATAGCCTTAGCTAAGGCAGAGTTGTCCTCCTTGCTTATCAAGAAGGATCAAGCTCTGGTAGTTAGGGCTAGGTTAAAAAGAATGTCCTCTGAGGCGACGAATATGGCCGCTGCACTGCGTGCAGAGGAAAATCGGAGCGCGGCTCAGCGTCATATCGCGTGCGTCACATTGCCGGATAATCGGACCGTGACTACAAACGCGGGCATATGCGAGGCCTTTCGGGATTACTTTCAGGAGCTTTTCACCAGGGAGCCCGGTCTGAGCCCTGCTCAGTTCGACGCCTATTTGGCCGACTTTCCCTGCCTCGAGGCATCTGAAGCGGCTGGGTGCGAGGGTCCCATTACAGAGTCGAAAATCTAGGAAGCGCTGAAACAGGTTGGCCTGGATAAATTTCCGGGACTAGATGGTCTTCCCTATGCAGTTTACTTGAGGCAGTCGCCCGTTTTTGTTCCTTTACTGGAGCTGATCTTCAACAACTGGATGAAGCAGGGGCCTATACCCCAACGCTTCACCAGGGGTGTGATCAAGTTGCTGCGTAAGGACAAGAACGGTGGGGATGGGTTAGGGAACTTTCGTCTTTTGACTATGTTAAACACAGAGTTAAAGATTTTGGTGAAGATCTTAGCCAACCGCTTGCAGCTTGTCCTGTCTAGTCTTATTGGCTCCGAGCAGACTTGTGCTGTGAAGGGCAGGACTATTCAGGATAACCTGCATATGGTACGCTTGATCTTAGAAGTCGACAGTGAAGCCGTGCTGATAAATTTAGATCAGTCCAAGGCCTTCGATAGGGTTGACCATCGCTTTCTGGAAGCTGTCCTTTCGGCTGCCGGTTTCGGAGCCGACTTTCGCTCCTGGATCCGATTTCGCTCCTGGATCCGACTTTCGCTCCTGGATCCGACTTTTTGTGGCGCCCCCGGTGCGCTGGTGGAAGTGAATGGGGTAAGATCGAAGCCTTTCGTATTGTCTCGCTCCATTCGTCAAGGTTGTCCGTTATCGCCTTTGCTTTACGTTTTTGCGTTGGAACCATTCCTTCGCAAGTTAAATGCGAATCCGGTCCTACGTGGAATCTCCCTGCCTGGGGCTACCACCTCAGCCAGGTATTCCGCCTATGCTGATGACGTTTCGGTTCTTGTGTCGAGCAGAGCCGAGATTGACGAAGTCAGCAAAGAGATCAGTGGTTATGAGATGGTGACAGGGGCCAAGATCAACCGCGATAAATCTGTTGGCTTGCGTTTGGGTGCGTGGAAGGGAGATTCTCTTCCCGGACCTTTCCTCTGGACGGATGGGCCGATCAAGATTCTCGGCGTCTGGTTCGGTCCTGATCTCCAGTTGGATATGAATTGGTCGGAGGTGCAAGGGAAGACCGAGATCGCAATTAATTTGTGGTCTCGGAGGAGGCTTTCCTTGAAGGGGAGGGCGGAAGTATGTGTTTCACACATCTACCCGATTCTCCTTTACCGACTCTCTGAAGGCGGTCTGGGCATGCCTAGCATTGAGATTCGTCAACATATGCTTCGCATCGCCTTCTTAGACCGAATGTGTCGCGAATCGGATGAGGTGGGCGCCTTCTGGAAGGAAGACGTCCGTAGAAACTTCCCATCCCTGAGAAGTGTGCACTCGTGCGAGGAGGAGGCCGGCCGTACGCCTCGAGCCGAGTTCTCCTTCTACCGTGAATGTCGTTGTGCTCTGAAACGCCTCTTACGGGCGACGGATGGCCTCTCCAACGCCCAGCGTTGTCTCGTAGGGCATTGTATCAAGTGTTAATTAAGGGGTGCTTTTCAGGATGATCTGATTGACGAGCTCGGGCTTACGAAGCAGGAGGCTCGCTCGATATGGCCTTGGGCGCCTGGGTTGAAAAGCCTCACTAACGATGAGGCATCACTCACCTGGCTGGTGATTTGTGAGACCCTCTGGGTCGTCAAAAGACTGTTCAGCGTGCTTGAATAAGTCTCCAAACTGCCGTCGCTGTTTTGGGGAAGTCGAGACCATTGGTCACGCCTTCTTTCATTGCAGGGTGGTAGTGCCGTTGTGCAAGTTTGTTGATGGCCTCATAGTCCGCATGCTGCAGGGAAAGTTTTTTGTCCTTGAGGCCAGTTCTGTTTGTAGCAATGTGGTGCCGCAGATGACGAAGGCTGAACATTATGTGTTCTGTTGCTTACTAGGTGTTATGAGAGTCGTGATTTGGACGACGCGTCAGAAGGGATTCTATGAGGGCGATGGTTCACTTCTTCCCAACTGATCTTATACTTTAAGCATCAGCTTAAAGTCAAGATTAGGACGGAAAGGCGGCGGCTCACCTCATTAGAATTCAGCAAAAGGTGGGTGAATTTTGCGCGTTTGTGTCATGTAAAAGGGGCTGACCTGGAGTGGCATTTTGATGCCAGTTAGGCATCAGGATATTGTTTTCCTGGGTTGAACTTTGGCAACCCTTCCCTGGTTTAGGTTAGAAGTTAGGTTTTTGATGCTTTAGTTTTCTTTCTTTACTTTTCCTGTTAACTTAGCTAGGATATGTTTGCTCATTGGTCTCTTTTATTTCTGTCCCCTTTTTTCCTTTAGTTTAACTCCCCATCCACTCCCTCGTTAGGTGGTTAGTGATTTCAGTTCTCTGGTGGATGCGCGGTACCTTTCATTTTGCGTGTGTGCTTTTCGTATTTGTTTTTGTGTCTGAATGAGTGCATGTCTGTGTGAGTGTTTGGGATGAATGAATGGTTTTCTATTTTCCGCATCGATTTCGTCCAGTTAACTGAATTTTCTGCCACATTTAATGTTTGTTGGGGGGGGGGGGTTATTACTAACACGATTTTGTTTAGTTTCTTGCAAGTAGTTTATTACCGTACTGTATATATATCATTGGGGTGCTTTTTTAGCTTGTTGTTTTTATTCCCCTCCCCACACAGACAAAGATTTGTACATACGGGGTCTAGTTAGGTTGTTCATTGAGACAACGAGGTATTTTGGTGAATGTAGTAAGAAAGGTAAGTATGAATGTGAATTAAATATTTGTTTGTGATTTAGCTCTGTGTTTTGGTAAATCATTTTTTCCTTTGTTACAATTATCAACACGTAACAGGAGGTACCTAGATGGCTATATCTTTGTGTTTTCCTTGTGATCGTTATTAGTAAAGAATGATTGAGAGAAAAGTAAGTAGCAGTAATAATGGCGAAAACTGTATAAATGTGTCTCAGAAATAGAGCGATGCCAAAGCTATACTTATCGACATTTAAAAAATAATTACTTTACTTGTTGGACATAGATATTAAAAGACAAAATAAGCCCACAATACTCCTGACAAATTTTTTTTTTACAGTAAGATTCAAGGCCTGAAGGCCACATGAGGTAGAGGGTTAAGAGGCAGTTTATTTACATTATTTACTTTGATCGGACTGTTGTCCTTATCTTTATTGTCATGTTCACAATGTTTCAGCCATTGTACGCTCCAGCCTTCTTCAGGTGATTGGAATTTAAAAACTGAACCCTTTATTTCATCCAGTGGGGTAGATTGTTCTAGTTACATGTGCCATGCCTCTTCTGGATGTCTCAGTTATCTTATTTAACGCATCTCTCCACGTTTATTGTTCACCATTGTCATAGCCAGGTATTGAACTTATAATTTTTTGGTTCAATTCACTGGATCCAGCCAACATTTTGTTTCAATTTCTTTTACTTCCTCGTTACTCACATGTTTTTTCCATCTTACTCTCAGCATCCTTTAGAACTACATTTCTGTTGCTTCAAGTCTCTTCTTCATCTACGAGGAGATTGTCTAGCGTTCACTGCCATATAGGAGGACTGATATTACATAACAGTTCTGTACTCTTTGTTTCTAAAGACATTTTCCTGTTTCTTAATACTTAGCATTTGGAAGGTATTTTTTTTGCTGTAAAATGATGAGACCTATTTGCCAATCTAGTACTGCATTTAAATTCATAAAGTTTAGATGCCAAAGAGAAAAGCTCATCAAAACAGTTATGAAAGTATAGAAAAGGTACTGGGAAGATACATTAGGGCACTGGGAAAGTGACTGTAGCCAGTGTGCCATGTCAGGATCAATAAAATTGCAGATTCTTTTTGGGATTTTAGCAAGAATCTCCAAATATATAGAGGCAACAGACCAGATAACACTAGATAATCAGCGAGACATTTTTCAAAAGTCCTAATTATTTACCATGCCCTCGGATTTTTGATCAAATTTTTAAACTAATGATATTTGATGGAGAGAAGCATTTATTTGACACAACATAGATTGAACATTGTACAATGAAAATTTGGGATCCAAATTCAGCTCTATTAGGTGATGAACTTATTAATTTGCCTTCTCATATTTAAAAAAAAATGTGGTTCTACAGAAAGAGGCTGAGAATACCATGGACTGAACATGTGAGTAACAGAAGATTTAAGGGAAAAGGAAGTTTATATTTAGACAGTTTAAATTTCTAGGACGCAATAAGGAAGGAGTGTTTGGAGAATTTGATACTCACAGGATAAGAATGACAGTAAAGCAAATAAACTATCTAACAACCTTGTGTAAATTGATGTCAGAGCAGGAAGTAGGAGGGATGGTGAAAAGACAAAGCTTGCTGAGCTACAAAGGATAGGAAATTGGGGAGAGTCATGAATAAGAAGTATCCTTCTTTGTTATTGTCATATTGTAAACCTATCAGTCGTGCCAGCAAATAAAGGGTGTTCCAATAACTTGGACCGGTTTTAAATGTGAATTAAGTTTAATTGTTTAATGATTTTCTTTTTCTTTCAGATTTAACAACTTCAGTCTTTGGCAATTTCAACCATGGAAAGATTAACAATCAAAGTTTCCTCTCTGTGCCTTTTCTATATATAAATTCGCTTCGCTATAGTAACTAGACTGGTGTTGAGCTCTTATTGATTTACAGTTGGGTTGGTAAGATATAACCGTAAATTCCATGCTAACAGTTTCTTTTCTCGAACTTCTTGGTTGTGAAACTCCCTTCTGGTTCCATGCTTTCTAGCCAACTTTAATCTGTAAAAATTTAAATACAATTTCAATTGCTATCCACTGTCCTGATTATTCTTTTTGTTCTTGGTCATTAGTAATGTTTCTAATTCTTCCACACCCAGTAACCTTAACCTGTCTTAATGTCTTTACTGCCTTGCTTGTAGTGAAATCATTTTTTTAAAATGGTAAAATTAAGAGAACTATGATAAAGGTGTGTCTTTAAACAAGATTTACTCAACCTTTGTAATGAGATGGTCTTAAGAGATCTTGAAGATCTACCAGAAATTTGGCTGTAGTCCTAACAACACAGGAAACACTAATGACAGAAGGACTATTAACTATCATAAGACAGAATGTGTGGTAGTCAGTAAGAGAAACAGCTAAAAGCATGAACTTCAGATCAGAGACATCAGAATCTGGGTTGTATAGTAATCTGGCAGAGGAACAAGCTTGCCCAAGAATTTAATAAAATTGGCAAACGTGGAAAAGTGGCACCTCATGACTAGCTGCTTTGGGTAGGTGGAGCTTGGAAGCCCAGTAAAGTAGGCCGTCTAGTGAAAAGAAAACCCTGATTTTAAATCTCCATGAAAAAGGCTATGGTAGACAGACAGAAAACCCAGAGTAGATTCCCGAAGGTGGTTTGCTGTCAACACTAACAATTCTTGCAGCTAAGTTGTCCCCAAACATAATGCCTTTTATTCCTTTGGATCTTGTCTGTACTGCAGAGGTGGTAGTGCATGTCATCTTGGCAATGCACAGCCTCCATACATCATCACACAGGTCTGCATCCTACAGAGGTCATTCCAGCTTCACTACCAAAAGAAGGAATTTTGACTAAACAGGGTGCTTTCTTTTATCTTGTAAGATAAACGGATCCCTACTATGTCGTGGTTGGAGTGAACAAAGCAGATTTACTAAATAAATGAAAATGAGTATGGGGATACAGAAGGTTGAGAACACTATAATCGAAAAAGGAAACTGAACAAAATCGTTCATTAGAACCTATAAAACACTTCATTAGGGCTTTGAGATTGGAATTGGTGAGAATCTAAACCTGTATTCCTAACATAAAAGGGTGTTTTGGTAACAGAATCTTTCACTAATTCAGCGTACAAAAATTATCAGAATATTTTCCTGTACACCCAAAATACATTTATTTCTTATAGCTCGACCCTACTTCAGAAAATAAAGGAATATATTTGTGTATTCATTGAGCAGACCCAGTAAGTCCACTCAGGGCATCTGATTTTTGTCAAGAGAATCTTCTTTGAAGGAATGGGTCTCTATAGCAATTCCAGTGTCTGAACTCTTTATACACAGAAAGGCCCATACCAGCAGTCAATGGGATAGTCAGTAAGGCGCATTTTGACCCCTGGTTATTACAGATATGGAGTTACCTTTAGCTAGAGTCATATTAATTGACTTAAAGAAAGAGTAACTGACTAAAAAGAAAGAATGGCGACAAAAGAAGTCACTATTTTTGTTAAACTGACAGTTCATAGGAAAAGGTCTAAAAGTAATGGAGATTAGCGTTCACTCCAGCAGCAAACAAATAATCCCTGACTTCGTGGAGTTGATGCCTTGCCTGGGTTGATTTTGATTTTAAAAAAATAATTCTTTTCTTTCTTTTCCCGAAGTGATGAAAATTCACTTCCCCAGACAGCAAATGCAGTTACAAAACTGGACACCTCAGTCATGTCGGAACGATCTCTTGTTTCCAATGCTTCGTCAATAGGCTTGCTTCCCGATGACCACTTGAATAGTATGTATGCTTTTATTCATGTACAATCACCTAATACTTCAGTGTGTAAGTCTTTTGTGCATACACAATAAATTATCAATCAAGGCAAAATACAGTCAGGATCAGCCCTGTAAAAACACCATGCATGTAAATAAATTTAATGAGCTTGACTGCAATTTAAACTTGGTTATCCCATTGTTGCGGACCCGGTAGCGTGCAGTGCTGGTTTATTAAAAGGTGGCCTTGTGCCAGACACTACACAAAACTACCGAATCCACAAACAAAGTTGTTGTGTCGTGGCACAATAGTAAAAATAAGAAAATCAAGTCGAAGTTGGTTTAAGGAACAAGTGTATTTAACATCACAGATACAAAGGTAGAAAAACGGGTACTACTCAGCTAGGCAGTTGTAGTACTGTCGTTGCTTACACCGGGTAGGTATTACTGGCACTAATTCCCTTGTGTTAGAGGCCGGTGCAACAAAAGTAAAAATATTGAGTGAGTGAACTTAGTGAGGAAAAGGGGTCATTCAACAAGTGCATGAATATAATACAAGTAGATAGCCGGAATTAAACGACAAAATGAGTCTGGTTGAAAAACATAAATGAAATTTTATTATATTTAAACAAGTAAGTTGTCTCGTCAGTTGAGACCATCAGTGAAGTTACTGGATCTTAGAAATTAGTGAAAAAATGTCGTAACAAGTAGTCACTGAAGGAATGTCTGTGTTCCGCGCCAAAATAGAAAACCAAGATAGCTAGACGGGAGAAGTTCCATCAGAAAAAAAAGTTCTGGAAAAATGACTTGTTAAACGCAAGGTGTAAGTATACACAAATAGGAAAAGTACTCACTGTGAAGTTTGATAGTGTGAGTGTAATGTAATATTTTTTTGGTACTGGTTCAAAGTAGTTAGAAGGTTCAAAGGTGTATGAACAGATTATCAACTTTCATTGAAGAGAATTCAGAGTTGTTTGCATCAAGACGAGGTTGAGTCTTGGAATGGTCTGAGAGCGACCGTGTTGTAGAACTCTGGTAGTGAATAGAGGAAAGTTCGAAAGTTGTTCGCATCAAGACGAGAAGTTGTCCTGGAAAAATATATATTGACGACGGTGTCGTAGGAACTCGACATTTTCTAGTTGAAAACGGAGAAAAGGTTCAACAAGCTGTTGCTTCAAGACGGGGATAAGTCTTGGAAAAATGTAATATCGGCATGTTGAAATTTTGGTTAGTTAGGAATAAGATATTCCGACCCGCGTATGGGTTAGGGGCACGGAATAAATGAGTGAACCGTCTAGCTTGAAGATCAGGCCGCTACTGAGTTGGAAACGCTGTTCGTTTGTGATGTCAGGAAAACGCGCGGGAAAAAATTCAAATTCTGATTTTAGACGTTATCAGGAGCAGCTAGTAAGGAACCTTCCTCACGCCAGCCAAAAAGGCTGTTTACTGCTATGTCTGGCTTAAAGAGAGAGGAAGGGGTGCAATCCGCGGGCACGCGCGCACACACGCACAAGTGTGGAAGGAAGGGAGGAAAACTCGCGCGCGCGTAAAATGTAGGTGGAAATACTGTGTTATTCCACACCATTGCTCATTTTGACCCACAATCTGTTGCACTACCTGCACATTCACAAATGTTGGATGTACAAGGAATTAGATGGTCCTGAAAAAAGAAAAGCTGTTTATCTACAGCCAAGTGATGGAAATTGTTTTGTGTCAGCCCCACTATCTTCTCAACTGAGCAATGGTGGGAAGAAAAAAGATCATTTGGGTCTTCAGTAATGATACCAATATTGATACTCTGGCTTCCATCTTTAAAGTCTATTCAAGAACCATCAAGAGAACAAAGAATAAGTTTAAAAAGAGGGAACAGTAGAGAGGAAAACTGGATCAGGAGGTCACAACAGGAAGAGGGATCCTCATTTCAACTTAGAGCTAAAGATATCAATTAGAAATGATCCAATTTAATTTCAATCCTTCATCAGCTTCCGATCCTTAGCCATGATTAGTTAATGATGAACATGTCATTTTTGTTTGATAGATTTCATCACGATTCTTCTGTTAAGCTTAGAGAGCAATTAATACATTCTTATTGCTCAAAGTAGAGTCCAATAGTGTTATAAAGACCTTGGAGAATTCCAGTAAAATAACTTTAATCATTTCTAAGATACAACGGTTCAAAGCTTACTCTAACACATAGACAGTTTTGCTTTTACACCCGGTATATATGAGATTTAAAAATCTTTGATTAATATTGCTTATCTTTTTTGCTTATCCTTTCCTTGCTCTTTCTTCCCCTTTGTTTTAATATATTTGTAAGCATCTGTCCCATTTATGGGTTAAATAGTAAAGAAAACTGGGGTCTTCAGCCTTGGTTGGCAGCTGGTCTAGAAGGGCAACTCTGAGTTCGAAATCCCTATGTAGCCCTGGCAAAGCATATAATATGCATCTAATTCCAGTAGAGTTTGTTACTTTCATTTATGCATGCATACTTTGAGGGAATGTATGAATCCTTTACCCCTAGGGGGTTGTTTTCCCTCCAGTGGGAAGCTATTTCAGACATGAAAGACCATCAGAGTCTGTCTATATTTCTGAGATGAGGTATTATGTACATTATTTACATTATTCGGACTATTGTCCTCATCTTTGTCGCCATATTTATCACAACGTTTCGGCCGTTGTACACTCTGGCCTTCGTCAGGTGGTTGGAATGTCAAACCATCAAAACATGGCACGTGGAACTAGAACAGTCTACCCCAGTGAGCAAAATAAAGGGTTCAGTTCGACATTCCAACCACCTGAAGAAGGCTGGAGCGTACAACGGCCAAAACGTTGTGATAAATATAGCGACAAAGATGAGGGCAATAGTCCGAATAATGTAAATAATGAAAGACCACGTCTACATTGTTTGATTGTTAAGACACCCCTAAAACCCTTTTTTTTCTATCGTTCTGACGTTGACTCAGCCAATCAAAATCGACTTCTTATTTTGTCTTCCACCTAACCTCAAAGGTCTACCTCAGGAAGTTGGAGTAGCAATACACATCCTCTAAAAAATAATAGTCTTTTAAACTATTATCCATAGTTGGAGCGTATGGGACTTGAGTGATTCTCTGTTAATGCATATATTTTTGTCTTGATTTCTTTATTCACCATTTTTGTCTGTAAGAAAAGGAACTTGGCCTGTGCAATGTCAGGTATCATTGCTAGTATTAAACGTTAAAATCTATTAAAGTTTACTCATGTTTTTTTTCTGTTCTAATCTTGAAAAGTTGGTTTGACAGCATTTTACAGGAGAATATAATATATAAATTTTTATACATTGTTTCCTCACTTCATTTAGTTTCTGCTTTTTGTTTTCATCACTTTTATTATTATATATCCCACATTGTGATAATTGAAGATCTGCCAAGAAAGGTGAGATGTGGTAAGGACCTAAACCTCAAATTTACTTTGGATGATCTAGTGATTTCTTTGCAGATTTGTTGGCTTGTATGGATAGGCATACCTTTCTTTGAACCATATATTGCTAATAAGGGCTTATGGTCTATTTGCAATGTGTAATTCCTTCCATGAATAAATTTATGGAATCTCTTCATAGCGAATATGATTGCTAGAGCTTCTTTCTCTATCTGGCTGTAATTTCTCTCTGCCAGTAGAAGTGAGCATGACGCATGAGAGAAAGCTTTCATTTTACCACCATCGTATTTGTATAAAATCACCACTCCAACTAGCATCTGACGCTACTAAAATTTTTACTTTTGGATTGTAGTGCCCTAACGATAAATTAGATGTAAAACTTTTTTATCTCGTCAAACGCTTTTTGACATTTGTGATTCCAATTCCACTTTGCTTTCTTTTTTATTCAGTAGAGCTGTTAAATTATGTAGCAAATGTACATAAACTTGATAATGATCATCCAGTCCAAAAAAAGCTTGTGACGTAGTTATGTTTGCTGGTGTAGGCATATTCCTAATTGCATTTGCTCTCAACGGATCTGGTTTCCTATCATTTTTATCAGTAATTTTGACCCGGGTATTTTATTTTTGACAAAAAATAATTCACATTTTTCTTCACTAAGCTTGAATCCATATTCTCTTAGTTTTTGAATACTTGTTTTGACACGCGCAACGTGATCAAAATACCAGCCAAATAAGCCACAGCGAAATCCCAATCCACTAGCATGGTATCCATGGCTTGTTGAAAAGTAGCGGGTGCTGCCTTTATACCAAAAGGAAGTCGGTTAGTTTGTATAAATCTCTGTACATATTTATGGTTCTTAAGTCAGAACTTTCAAAGTACTGTTGTAAAAGTTTAAATAAGCACTCATTTGGGGTCCACGGACAGATTAAACCATTTTACAGTGGTTCTTATGGGAAAATAGTTTCGGTTTACGAATATTTCTGGTCACGAACGGCCTTCATAAGCGAATTAAATTCGTGAATCGCGGTTCAACTATATATATATATATATATATATATATATATATATATATATATATATATATATATACACATTATTTATTTAAAAATAGGATTCCTTCGCTACGTAAGAGTTCTCATGTTTCAAAACAAGAGCCTAAAACTTCAATATAATTATTTGAATTATATTGAACTTAAGTACCAAACTCTGTTCCATCTATGGTAACGGCTAGAGCAATTATTTAAAAAAGGGGCATAAGGGTTAATAATTTGTATCAATATCTTAGTTACATTCAAAGAGGTCAAGTCAGAGTAAGGTTGGGGTGACATCGTCTAATCTGGTTAACCGTCAGGCCTGACGATTGCATATAGCATGAAACAGACTGTCGCATCTAAGTGTTGACTTCTATGTTCACTTTTATATTTACACACGCTCTATCTCTGATATTGAGCACTTTATCCCATAAATATAGCACACCTTAAGACTATATTTCTTTATATATATATATATATATATATATATATATATATATATATATATATATATATATAATATAAAAAAAAAAGAACAGTAAGATATAAATTCCGGTGTTTTGTCTTTTCTATTTTTGAAACATGGTTGGAACTGTGTAGCGAAAAAACACATTTTAAATCAATTAATTTATAATATTATATATATATATATATATATATATATATATATATATATATATATATATATATATATATATATATATATATATATATATATATATATATATATATATGTCATGTTTAATGTATGGATTCTTGCTACACGATATTTTTCAAAGTCCTGGTAGGTTTTATCATTTTATACTGGTTTTATGTTTATTTTGTACATTATTAAATCTATATGACTAAGCAGTTTTTCTTGATCAGACGGAGAACATTTCTTCCCCCCTCTTATATTGTTTGTGTGTGCAATTATCTTTTTTGTACTAATCTTCATACAAGTCTTGAGAACCACTCAATATAAAGATTTTCTGAATGAGATATGTAATGTGAGCTTGTGAGAAAGTACGTAGTGATTATTTTCACGATATGGAGGACAGATACCGTTTGACATGAAAGGTTAAGATTGTAGTGCTCAGGGAAGCATACATACGGGGTCTCTCCCACAAAGTGGTCTCTCAGTGGAACTTTTGGAACTTTCTTACCAATGGAATATGCAGGGAATGAGGGCGATTCAACCCTGCAGGTGGAGCAAAGCGAGTGTTAGCTGTAAATGACTGAATTGATGGCATTAAAGAATTTGTCTCGAAACCGTTTACCGCATATACTTCTGGCGTTAGTGTAAATTAACGCCTTTTTCCCATATATCTAATTTATAAACTATAATTTTGGAAAGTGATAATTTCACTGAAGCATTATGTATTGGGAAAGTCCTAAGTTTCCATCTGAAATCAAGAAAATATGAACTCTAAGGAAATTCTTAACGTTTTCTGGGGAGAAAAGAAGTTTTCAGTTGAAAATAACGTCAGGAGGAAATGGATTAAAAGAAACAGAAATAGAAAAATGAAATTAAAAAGATACATCAAGAAAAACATGTACCTACAACACGATTGTAAGAATAACATTGTATTTTACAAATAAACTGCTATTTTGTTAGATGATAATAAAAACAAGGAATGTGATGTTTTTTAGAGATTCGTCACAACTTCTTTATCGATCCGAAGAACAAACAGAAAGTATGAGCAAGCAGAATAATTTTTTGTAAATAATTAATCTCGTTAAAATTCTTTATTTGACGATAAGTGTATAAATTATAAACTTTTAATGATACTTTAAACACATTTAAAATTTCTATCATTAAATCCCAAATGATTTTCTTCAGACGTGATGTGTCAATAGCACGCACGTTTATGTGAATTCTTTCGTGTCATCTATTTTAAGATATAATCTAATGATTATATTCAGGTTTCAATAAAAGATCTGTTAATTGGTTATTTTTACAGTGATGTGATGTCCACACACACGCGCCCTACACATACAACGAGGATAATGTTTCGCCAAAAAAAACAAAATACCTAGGCTATTTCTGCAGGATAAGGTTTTTATGACAATCAGTCCTTGTAATTATAGTGCTCGATATCAAGAGATAGATCATCTATATTAATATTGTTCTATGGCCTACATAAATAAAATGTTGGTGATACTTTTCAAGGGCATGTGATCGTTGTGAATTTATTAATTAAAATATATGCAGTTGTTAAAATTATTAAAAAGTGGATAACAAACAAGTAAACGCCAGCATCTTAGGGTTTTAATTATTTAAATATAAAACCCTATTAATTTGTTATATTTAATTAAAATTTGGCTTAAGTCTTAAAGAAAATAATTCGGCATAATCTATCTTCTTATACGATCTACGTTGTTTATGTATATTTTTGTGCAAACTATAAAAATACCCTTCTTAAGGGTTTCTTTATATAAAGTAGAGTCTTATTGCGTACGCAGAACTCCTAAGTATGAAATATATCTAATATGTAACTGTAGCAGTGTTAGAAAGACTTACTAGATATTTGAATTTTCTTACTTGCTTTTATATATATATATATATATATATATATATATATATATATATATATATATTGAAATCTTTATAAATTATTCAATTTCAAATTTTAAAATGAAAACAAATCTTGTAGAAATACATTTTTCGTCGAAATATTTTTCTTCAGACAGTCCCTACACGCAAGCTATCAATCTGCCACTAGGTGGCATGCCACTGGCGTTTAACGCTGGTGGCCAGCTGTTGGACGGCCGGCGTGTTCGTCTCGACAATGCTACCACTGGCAAGGGTACTAGAGGCACACCGGTAGCTTCTCGCAGAGAACAGTTGTCGTTTCTCATGGGCACTTGTGGGTACACCTTGCGGATTTTTCTCTCCATGCAGTGATCACAATTACTCTCTCTCTCTCTGAGTGCATGTCAACTCATCTGTTTGTATCTTCTGATATAAAAATCTTGTCTCTTGAAATCTCTGGTTAACGCAAATAATAATAACAATAACAATAATAATAATCATAAAAATAATAATGCTGAGGACCATCGGGTTGAAAGCTGAGACAGAAGGCCTAATTATTGCAGCTCAGGAACTAGATCCTATCATTGTAATATAATCATAAATGGAACTAACCCGAAATGCAGGATCTGCTGATATGATGAAACTGTCGACCATATTATCTCAGGATGTCCGGAACTATCAAAAAATGAATATACCCACAGATATAATAAGGTAGTGACATATTTGCACGCGAAGATATGCTAGAAGCACAAAATCAAAACCAGTGAGAAATGTTATGAGCACCAACCAGACACAGTTACCCAAAATAACGATGCAACTATCCTCTGGAACATGCCAATTCAAACTGACAGAAAAAAATAAAAGCCAACAGACCTGATATTATCATACAAGACAAAAAATTCATGAAGGGTATGCTTATTGACATAGCAGTACCATCTGCGAGAAACAAGGATGTCGGGAATGGAAACTTAGACTGTAGCAATTGTAATCGGAGCTCTGGGCTTCGTGAGAACAGTTTCAGGTAAAATCAACATACAAGTTGCCCAGAAGATTTCCCTAAAGGAAAGTGCTATCAATTGAATGACAATTCTCCTATAGGGCCTAAGGACCACAGTTTGGAACCGGCTCTACAGGATACAAAGCAAGAAGAAGAAGAAGGAGGAGGAGGCAGCAGCGACAACAGAAGAAGAAGATTATTATTCAGCATAGCCAAAACCAGGATTGATAATGTACAGCATTGCTTTTGTTCAGTCAGTGGAATGATAGTCATTCGACCCTGTAGATATAGCAAAGTGAATGTTAGCTGTAAATGCCTGAATTAGTAGAACTAAAGAATGTGTCTCGAAACCGTTTAGTCTATATACTCCTGGTGTCTAATGTCCTAATAATGTACAATACTAATTATAATAATAATAATTATTATGTTTTTGTTTTCATCGGTCTAATGTATATGTGTGTGTGTTTCATTTGATGCGAATAAATTGTTAATCACGCGTCATGGTAACATTGCCCAGATTAAAAAAAATTGAAGATAGTAAAAATTTATGGAACGTATTTGTGCATTATAAAAAGTTGGCATCCTATGCATTGATCTAGCGGTGTAGTATAATGTTTAGATATTAAATTAGGAGTTAATAAGATTAAATTATGTTACTTTAAGTAAATAGAGAAATGTAACCTTTATGAAGTAATTAGAGAAATGTAAACTTCATATGAAGAAAATGAATAAAATTCGATTTACGTACAATATGATTACAATCAGGCAACATCAGGTCGATCATCATGAACCAATAGACACCGAGGCAGTTTTTCCGACCGTTCAATACTCATCATGTCCTTTGCATTAACTTAGTTTATTATCAAACGACATTATTTGATCTATTTTAAACCTGATCTCATTTATTGGGAATAGTTATTGGAAAATTCTGGTTACCCCAAATTATATTTTCAGTCAATAATACGTTTTCCATTCAATTCAGTCAGCATTTGACATTGATTCCTCGTAAATACCATGTCCCTTCAAGAACTAAGTGATCATGGTCCTCCGCAGCTCATTTAATATATGTAAGCGAAATTAGAATTGACTTGCCAAGTTCAAATTTGCAAAAAGGCAAGGGTATGAATTCCTCTTATTAGGAGTTAAATAGCAGTACAGACTGAGCTTCTGTAGTCTTAGTTGGCAAACAATTTATAGAAACAACAACTGATTCGGCATGGTGTTAACAACTATATAAAAATAAATAAAAACATTATTGCAGCGACATCTAGCGTGGTGAGGCTGTGGCTCTATAGTCCACAGGGAAGTTTAAGAAGGTCAGAAAGAGAAGCTGTGCATTGCCAAGACGGAACGGTTTCACGTTACCTTGTCCACTGTTTTAAATTCAGAACTGTTGTTCTAGAATGGTTGCCAGCCAAAGCTAGAGTCTAGTCTGTTCTGCTGTTTAACTCACAGCTGAGCGAGGAGAGATGGAATCCTACTTTTTCCTTCAGTACACCCTACGTATATTTTGACTGGCCACTTGTATCTTTTACTTCTTATTTGTAAATTAATCCTTCAGTTTTGCAAACTCCATCTAGTGGACATCTACTTTTATTTCTACAGTTACATATTTCATTGTTAACGATATCTTGCTGCACGTTGGTTTTGAAATTCCTGGCATTTTGTCTTTTATTTTCGTTTCTAAATTACTAGTACAGCTGTAGCTTAATTTATCTGTATTTTTTATTGAAGATCTTGTGTATTTTGGAATTTTGGGGGATGTGTTTATTAAGTAAATTGAAACATATTTTCTCTATTTGACATTTCACCTCTAAGTTAAAAGGGGATGTCAAACCAAATAACATTTTTCTTTTTCTCGAATTATTCTTCATTTGTTGTTTTATTTGAGGTTTAAATTCCAGTTTAATTTTATGCCTCTCTTCTTTTAAAGTTTTTCTTATTCTTTATTTTTGTCAGCAAAAATTTTATTAGAGGATTTTCTAGATAACTTGGACCTTATACATTTAGGGATGCGCTTAATTATAATCACAGGGTGGTTGGATATAGCATTCACGTATTTTAATTTTGTGTTGGGTCTCATGTATGGGGAGACACTGTCAGTTTGTAGATTTAATTCTACATCCAAATATTGGACGGTCTTATTAATATCGATCTCTATTTCAAAGTCAAGACTTGAAGAGTTTGAAGAGCAACTTTCTTATATTGTCATTTACTCTTTTGTCTGGCACTATCACCAGCCCGTCATCCCTATACAGGCCGTGGTTGTTTATGTGTACTATTTTGTTGATTTTTTGTAAAATATATAAGCTACTACTTCAGAAACCTCAGCATCATCAAACGAACCTTGTGGTACATCGAAGTCACCGTTTTTTATTTTTTTCCATTGTGGAACAATATTGATTTACGGCAATATAAAATTATATTTATTTGTCCAGGTGTTATATTTACAAAGTCCTTAGCGAAATCCAAATCTTCAAATAGTTCTCTTTAGATATGGATTTATGTCGTATCTTATATATATTATATAATATATATTTATCTTTATTTTTAATTTCGTAGAAGCAAGAAATAAACCCACTTGTGTCCTTCCATTGATTAGCTTGCGTAGCCATCTTTAATAAGTATTGTGAGACCGGAACTACCTACACAATAGACTCTTCCAGGTCTATATTAAGTATGCGACACAACACTCAAGACTGAGACATAGAGAGTGACAGAGAGTAACATAGAGAGACAGTGAGAGTCTCGTACGACTACCAGTGTTGGACACTAACATATAGTAAGCTCCGCTTACACTATTTCTGTAACCGGTTGTTAATATATCTTTCTTACATCTAATCCGTGTTCCGTGTTTTCCTTCTGTAGTCCCAACTTTGGCACCCACCTCAGTGGCGACGAGGATTCGAGAAACGCACTCACGGCGAAACCTCAATACCTTACCAGTTCCACATATGTGTCGACGAAGAATTCGAGAAACGCATTCACGTCGAAAAACCGCAATATCTTGCCAGTCCCACAACAGTGGCGACAGAAAGATTCGAGAATTTCGTTCTCACCATATCAATAGCGACAGAGTACTCGAAAAATACACAAACTACACGCGTTCCCACAGCAGTGTTGAACGAGAAATTAAGCTGGTATTACTACATTAGCGATTTAAAAGCTAAACACCCAGCGTCTACATATATTCCAATACCAAACATCAGTGACGAGCAGTGTTTCGACATCTACGGAATATTAAAGTCTGTCCAAATTATGAGAACGATTTCTTATACACCCACACACAAAAAAAACAACAGTTGTTCATAAAACAAACTAGCAATACAAGAGCGAGGTACTACCATCGTACTCAAGTTTTCGAAAAAAACTATCTAAAATTTTTTTATGGAACTGAGTTGAACTCGTGCATAAAATTATTCTCCCCTCAAATTCACTGAGGCGAGTTTTTTCTTTTTTGCACCTCTGTATATATATATATATATATATATATATATATATATATATAAATACATAAGTGTGGTGAAAAATTATTCAATTACGTTAAAATTAACGGAACCACGGGAAAAAAAGCTAAACACATATAATTGGTTTACTTTAACTAATTGTCTGTCCATATTTTTTTTCTGTAAAAGAAAAAAAGAAGGAACAACAATCTATCAAGATTTTTTTGTGTACCTCCTCTTAGTACACGTGTTTCAAAGAAAAAAAAAAAGCGCTGTTATTTTTAAATATGGAAGATTTGAAGAAAGTAGTTGCCCAAATGTTAAAACTAAATTTGAATCAGCAACAAAAATCAGAAGAAAGACAACAACTATTTTTGGAATTACATAAACAACACATGGAATTCCAAAAATTTACGCTTCAGAATGCTGAACTACAACAAAAACAACTTAAAGAATTACTCGTAAATGCATTAAAAGGCTTAAACTCTGAAAAAGATACAATATTCTCCCAGAGTACAATCTACAATTCAGTGGAAACCTTTGAATACGTACCAGAGGAAGAGAAAAACGTTTTTTTTACAGGCGCTACGAAGATATTTTCAACGTAGACTGTGAACAATGGTCCAGTAAAAAAAGGTACGTCTACTATTGACAAAACTGGGAACTACAGAACATAGTAGGTTCGTAGATTTCATACTACCCAAGAAAACGACTGACTTGGATTTTTCAGAGACTATTAAGCTCCTATCGGAATTATTCGAGCCTAACACAACCTTGTTCCACAAACGTTGGAAATGTCTGAACACAGTCAAAAACAACCAGCAAGATTTTCTAACGTTTGTAGCATCGGTAAACAAGCTCTGTAATTATTTTAAACTAGCCGAACTGACTGCCGATGATTTTAAGTGCTTAATTTTCGCACAAGTCAGACGACGGGTACTGACCAAGCTTGAGAACGAACAAGGATTGACTCTCCAAAAACTGGCAGAGGACTGTCAAAGAGTAATATCTGTAAAGTGTGACTCAAACACTATCGAGGAATCAGGTGTGACTCAGATTAATAAAATCAGAAGTCTACCTCCTATTCGCTTCAAAAAGTCAAAAGGCAAATCTCATGTCCTAAATTACGCAGTAAACAAAACCCAAATAGGTTAAAGAAACCGCCCGGACCATGTTACCATTGTGGTAAATGGCACTGGATGAAATTCTGTCCAGTTAAGAACAAAAAATATTGCAAAAATTGCAATAAAAGTGGTCATACTTCGTGCTGGTACGCCAACAGAACGAGAAAACTCAAAAATAAAATTAGGCAAGCTCAATCTGACAATATTGTTGATAGTAATTTAAGAAAATATGTAACAGTGGATATTTTCAATAAGTCCATTAAATTCCAGCTTGACTCGGGTTCTGATATTTCAACCATTAACTGGCGTACTTGGCGAAAAGTGAACAAGCCGACCTTATTAAAAACGGATAAAACAGCAAAATCCGTAACTGGCGAAAAGATTAACATTTTAGGCGAGATAATACTTACAGTAACACTAAATGGAGTTACCAAAAAACTCAAAGCCTATGTATTAAAAACTTCAGACAACTTATTTGGAACTGATTGGATAGAAAAATTCAATCTTTGGGATTGCCCAATGAGTACATTTTTCGCAAGATACAAAGTACAACGTCCAATTTGGTAAATCTAAAAAAGGAACTTAAACAACAATTTCCCCAGGTTTTTCTGGCGGCCTTGGGAAATGTACTAAAATGAAAGCTAAGTTCAAGGTGAAGGACGGTGCACAACCGGTATTCAAAAAGAAACGGAATGTCCCTTTCGCTGCTTTAGAGCAAATCAACAAAGAGTTAGATAGATTCGAACAAGCAGGTATTCTGTCAAAAACAGATTTCAGCGAGTGGGCAGCACCTACGGTCTACGTAAAAAAGAAGTCCAATCAAATACGAGTATGCGCAGATTTTTCCACAGGGTTAAACGATGCCTTGCAAGATCACCACTATCCTCTCCCAAGCCCTGAAGAAATTTTCAATAAACTCAATGGTGGAAATTTTTTTCTAAAATGGACCTCTCGGACGCATACCTTCAGATAGATGTGGAAGAAGAAAGTTCCAAATTGCTCTGCGTAAACACCCATAGAGGGTTGTACAAATACAACAGGCTGGCTTTTGGAGTAAATGTTGTGCCTGCAATTTTCCAGCAGGTCATGGACGCCATGCTGGGCGACCTTGACTACGCAACAGCCTATTTGGATGATATACTGGTTTACCAGTAAAACTATGACAGAGCACCGGAACCATATAATAAACGTATTCGAAAAGATACAAGAATACGGATTTAAGGTTAAGGAGGAAAAGTGTGACTTTTTCTTACCAGAGATTAAATACTTAGGTCACATTATAAATAAACATCACGAGGGTGTCTGTACACGTCGCTTGCAGGCACGTTTGTGACTGATAAGTTCAATGAGGGATAGGCAAACACTGTCGCAGCAGTTGCAACTGAAACTCTGGTCTGGGCTTGTTGCAGTACTCCTTCCTAAATGTTAAAATGTACCGGATAATTTTTGAAACGTAACAAAAATTTGCTCAACTGTAAGACAAATGTTATAATTACAAAATGTTATTAGAGTTGAATTAGTCCAGGAAACTAGTATTAAAATGTGCTCAATACACCTATAAAGAAAATGTGTATTATTTTGTTGATTTTATATAAAATATATAGTCCTATATTCTGAAACCTCAGCACCATCAAACGAACCTTGTGGTACATCGAAGTCGCCCTTTTTTGATTTTTTAATCTAAGCTTGGATATATAAAACATTCGGACAGTTTATATATAATTTATGTCGTGAAGAAAAATTATACGAATACATTAAAAATTATATAAAAAAATAGCCACTGTACCTTGTCAGTTGTTTTTATCGAAGCATGCATATATATATATATATATATATATATATATATATATATATATATATATATATATAGTACTCGATATCCCACCCCAAATAGAAATATATTCAGTGCCCGGTCAAATTTGTTTTTAGTTTGTCTATGAGCACAGGCAGGAACCTATTCCTCAAAATTGTTATTTTTATGAACTTTATTTTACGGATAAGCTCAGTGTCAATTAAAAGTACATGAAAATGTTTGAACTAAATTTCCATCAATTTACATTGGGGGATGAACAGTTTGCATTTACTTACCGAGGTCTTTTATGTAATTTGTAAGACTGTAACACCGACTCACCTACCCCCATATTCATGTTTATATGTTGGATTTTTATATGAACAAAACTAAAGACTAAAAGGTTTTCTTTTGCATATATTTGATGTGATGAAAACAAAGAAATAGTTTTACTGTGTGTTTGTCTTTGAGGCATGTGATATTTCCAATTCCCTATTTTGGTTTACTTCAAATTCTATTTTAGAGTCTATTGATTTAAATTTGTTTAAGAATTTTGTTTAAGGCTAGTTTTTGCTTTTGCTTAAGAGAGTATACTCAGAAGTCTCCTTATAGGAGCTACAATATAGAACAAATTTACTTTCTACCCGCCTCCATAGAAATACTTACCTTTGTTAACTTTGGTATTCTAATTATTTCTTTTGTCCCCTTTATTTCCTATTCTCCATACTATTCGTAGCTTTATCCATCTTGTATTGTTCTTTTATTTGTTGTTTTCCTTCAGTATGTTGGTGATTATGGCTTTTTTCAACTCCCTATCCTTTGAAGCTATAAGCAATTATGTTCCCTTTACATTCCTTCCAAGTGACTGTTTCACCATTTATTTATGCAAGCTTCTTGGGTAGGTTACTTGCTTTTTACCCTCTTGCCTTCAATATACCCTGTGAGTGACAAATTCTTCAAGTCTTCTTTCCTCATTATAAATTTCAATTGTCTCTTTCTGATTGTAAGTGTGCTTTTTGTTACTATTTTCTTTAAAACTTCATTGTTGCTCACATATTTTGACTGTGGTATTCTCAGCATCCTTCTATAGAACCACATTTATCATCTGTGAAGAGATTGTCCAGCATTAACTGCCAGATTCAATTAATATTACATAGCAGTTCAACACGCTTTTCTTTGTTTCTAATAAAAATCTTTGTTTCTTAACCCTTTGTATTATACTCAATACTTTTTTAGCCTTTTGGAAGGCAACCAATGCACATCAGACATGACTACGTCTTTATAAAATATCATATTAGGATGTAGACGATCATAGCTCTCCACAGATTCTTTTTATTTATAATCTGTGAATCACCATGTTTTCTTAAGAAAGATAATGAAATGGTTTCTTGTTGTCTTCTTCACAGTTTGAATTCTTCCTTCTCTTCAACTGGTTGTCATTCAAGGCTATTTAACTCATAGCTGGAGAGGAGAGAAGAGATTAATTTTTACCTTTCCCAAAGGGATTAGTGCAAAAATAAACACAACAGACTCAGTTGGAAATTGTATTTATATTTGCCGATTGCTCATTATGCTGGTAGTGTAACAATTAACTGTTACACTACCAGCATGCTCAAACTTAGACGTCACGATGTTGTTTAATCTTTACTCTCGCCTACACAAGCATTTTATTGTTGGGATTCTTTGTCATTTCCGTTTGTTGAAATTGGCTCTTATTGATCCAAACATATATTGTTTCCGTTCATCTATATTTTGTATTTTTCAGTTTAGTCTCCTATTTTTTTCTACTAAAGCTTAATTCGGTATAATATTTTAAGCTCTGAACACTTTTTAAAAGTGTAATAACACAAAATATTGCCTGATCGGTTCTTGTTTACACCTAAAACCAGATGGGGGTATTATAAATAACATTTATTTTCTTCTTACAATAATATTCTCTATGTAGAGGGTTACAGAGTAAGAGGCACAGTTTATGGATATATGTGGTTACCCCTCGGCTGTTACTTGAGAATCACGCAAAACATGTCACGCTGACGATTGAAGCATTGGGATGCCAACGTCGTAAGCTAGTCAGACATTAAGGTTCACTTTTATGGGGAAACAAAATCGTTTTATTCGTACAATACAAAACATAAAACATGACGGAAAAGACAACACTGTCAGGAGAATATTCGTCTGAGTCGGCTTGTAATTCTAGGAGGTAACATGCACAGAAAAACATTTTCTTCAGTTTCTCAAAAACCCTTTCTATCTTTTTTTTTCTTGTTTCATTTGACACTCATTTTTGACATTTTCCCAGCACAATCTTTACCCTGTAGTCAGCGCTACCATTTTTCTATACTCAGTCCACAGACTTCAATTTTTGACACTGATCGCCCTTCCAGCTAGACTGACTACTTCCACGGGTTTCAACTGCGTGCAGCAAACTGACTTCTCACGACGTGAAATGGCTTTTTGCTTCCAATTAGAAGCCTTAACTGTTTTCTGTCGGTCCCTGATTACGGCCATCTGTTACTTTCATTGAAGATGTATAGTTGTCACCAAAAGAAAAAGCCCAACATGTGATCTACGAATTGGAGATGTCGACATCAAACAAGTACCGAAGTCTAAATATCTGAAAAGTGTTCTAACCAGGGTTGTAAAATGTGACATCAAATTCTGAACACGCATTAGAATAGCAAAAGATTCCTTCCAAAAGTTAAGCAAAGTACTAAGAAACAGGAAAAACAAAGACAAAAGTATTAAACTGTTATTTAATATCAATCATCCTGTATAGTAAATAATTTTGGTCAATCTCCTCACAGATGAAGAGAAAACTGGAAGCAAAAGAAATGTGGTTCTACAGAAGAATGCTGAGGATACCATGGATAGAGTTCGTAAACAACAAAGAAGTCTTAATGAGAATGGAAGCAAAAAGGACATAATCAGAAAGAGACATTATGTGTCCAAAAAACATAAACTGAGGAAAGAGGGCTTGGAAAATTTGACATATTCTGTATTAATTTGTGGCGGCCCAATGATGTTATTAAATTAAATGTATTTACTAATCATAAATGGTAACACTCACTCTAATTCAACGGTCCCCGGTATTTAAAAAAAAAATTAAATTTTTTCCATATCTATAAATGTCGGTTTTTGTAAATATAGACATCCAGAGACGATATTATCAGAAAATAAGATGTACTAATAATAAATTGAAAATTGATCGGTAATTTTTCAACAAGCATGTAGGTAATGCTATAATGACAAATACCTAAAATTCAATAAAATATTAGATTGCTTAAAATACTTTAGTTTTTAAGATTACTGATCACTTATTCGTCAAGTAAATTCTTTAAATTCTGTCTCTACTTACTTCAATTTCCCAAATATCAGTCAATAGATCACTCAATACGTTAGAAAAACATACTCTCCATGGTAAAAATGCCTTTTGCTATATTTTTAAACTAAAAGTAATATTTAATTCAATTCAGATTAATTAAACTTTAAATCAGCTGATTTTCATCAAATGACGTTTCAGAAAGGTATATTTTATTTCTTAAAGATTTTCTAATAAAGAGAATTAATTTGTGTTAACAGATCTGCCAATATGGACGAATTTATAGATTTTAGTGATAGGCCGAAAAAAAATTCCAGTCAATGTAAATTCGGTTTGAAATATACCAAACGATTTTGTTTATTGGGAATATTAAATTTAATCCATTAGCTTGGAATTAAAACTAAAATTAAAGCCCCAAGAAAGATTTTTCATTTTTTAATGGATTTTAAGTTTAAAATCTTTTTTTTCTTTTTAGTTACTGACTTAAAAAAGTATCAATACTAATATCAACATAGATTATAATCAGTTTCCAAACACTGTAAGTAAAGTGCGGACGATTTGTTTCATAAGCTTACAGTTGTTTCACTATTACTTTCACGTTTCCAAAGATCAAAATCAGAGCTAACTTTGCCGAACTGTTCTTTCAGCAAGATGGAGCACCTCTTCATTATACTTTGGCAGTAAGGGACTACCTTAACTAAACTTTTTGCACGGTATTTGTTCGGAAGAAGAGGCATCATCGAATGGCGATACCAATGGATTTATTTTTTGGAGTGTAGTAAAGAATAAGGATTATGAGAGAAATCCCCATCCAGTGGAAGAATTAAAAAATTATTGAAATTGATGCCGATTGGGATTTGTGTTGTGCTGTGGGTCATAGTGTCCTGGGGAAGATCGAGGAATGTTGCAATATTAAAGGACATTTTGTGCACTTAAGAGATTAATCTGTGCTAAAAATGCAATTGTTAAACAAATGTACATGTTTGAACAAATATGATTGTAATAAATAAATATATATAATAAAATGTTTTTAAAAATGTAAAATGCATACCTACTAAGTGTAAGTCTATTTTTGGTCCACCCTAATATAAAACAATAACATTAATCCTGTCAGACCTATACAAAAAGTACAAAGTGATTCTATCAGTTTGTTACTTTATGATTTATGCATATCCTACTTTGGTTCTTTGTTCATTGGCGTAATATAATGGCTTTAGTGAATTATTTTATTCTATTACTAATAATTATTATTGCTCTTTCTCTTGATATTAAACTCTCTATTTGCAAGGACTTGTTTTTAGGAAATACCCCGGTCGATCACATTTATGCCAAAATAAGTCTTTGTTGTTATATATACTTACTACAACCGTCATGTTCAGTGGGTAAACGTGTTTTGAGTAGATATCCTTGTTTTTTACTTCATTCGTTTTAAATGTAAAATTAATGTCTACTGGCCTAGAACTTGAGAAGTCCAACTAAAGAAAATGTGCCTCCCATCAGGAATTGAATTTGCATTCCCATCATGATTATTTCCCTGGAAGCACATTTCCTTAAACTAGTATTTTTCGATCTATAGGCCAGTAGACATTAATAAACATTACATACACACAAAGATGTCTACTCAAACACGAATATCTAATAAATGTAACATTTATTGTAATAAGAAATAATGTTCGATTAAAAGAAAAATAATAGTGGCAGTGTTGAAAAGTTACATACTCTGGTTTTAGTGGAAGAAACATGAAGGCAACATAAAAGTGAATCAACTGATAGGAAATGAGAACAATCTACGACTGTGGATTGAATACAGGGTTCGGTTCGAAATTGCCGTGTACGAAGACCAACATTTTAAAACGGCCGAAACGTTGTAAATGCTGGTTCGAATTATAAGACATAATATTCAATTGCACAAGTAAGTGCTTTTCGTCTAAATATATGTTAAACATCTGCCATTACTTTGGCTTATACTACGATAATGCAAAACGTTTCTTTACTATGAAAAACAAAATTATATATGAGGGTGTGTGTGCTGAAAGGTTCTTGGCCTGACTGAAAAATCCTTCCATCATAAATCTGATTTTGGTCATTTAAGAAATCGTTATGTCCATGGACCTTTTAGCACCTATTCAATGTATATATATATATATATATATATATATATATATATATATATATATATATGTATATATATATCCTGGTTAAAATATTAAGACGTATAAAAAAAAATGTTAAAAAAAATATAAAAGACAGTTACTTATATATATTTGCCAAAAATTTACATTTAATTAGAAAATGTAGTTTAACAACAAACAAGTTAAAATTTTAAGCTTATAAGTTTATAATTGATTAATTTAAACAAACATTGAAAAAAATAATTTTTGGGGTTGTTCATTATAAGACCATGTAAATTAAAATAGCAAATACAGAAGAAATCTTTTTAAACAATTTTTTATTTCTCAGCTATATTTTTCAATTTTTTGCGAATTTTCGAAAATTAATTCATTTGGCATTCATTAATTAACTTCTGCAAAAGGATGATTAGGATGCTCGATTTCAGGATGCATAAACTGAACGAAAAGCATCCAGTTTCAAATTGTGATCCATGTTTATAAACGTCCTTTGCCATCCATCCCCAAACATTATCGATTAGGTTTCGTTGAATGCAAAAGTGTTGTGGATTGCAAAAGCATTGTCCTGCTGGAAAATCCAGTTTTCTCCACATAGATGAGGGCCTTCAGTATTAATGATGCCTTTCTTAACATGTCAATGAAACATAGCTATTTGACGATATTTTTATGTCCTGTAACTCAACAGTTCCATAAAATTTCTTCCATTTATCCAGATCCCAAGTTTGATAATCGGAAGCAAATTGTAAACAGGAGGTTTTTTTTGCGAAGACGAATGCGAGCAAACAAGCAGAAAAGTTTTTAAAGAAAAATTATTTAAATGCCGTCGAGTTGTTCGAGATTTATAAATGTATTCACTTTTATAATTTGATGTTAGGCTAGAATCTCTCTGAACTTCTCGCCTAATGCGCCTGTCTAGAGATAAAATATTTTTTTATTGAGCGACAAAAATTTGAGCATATCGGATTTTTAATGAAGTTCAAACAGTTATGCTACGGCCAATTTCAAGAGTTCGTTGCGAAAGAATCTCTTTAAAGTTCAAAATATGCCTTGTTCGAAACTTTAAATTTTAAGCCATTTTAAAAGGATTTAATACTGGGAATGTCTAACATAGATGTCTACATGCCTCGAAGCTATGAGCAACTGATAGTTCTAAATTTTTTGTCCAGTAATTTGTTTTTTTTAGACAATGGTCTTGGTTTTATGACCAAGAAAAAAACAAAAAAAAAAAAAAAAAACAATTTTTTTCAATGTTTGTTTAAATTAATCAATTAAAAACTTAAAATTTTCACTTTGTTGATAAACTACATTTTCTAATTAAATGTATATGTTTGGCAAATATATTTCGATTAAAGTAACAGATTTTATAGTTTTTTGTTGACCCTTTTGTATCTGGTCTGAAGCTTTTGACCAGGTGTATATATATATATATATATATATATATATATATATATATATGCCTGTTGTGTGTGCGTGTGTGTGTGTGCACTATGGTTTTTTTTTTATTGGACATAGCCAAAGTCGTTATGCGGGTGGTGTTGTCAAAGAAAGCATTTTACGTGGACGAAAAAATAGAAAAATTGAATCCCCCATGTTTGACTTTAGCGTCAAAGTAAAGACGCAAACGATATTGATAAATAGTCCAGTTGAAACCTGCGAAAATAAAGGGATATGTGAATTATTTTAATAAATAAATAATGACACTGTTTTGATTCTTTTTATATTTATTTTTTATTTTATTTAATTTACCGCTTAATTTTTTTAATTTTGTTCTTTTTTTTGTAAATTAATCCATTTTATAACGTAATTAAAAAAGCAAAACCAACTCCCCTTAAGAAAAAAAAAAAAAATTGATATTTCAGTGTTTTTATTAGGCTGAATCATAAGTAATTTTTTTTAATTAATCGGACTATTGTTCTCATCTTTGTTGCCATATTTATCACAACGTTTCTGCCGTTGTAAAAAGAAAAGGTGGTTAAATGTCGAACTGTTGATTTCTCTCAAAGATAGGCTTTTTAGTTCACTTGCCATGTCTAATGGATGTCAGTTATCTGTTATTTCCAAAAGTTCTGATGTTATTGAGGAAATGTTACAGTGGATAAAGACGTTTTTTAATCCAGTGACAGGCAAAGAATGGATTCAAAACCTGGTTAAGGCGGTGGAGTTTTGGAGAGGATAAAAAGATTTTGATTCTGCGGGAAGAACATCTCCACAATGACCTATTGTCCACGGATGAAATGTCCAGCAGGATCATGTATGGGGTATGATTAATTTTGTTCGAAACATAAAATCGATATGCCCATAAAATTTAATCGAAAAAAAGGGCTCTGATCTCATTATTAAGAAAAATATTTTCCTCCGTGACATCTCAAGACAACAACAGCAAGAATAAAACAGGAACAGACTGGTTGGTTTGTTTCCTCCGGTCCGCATTCCATATTCACCTTGAAACCAATTATTATCTTTTTCAATCGATGCAAAACGCTTTGAAGGGGAAAACTTTCCCTAATGAAAACCAAATTCTTTAAGTGTCGACGAAAACTTTTTCACATTAAAACCTGAAAAATTTTACTCAAAAAAGGTACCGAAGAGCTGCCTAAGCGACAACACTTCATTGAAAATAATGACGAATATAGAACTGAATAAAATATAATTGTACTTTTATTTTTGAAGAATAAAGGCGATATAGACTAAAACGGAAAATTCATTCATGACTCAATGCTATAATATTCTTCATTGTGATTATGTTTTCAGGTAGGGACTTTAAAAAATAAATAAATAACCGCATTAATATTACTTTGGGAGTTATTAATGTTTTATAATTTTGTAAAATTATAATTTCAAATATACACAATAAAATATTATTTACATTATTTATTCGGACATCTTTGTTGTTATCATCACGTTTCAGCCAGTTCTATGTTCAGGATTATCCCATCATATTCTAATGGATTAAATCGCTGGTTTGTGGATTTGATGACATGACTTTTTTAATACCTGGGCCAGCTAGCACAAACTTAGACTTAGTAGAAATAGTGAAAAATAACAGAATTATATTAAATAAGAAGAACAAGTTTAGATATTCTGTAGATTAAATTAAGGATTTAATTCGAAATTTGTAAAGAATACCTGGATAAACAAACATCTGAAGACGGCTGGAAAGTACAACGACCCAAACATTGTGATAATAGCAAGATAAGGACATTAGCCTGACTGAATGTAAATGTTATTCTTTAAAATGTTGGTTCAGTTAAGAGTTACTTGCCCTTGAATAATTAACATACTTCCTGTCTATTTTCAAAACATATATGAAGCAACGTAAGTTCTTTCCCTTTCTACTTCCGACTAAGGCAATAACAAGTTATGAGGTAAAGGAGAATTTCAATTTTCTCTTTCCCCTGAGAAGAATTTAAGATAATATGGCTTCTCTGTGCTAATCAATAGGATCCTTATTAACAACTGAAATTCAAGATTAGATTTTAATGCTATAACTTATACAATTCATTGCCAAAGATGCTGGAAAAATGGTCGATTCTTTGTAACACATTGAACGTACTGATTTCTGCCATGTTTTATTTTTTTACAAAAGTCAAAAAAAAAAAAAAAAAAAAAAAAATGCTATATCCGAGATGGAAGAGTACCAGTCCTCACTTTCCAGCATTCACAGAGGTTCAACATCATTTACACGGCCTTGTGGGGGATGAATTATTTTCCACTCTACAGCCTCTTTTCCACAGACACAACGTTACAAACGTATTGCTATTCTGTCGCTACTCCCATGGTAAATGACGATCTCCGTTGTTTGGTACTCTCAGCTCATATCTTTGCAGCCAACCCCCCCCACTCCACGGGGTTACGGCCACCGGATTGAACTCCCCCTCCTTCCTTCCGTATTTCATTAGTAAGAAATCTTCTTTCCAAGAAACGCTGCCTTGTGGAACAGACTCATTCTTCAAGTCAAGGGTCAATCGTTATCTATCCTTTATATTCTCATAATTTTCACTTCCTCCTCATGTTCTTATCACACATCCCATTCATTAACCTTCTACTCTGAATGGCTCTTGGGTTTTGTATTAAGTGAACTTTTAAAAAAAATTGACAAAGCTTTATTAATTAATATCTGGTTTATTCAACATTCCATTATCACTCATTCTAGAATGAATATATTATATCTATTCAGGACTTAGGCGATCATGGCTCTCTACAGACTTCCTTTCTTTATTATAATTGAATTACTATAACTTGTTGGGAAATATAGTGTAATTGTTTACCGTTACCTACTCTATAGTTTTGAATTCAGAATTTTCTTTGTTCTAGACTGGTTGCCGACCAGACCCAGATTATAATGTTATTTAACCCATAGCTGGGTGAAGAAGAGATAAATTCAAGGGTATTAATGAGAAGTGGACGCAACAGACTTGATCAGAACTTAAACTCTGCTGTATCAACTCTCCACCACCGCCCACACATTCCACTTCATCTTTTGTAAAATGTATAGAAGTAGTTTTGATTTGGGTTACCTTAAAATCTTTTTCTTTATTGAGTTATTCTACGAGGAATCAGTACCTTTTGGTTCAATAAAAACTTAAGGTATGCTCATGATATTAAAACCGTTCAAAGCAAAATACAGCCCAATATTTTTGTTGTTAATTTTAACATGGTGATAGAATGGTAGGCTAACTTTTGAGTTGTGAATTAAAACATTTTATAAGCAATAAGCATTTGTTTCAAAACAAACCTGTATCAAAGTTGTTGTTGAGAAGTACATGGTTTTGAATCAAATACTTGGCAAGAAAACCAAACTTTGCTTACCATATCGGAAACCTTCAAGTGTCCACCTGAAAATACAATCGCGTTGGGTGCTGTAGCCACAGGAAGCATAAAGGCAAAAGAACTGGCAAGTGCTGCTGTGATCATGAGATAAAGAGGATTCAAATTGATTCCAAGAGCCTACAAGTAAGCAATAAAAAGAAACAATTGAAACGTGTTGTATTTTAGCCTGATTATAGAGATAAGAATATTTTAAGCCTTACTTAAAACGATAAATTTATATTTATCGAAAAATGAAGTGTACTTTACATTTTGATTTCAGTGATTAATTAATTAGATTTTTACATCTTATAAACCTTTTGCAGGTTATCTAAAGCCAGAGAAAATTTTTAGGTTGTGAAAATCTTCTTTATTTGAGATAATAATGATTTACTCATAAGTTTTACTAATTAACCCATAGATGGGGGGAGATGAGATTGACTCATACCTTTCACAAAGGTATTTGCGCGAAAGTGAATATAATGAACCCGACTGGAATTGGAACTCGGTTCTGATTTCCAGTTCCGAGCCGCTATCCATTACACCACCCACACATCCAAGCTTACAACATTCCCAAGCGATGACCCATCTAGGCACTGATCAGGCCTGACGTTGTTTAACTTCCTTGATCGTACGAGAACCAGTGTTTCTATATTATATGGCCGTAAGTCCTTTTGATTTCAAGATAATGTTTTGCGAAAGAGAGCTCAATATCGAATATGGAGCGTTTATCGATACAAACATAAGGTGTTGACATAAGAATCAACACTGCACAGTGACTTTCTGCTTCATACCCCAAGCGAATTTCAGACCATATATGTATGAGCATAATATCTAAAAATGAGATTATTTATGTATGCAGTACTTAGGCCCCGGATCAGAGTATTTGTGCGCATTGCCTCCGATCAAAATGTCGCTTTCTGATATTTCTGTGACACGCACACGTTTGCCGTCGTTTGTTTATACGATTATTCTACACCATGAATATTAATTTTACATATTTGGTTTTATTTTTTCCCATCAGTTTTATAACGAAATGAAGTTAGCGAGGTCCTATAGTATATGATTACTTTGGAGAAAAGTTCGCGAATATATATTTTAGAATGGATTTTATTAATCCGACAGATTTGTATCACTTTAAACGTTATTTTTAGCGGATATTCGTATTTGATAAGGTTTCCGTTTATTTATTAAACAGTCTATTTATTTTAATTTGGATACCTGAGAAAACTTATAAAAAATTATGAAAATTTGAACCTTTCAGAGGGCAAGAATCGGATCTGCGTCCCAGAGGGCAACCAGGAAACCGTTTCATCTCCAGCCATAGACGTCTTACTGTTTGGCCACGAAGGTTTGGTATCCAAAGGTAAAAAAGGGAATTTAAAATGGATTTTTATTAATGCGAAATATTTGTATCGTCAAGATCTTTTTTGGATACTAACAGGAGAAATTATATCGAAAATTATAAATTGGTTTCGTATCCAATTGTAAGGCGATTATAAAAAGAGACCCTTCAATGGATTTTTTTTATTAATGCGTGACATATTTTTACTGGTAATAATTAAAAACGTTATTTTAGTGGATACTAGAAGCTAAATGAGTTTTCAAATTTTTCAGATATAATAATATATATTATATAACCAAAATAAGACATATCTCGTCTTTGTCCAATTGGCGAAAACTGGATCTGGATAAAGTCCTAAACAAAATGACCATTAACTTTCTTTACAAATTTCTGAAAATGAAGCGTCAAAAATTTTTAATTTAATGAGATTTTTCGTCCAATAAAAAAATATTGGAGGATCGCGCCTGTTGAGCTAAAACAGATAAATATACGGAAGTTCAAATAAATAAAGGGAGCGCAACTATTCAAATGAAAAAGAAGATCGATCAGATCCGAAAAAAATGAAACGTCCCAAACCCTCACCGGTTTGAAATAAATAAATATATATATATATATATATACGCTTATATATATATATATATATATATATATATATATATATATAGAGAGAGAGAGAGATTTTCTTGAATAACATAGGCCTAAAAAATGGAATGTTTGGGGTAATTGTGAATTGCTGAATTTCCACCATTAGCTTTATATTGTTTCCATTCATAACTGAAAACAATGCAGTTGCACTGCCATTATAAAAACCAGTTTTTTTTTTGTTTTTTTTTAGTAATCAGGAGTTTTGTAACGTTCATGGATTTTTTTGGATTTTTTTTTCTTTTAGTTGGAAACATATGGAAAAATTAGTTTGAAAAATTGTATCTTTAAATACTAGAGTTCTGTACAGTTAAATGTGGAGATAACCAGTAAATGTGGACTTTATTTATAAATTCACCGTCCCTAAATTAGCTAGGAAAAAGTATAAGTTGGCTTGCCCCCAAACATGTACATGCCAGTGTAAATCACGAAAACTTGACCTTACCAGTTCACCCATGATCGGCATCAGAAAAGCCGCTGTTGCTGTATTACTGGTCACTTCTGTTGCTATGGAAACAATAAATGCCAGTATCATGTTCATTACCCACGGGGTCATCGACGAAAGGAAAATAAGTTGTTGGCTAATTAATGCTGACAATCCAGAAACCTGTGGTCCAAACAGGAAAGAGATCAAGTAATTAACAACTTTTGGAACAATCATGTTAATCGAATGCTTTAATGTATGAGGTTAATGCAAACGTTTTCGATGTCATCTTTTGTATAATGTTAGGGAAACTTTAGAAGTGTATTTGAAGTTTACTCGGAGTTTTTATTATTTTTGCGTGCATACTCTTGAAGTAAGATAATCTGATTGATTTTTTAATCCCTTCACCTCAAGCCAGGTGATAAAGTCATTAAGAAGCAAAGGGTTACTGAGGATGAAAGGTGGTAGAGTGAAGGAAACTGAGAAAACGTTACTGAAGAGAAAGGACAATTCAAGAAGAACAGGAAAATGAGACAGAAGACATTTTTAAAAAATTTGTAGTCGACAGGAAAATAAGAACCTAGTTTCATAGGCAAGAAGTACTACTGAGTAATAAGATCGACCCTCACTGGGCGCTCCGTATAAAATTCGAAATTATATAAACCAACAAAAGGTAACGTGTAAAAATCAGCCTACTACTTTTTAAGAGTTGTTTGCAGAAAAATGATAATTTTGGTATAAAGCTCGGTTGAATCTAAAATGCAAATTTGATAATGTTCATTATTCAGGTTTAATTTTAGAAAAAAGTACAGCGGAAACAAAGCGGCGTGTCATAAAGCTTATCGTGATGATACAAAAAGTACAAGCAATCGAGGATTGTGAAATTATATAAGGGAGATGTTATTTGGGCAATGAACTTTTTGAAGATAACTAAACGTAAAAACTGATGAACCGGAAAAAACGTTGATAACTGAATAATGATGCAACGAATAAAACATTTACATTAATTCAACAGTTGGAATATTTTGTTTTTTTAATGAATTTGTCTCTGTATATGAGAATCTTCGATGGAGAATGGTTTTTAATCAGTTTCAATTTACATTTATTTAAGTTATTTATACTCGGACTAATGTCCCCACTGTTGTTACCGCAGCTTTTCAGCCGTTGTATCGTCCTGTTTCATTCAGATGTCTGTCAATCTGAGTAACCACTAATTAATCTACGAGCTACGTTGTTCTCGTTCTGCTGTCCATATCAAGGGGTATCTCGTTCTGTTCTTATTTAGTACTATACTGCTAACCTTGTTTCCACTGACTCCAAATCTGTACTATTTAGCTTCTTCATCCGAGGGATCTTCCTACACACACACACACACACACACACACACACACACACACACACACACACGCACACACACACACAATAAGGCATGAAATAGTTTTTGTTATGTGTTTATACAGGGTGCGTCAAAAATATCTCACACATAATGTTAAGACATTGTCACAAATGTCTTAGTATGTGAGATATATATGTAGGAGCTATGTTTGCCGCACTATTTATATGCAATAAACGGACGTCGTATACAGCATCAAGACGACACAATGTTGGCTAACTGCGACAGAACAAATGGAATAGTATTGTAAATTTAATTTTTTCTCGTATAAATTAAATGGCCTAAACGACTGTAATTTATTAGGCTAACACCTTTTAATTTGTTGGTGTAATGTTTTCTTTGTAAACCACAAACGGATTAGGAAAAGAGAAAATGTTTCATTTCTTAAAGATACGATATTATCAGGGTGTACTGATTGTATAGAATCTCATGACTTTCCAATTTTTCCGTTTATCCATCACTTTTGGTTGGTCTTCATATTGGCATCCTGTGGCTTCACATATTTGCTGAACGCATGTTTTGAGTGGATAAACAATGCCACTGTGTCCAAGAAGAATCGATCTTTATATAATACAAAACAGAGTTTCTGTGTTTTAATCAACAAGGCACCATGAATTTCTTGTCCGGCAAGCAATTAAAAATGGTCGATTTAGTTCATCTATATTTTCCATTAAAAGTGATGTGAACATTCCCTTTGACAATGCTTGGACTGCAATGGACAAGTTGTCAATAGGCTAGAAATTTTCACTACCGGGGGAAATCAAACTAGACCTTTTTCCAAGTCATAAAAGTATCTGTCTTGTACCACATGGACATTGACCAAACGATTGGAAAAGAAGCTAGCTGACATGTGTTAAGTATGCAACGTGTGGAATTGAATCTATTCTGGAAACAGAATCCGTCAAAAAGCAGCTGAATGACCATCTACCTCCCCTCTCACAAGTCATTTGCAGCGGAAATCTTGGACAATACCAGTGACGTTCTGCTGTAGACATACACACAAAGTTACTATAATCTATTATATAATAACGCATATGCCAAAGTAACAAAAATTACATGTCGATTCCCATTTTTGAAATGCGATAATATATACACCCGAACCACGCTAATAGCTTCGTAGTGGAATTTAGGATTTCTCGTTTTTTTTTTGTGAATTGATTTTAATAAAACTTTTCTCAGCTGCTTTGCACAATATGGCCACACCATTGTTAAGGTTTCATTATTCCGTATAATGTCCTTTATTTTTTATTTCAGATTCGACAGTTTTGGGGTGAATCATGCTAACAGCATCCCTCCTCTGTAAGAACAAAGGCACGTGGAAATGATCTTAATGATGAAGAAAAGTCTGTCATCATCAAGGAAAGTGTTAAAAGCACCTTTCTTCATGTCATAGCGAGAAGTTAGGTCGTCATGTGGACACGGTTAGACAATTCCTGAGAAACCCTTTCGCCAAGGAAGAAACGACACGATTGTAGAACCGCCAAGACTGTGAGATTTAAGGAGCATTAGCCGCAATTACGTGGGAATTAGTTAACAATTGATTGTTTTGTTCATTCGAATACTCCGAATATTGATACCCAGGCTGCAAGGAATGTTTTGATTGTCGTGTATCATGTCATATCTGGCATCGGCAATACTGCATACCACCGAGAGTATCTGTCGAAAAACGTTAACAGCTAAGACTGACCTTCACGTGTAGGAAATGATCTGGTGATGTCAATATGAATGTGCTTAATCTCTCATCAGGCAAAGGAAATATGCCTAGCGGAGTATGACTATGGCTTTCTGACACATCAAGCATAGATTTGACCATGATCTCCCATCTGCCTTAATTCGGGACCAGACAATTTTTTCTTTCAGTAGGTGTAGAAATGAATGCATTTGTTCCGAGATTCTACAAACTATGCACTGCGTTAAAGATATCTCCGCGTAAAGATACTGGCACAAATGGTCTTACTCTGCTAATGCTGGTGTCACAGATGATCTTGTCTTTGCTAGTGGGATTAGTGATTGTAAGAAGTTGTAATTAAGTGTCATTGTTCCTGAGAAGATGTTCATACTTTTTTGTTCACTGGACAAAGCATAAAAATCTATGGAAGGTTCCAATAAGAAAGAATTAATTCCATGCGATAGGGTGTCCGCAGACATATTGTTTGTTCTTTCACATAACAAATATCAGATGTGAATTGCAGTATATAGTCCCTTTGGCGAATTTCTCGTGGAGAGTACTTGTCAGAAGAAGACTACAAGGTACCTAATAAAGCTTTGTGGTCTGTTAATATATGGAATTGTTGCATATGATCCGCTACAGAAGCTAAATGTTCCACTGGAGTAGATTCATCCAGTGAGGCAAGAGCCACTTCATATTGGAGGAAAACATGCATGGCAATACTCTTGCCTACTTCACTCTCCGCTAACTTTTGTCAACGTTTGAAGAATTATGATGGGGTGCTTCTTGCTTCAATAACTGCAAGATGCGTTTGTGCATCGACACTGTCGAACACGTTATATCTTTCTCGTTGATTTTATCAAATAGTTTCTCAGAGGAAGATGAAATAATTATATATATATCCCTGACCCCTGAAATTACGTCTTGTGGTAAGACCGATGCAACATAGACAAGATTATCTGCCTATAAGGTAATGATTTTTTGTTTAAAACAGGTCTAGTTGTGCAAAGAATAACAATGGATTTTCGCATACACACGTGGTTGCATTTAAGACGAAAGGTGGCGGCGCCATGTTATTTTTACAAAATGATTTTTATTACTATTTAGTATAATAGTAGCAGCAGCTAAGGTTGACATTACAGAGTGGGAGGTAATTAGGTGACATAGCGGATTAAATTAGCCAATCACATTTTGAGTGCGAAATATAAACTAAGACGAAGAATAAAGGAAACAGCTATATTGAAAACGTAAACATATATATATATATATATATATATATATATATATATATATATATATATATACCAGACTTTCGAACTAAACAAAGAAAGGAAAGAAATATGCTCTTTAGCAGAATTTAGAGAAAAAAATGTCAATTTTAAAAACTTTTTTCGTATGACAATTATTTTCTCACACCGTAAAATATTATCATTTCAGCATACATTATATTGAAATTGAAAATAATCACGTCGGGAATTACGAATTTTCTGGGTTGTTATTTTATAACGGCTCAAGGAGCTCCCGAAACAAGCATGAATACGAGGTACTAAAAAAAAAAATGAAAAGAAGGGTGCCAAAATACGTTCACCATTTTTATTAAATGCAACATTAACAGTCAATGAAGTTTGCATTCTACAAGATTAGTACCTTTTGAGCTAAGGTGAGGTGAGGTGGTCAGCTACCATATATGAACATCTTTGTGCTCCATGTTATGAGTCTGGACGTTGGTTGAAGCATGTGTTGCTCTAACCTCTTCTCAAGACCGGACCGGTATATAACTGTGGCAGTGACATAATACCTCTCGGTTGTCCCTCCTGTGCCAAAGGTATTAACTAACCTCACATCTGCTCACTAGTTGGAGTGTTCTATCTAAAACCCTATACCAGGTGCGATGGTGTGAATACTTTATATTTTTAATTTCACGCAGATGCGTTTTGTCGATTACACAGTATAGTAGGGTCAGTTGGGCACCGTCTGTGAGAAAACGATGTACTGCTTAGCATTCGCGCTGGAAGCTCCAATACGAACATTTCAGAGCGTTTGGGTTTTAATCAGAAAACAGTGCAGAGGATTTGGAAAGAGTTGGATGGGTCTAATGGTGATTACGAAGGTGTTTGAAGTGATCACTAGTGATGGCAACGTTATGCCTCCATTCATCTTCCCACAGGGCCCAGACTCAACATGAAGGCCTACATCAAGTCCTTTGAGGAATTATTGTTTTCCTGGGTGAAGGGAGGGACTTCAGGAAGATCCTATGTTTGGCAACAGGACTCTGCACCCTGCCACACAAACAGGAGAACCCAGTCATAGCTGTCAGACAATTTCTGCGACTACATCATCACTTACACCTGGCCATCTAACTCCTCAGACTGCAGTCCCGTTAATTATTATGTGTGGGGCGCAGTTGAGTGAGACCAGCAACACTCCCTGTAACATCAATGATGAACTGAAGGAAAGGATTATGGTAGCATTCACAACCTTAAAAAGGAGATCATCCAGTAGAGTTGCAGGAGATTCTGAAGTCGTCTGGAGGCCGTGATTGAAGCCAATGGCGATTTTATTGAATAAATTTACTCTTTAGTATTTCAAAATATTTTTGTGTAATTTTGGTAAATATATCTTAAAATGAGATGTCAAAGTTTTTATTTTTCCGTAATTTAGACGATAATTTATTCAACGATCCCTGTGGATAGATAGATTGATAGATAGATATGACCGAAAATTCAAATTAGTATTGTTTTTTCAATTATCATTTTGAGAACAAAATTCTAACCTTGGAAGCATTTGCGAGTGCGAAACCTCCACCAAGTAGAATCACAATCCCCCACGGGAGTTTCTCATGAATAATAGGCCACGTCAACAGTGTTGGAGGCTTTTTAGAGTCTCTGTCGTCTAAAATGAAACAAAACTGAAAAGTAACACTTTAATTAAGGCATAAAAATATAAAAGCAGTAAAGAAAAACACGTAAATTATTCTGTCACTTATGAAAGTTTTATCGAACGCCTAACTTTCATTATGTGAATATCCACTGTTGTAAACGAATACGTCTTACAAATTTGGGAAAAATGAGTTCGATCTGTTCTTTTGGCTGTTTTGGAAATTAGAATTCTCATACGAAGAAGATATTAGCCACTAGTCCCCCACCACAAAAAATGGAATATTTGATATAGACCAAGTCGGATTGGATTTGTTTGTTTAATGCGTGTAAGCAGGGCCGTCTTAACAGCATTATGGGTCCCTGGGTAAACCAGTGTGCTGGGGCACCGACGACAACTTTCGAGTACACGTGTACATAAATAAACGGTTTCTCTTAATCTCAGTCATGCCGGAAGTAAATTCTTGACTTTTCTACTGAGATTTCTATCATACGTCAATCCGTTCGATTTCTTTGGGGCTATTCACAAATTTTCTGCACATATACACAAGAGTTAAACATTATATGTAAAATATGTTATTCAACAAAGGAAAAAACGTTAATCCTGTAAACAAATAACGCTTTGCACTTTATATATTTGACTGTGCTTCGAGAAGAACGGATTTTTATCTTACAAAGGAACCTTATTGAAATCTATTGACTGTTTTAATATTTTATTTATTGAAATAATCTGTATTATAGCAAATAGAAATTTGGTCTAATGATTGTACAGTTTTACAAAAAATTTTTCTTGTTGAATTCTCTGACACATTAGTCTTGCTTCTTTATAAATACGACATCAAATTTAACCCAACTTTAATTTGTTTGGCTTCCTTTTAAACTGACTCTGTTTTTTTCATATACATAAATTATAAATCCGAAAGTGCATTGGCATAGCAAAAGATGCCTTGCAAATGTTAATCAATTAAGAAACGAAAACATTTCGTTAGAAAAAAAAAAAAAAGAATACTGAACTGTTATGTAATATCAATACTCTTATATGGAAGTGAATACTGGATAATTTTATGACAAATGAAAATAGGACTCGAGTCAAAAGTTTTGCACAAGAATAGTGAGAATAGCATGGGTAGAACATGTGAGTAACAAGGGAACTTGAAGGAAAATGTAAACGAAAAGGACACTTATACTTAGATTCAGAAAGAGTGTGTCAGCACGAAAGAAATAACGAAACAACAATTACCGTCGGTTTGGCGAAAGAAAAAGAAGACAAGAAATGTTAATATAAAATTCTTTGTATTGCCGATACAGAAGATGTGAGCGGAATGTCTCTAATGTGAACAAGGAAAGCTATTTAAATTAAGGATAGGGATGGTAGGATTTAGAACAGGTACGTTTGTCGGGTCGGTTGACTGAGGTGACAGGTGGTGTCGTTGAGAGCTTGGCGGGCATCAACACTGACCCATTCGCGGCGATTCTGTGTTTGCCGACTCAGAGGATGTAAGCGGAATGTCTCTATATGGGTAATGGAGGCGATTTTGTGGCGGGTGGGTTTTGAGTGGATAAGTGTGTGTGGTCGGTTGATGGAGGTTATGGTGACGACAACGCGTGCCTGCCGGACGTCGACAACTGGCTCGTTCACCGTGATTCTGCCTGAGCCTGGTGGAGATGCGTTTGTCGGGTCGGTTGACTGAGGTCACCGGTGGTGATGCTGAGAGCTTGCTGACTCGTTCGCCGCGATTATCTTTCAGTTGTTTCTGAGCGGGTTTCTTAAAGCAAATGTAGTGTCTCCCATACTCATCCTTTATCAGCAGCGTTCGTGATTGGCTTCTTTTATGATGTACTTTATATTTTTTGAAAGGATTTGTTTTGTGGCCCGGATGTGATGCGCGCAGTCTATGCGCAAATGACTACTTTTTATTTTTGTTTTACTTTCGTAGCGTTTACATCCGGCCTGCATGTAAAGTGAATTAGAAAGTGATTTCATTTGAAGCGGAGTATAACCGACTTTCAATTTCTGGGGCTCACAAGGAAAGAAGACTTGAAGAATTTGATACTCACTGGACATACTGAAGGCAACAGGGATAGAGGTTTAACCTACCTAAAAAGCTTGTTTAAATGGATGTCAGAATAGGGAGTGGGAAGGTATTGTAAGGATAACCATTGCTCAGAGCTACAAAAGAGCGTTATATCCCTTCAAGACATGATCAGTCATGTCTTGAAGGGATATAACGCATAAAAAATAATTATATTATAATTCTACTTGTTCCTTAGTTATCCCGTGTGTTACGTCTTACCAATACCTCATAAATATTTTGCTAAAGTTGTTAAGTTCAAATATTTAACAAGGTTATACGGGAATTTCCACGGTTATTTTATAGTCGTAGAACTCGCAAAGATCTTATTCAATCATAAACACAGAATCAAGATTCATCAGGAAATTAAAATAGAAAAACCTTGAAATTTTATCGAGTGCTACTTGTAAACTATGATTTTGGAAAGTGAAAATTTAACTGAAAAATTTCCAGATTTTCATTTGAAATCAAGAAAATGGCAACTTTAAATAAAATCGTTAGAATATTTGAAAAAAAAGAAAAGAAAAAATGATAGAAAAAGGTGTCTGTTTAAACTGATGTAAGGAGGAGATGATTTTATAAAAGTAATTGTTTTTTACCTGTATTGTCATTTAAATCTTTTAATTGTAGAACGTAATAGTATAACATAATAATTTTCATTCATCGGCTATTATACTTAATTATTTTTAGTATTGGTTTCTATGCTATTAAGGAGTTGAGAGTAGATATGACAATATTTACACTCAACTCCTTTTTTTGTAATATTAATTCACCTTACTTAACCATCACCACCTCTAGCCATATTAGTCCTTTCATAATCATACCCGTGTTCATTTTTTAGCCATTTGTTATTCATCAATACACAATTAATTACCCGAAACTAAATTTGGATGATTTTTTTAGTTTTGTTTGTTCCGCAAACATTGCAGTGAATGAAATAAATGCGTTGATTTCAGCTATTAGAAGTTGGTATTACTGTAGTGAGCGCCATTTTCACGACAAAGGCTAGAAAGCGAACAATAAATAATACAGCAGTTTTAGTAAAAGTTTTTCTCATTAAAAATAAATATTACATATCGGTTTATATCAATACATAGGACCTGTCTTGTAACGGAAACAGATAAGTATTTCTCGGGTAAAAGACATAATTTTGAATGCTGATTTTCAAAGAATCAAGCCATTTTTACTAAGAAAATAGCAAAATACAATTATTTACGTATGGAATATTTCCAAACTGTTATTATCAAAACATTTCGACCGTTGTGTCCCCCAGTCTTCATCAAGTGCTTGTCGATCCGAGTAACCTGCTTTTATAATCATTAGCCTGTAGGCTAGAGATAAGGTTAAGTTCTCCACTCAGAATTGTCCCGTGGATTTAAGCGTTGGTTCGTGAATTGGTGACAGTAACTGTGAGTCAATCCCTAGGCCGGGCAGTGTGTACTCAACGGAAACAGGACAAACAATGATTGAGCAGTGCTAAATAAGAATTTGGTCAGCGGAACGAGAATCATCTACACACGTGAATGAAAGACTGGGCTAGGTTCGAAATTCCTTGATGGCGGCCAGAGGGCGAAACGTTGTAATAACAACACAGATGAGGAGAATAGTCCACTTGTAAATCATGTCAGTAATGATAATTCCATATCTCAAGTATTCAAACAAAATCCAGTTGTCTTAAATCAATTTCCATTAAATTTAGCTTGTATCGAACTTAATAAAATCTATATATATGCAAACATTTTTTAATTACCATGTCCTTCAGCCCGTAGACGATTATGTCTCTATACAACTTTTCCTTTAATATTTGTGAATTATGATGACTTCTTGGAGTAGATTCCCATTGTCATCTTGTCTTTCTTCCAGTCTACTCTGTTATTTAATTTATAGCTGAAGTGGGGTGAAAGGAGAAATGATTTATGCATTTCTTAAGGGCATTAATGAGAAGTGAAAAGAATAGAGCGATTCCATATTCCGGGCAGATTACTCTAATTCACATAAATACTTTAAATTTAAAAATAAATACTTGTGTAATTTTTACAGTAGGACCGTAGTGTGCTTATCTTGCAAGCCAAAGTGATTTTATTTATTTTACGGCAGATCTTTTATGAATCTGACTTGAGGTGAAAATTGGTTTAAACCAACAAATATTTATGAAGAAAAATTATGATAGTGTAATTGTTAGCATAATAGTAAAAAGGTTCTAACTGCGTATTCTGTAAATGTGACAATATAGTTTTTTTTAATCAGTTCGTCCCAAGCAAGGCGATAAAGCCACTAAGACGCCACGTGGCTACTGGAAATGAAAGCGTATGAAAATACTAGGCTCACCTATCGTTCGGTTCATACTTCTCCTCGGTATTTTGAACAGGAGTAGAGGTTAACTCCTTGTTTCCTGTTTAGAATTGGATTTCTGTTTCCTTCTAAATTCTACTTCAACTATATACACCTAAACTTAGAAATTTATACTATTATTTTTTAGGTTCCTTCTAAAATCTGTTCCTTCCCTTTCACTTCCAGTGGCGTCTTAGTGTAGTTATCGTCTTGCATGGGGTGAATTGATTTAAAAAAATATTAAACTCACACATGCATACTTACACGTAGTAGTTAGCGTGATAATTTTTGAAATTGAGGGAATGAACTTGATCCTTAGCGAGTGCTCTCGAATTATGAGCTTCAGCCATCCTTGCCTTCTCGTAATTAAATCTTTGTCACACACACACACACACACATATATATATATATATATATATATATATATATATATATATATATATATAAAATGTAAAGGTACCTTTCGACCGACACATTTTCAAACACAATCGTCGGTAATCTAAAACGGAGTACTAATAAGAAAATTTTTTTATTAATACCGTAATAAAACAAGATGGTAAGGAAAAAAAAACAAAAAAAACTAGGAACAGACTCCACCTCGACATTTTGGAGTCTGTTATTATCAACATACGTAGGCCGGCCCTCTGCGTACAACGGGAGATAAAGTTTAAGTTGGCCTTATTTGGGGGAACGGTTACATGATTTGAGGTAAAATAATTTTTTCCCCCCTTTACCATCTTGTTTTATTACGGTATTAGTAAAAATTTTCTTGTTAGTACTCCGTTTTAGATTACCGACGATTGTGTTTGAAAATGTGTCGATGGAAACCTTACATTTTATGTTTTTAAACGTGGATATTGTTGTATCTTATGTTTAATATAATCCCATATTTTTATTCTTCAAATGTCTGATTAGATTTGGCAGTACTAGAAATCTGTTTAAATATATATATATATATATATATATATATATATATATATATATATATATATATATATATATATATATATATATATAGATATGCACGCATTTATATGTAAAAAAAAAAGTAACCATTATTTTCTTGGGCTTTCAATTTTGGTATTTCCGAAGGAATGATAAACAAAAACACTCCAATCAAAATGGCCGGCGTCGAATCGGAGGCAAATCTGCAAGAAACGATAAAATAAAATAAATAAACTACGTAATGAATAGTGAAACTTTTCCTGTTTGTTTATTTCGCTATGCGTCCATCGGATAATGAGTGGCAATCTGTTTCACTAATATATAATGATCAAATTCTTTAACCGTTTAATACGGTGCGTGATTGTCGAAGTTTAAAGTCAAGAAGTATTGTGTTAATATAAAAACGGAATTTAAAAAAAATATTTATAAATTTATGCTAAAATATAAATGCATATAAAAATGTCATTTAGACTAATCTCAGATATTCAAATATATCTATATTTTTTTATGGTTAATTACTAGTAAATAAATAAAACAAATGTTTCACCTAAGTCATTTTATTTTCATGTTGCAGCTCAAAACGAGAAAAAAATCAGAAGGTGAAAAAGATCTTTAAAAAAGTTAATGTGCAGTAGCGTAATGGTTATCGGCAAGGAAAATAGCATCGCCTGGGCGAACTCAAATTTCGACGAAGGCTGATACATTCATTTCGTACAAATGCCTTTGAGGAAAGTCAGCAATCCATTTTTATTTCTCAGCTATGCGTTAAGTAACAGAACAATTCAAGGCTCGAGAGTCATTGAAAGTAGAAGGTTATTTAACGTGGTGTGTGATATAAATGTCAGCGTTGCAAGTCGGAAGTGAAAATCATGTGGATAAGAATGATAGATAACGACTAACCAGAGACTTTCAGAGGTTAAATTTAGAATGTTCAATGAAGCATCCACGCGTGTGTCTGTGGCAGTTCTTGGTAAAAGCTGTCCGAGTGAGACTTCCTCCTTGCACTTGGAATATGGAGGGAATGAGGATGATTTAACACTGAACATAGCACAACGTTGGTGACCCGTCTAATATAAAATCCACTTTGGAGTGAAAACCGTGGAGAAAGCAACGAAAAGCCATTCCACTATTTTCATAAAAAAAAACAAAACAAAACAAAAACAATCATGACAATGCATAGTTTGCAGACAGTAAATGAAAGATGGCTGTGGAGGACCATGATCGCTAACATCGTGAAACAACATAGTTTAATTGAGCAAATTATTCTCTGCAGCACAGTTAATATTAGCAGCATTATTTTGAACATTTATTAAGTGAAATATTGTCAATCATTAATCATTCTTTTCTTTTTTAAACAATATTTCTTGTATCTTAATTTTAGTTGTTGTTTATTGCTGCCACTTAGAACACCACGTCATGAAAAACAATTTAATTAAAATAAAATCTATTTAAAAATTTAATAAAGTTTTTTTTAATTAATAAACTTTCAAGATAATATCATTACTACTGGTCTCTGTAAAAACAATAACATTACATTTGCGTCGAACGATCAAGGATAAGTGAAGAATAAATATGTATCGTTAGATTTTATTTTTGTCAACCATAACGCACCTGTAGCTCAAGTGGTAAGACAGATGTTACGGAAAAAGTTACCAGATGCAAAACGGTTGTGATTTCGAATCTCGTCGAGACTTTGTTTATCTCTGATTAATGTTGTTTTCTGATAGCCATTGAATGAAGATCTGAGTGACTGAGATGACAAAAAAACAAAATTAAGATGAAAGAAATGCTAGTCGAAAATTCATAACGGTCAATCTTATATCATTTATAGAAATGAACATGTGTCTGATATAGAGAGAAAGTTCATGCAATTAGTAAATGTCATGACACAGATCTTATAGGAGAGAATGAAGCGCAAGTGTATTAATTTAGAGAAACTGACATGTAGTTTCAGCTGTCAGTAAGTCTTTTGATCTCCCGTTGCTTTGTTTCCTCTTTAGGGAAAGGTATTCGTTTGGCATAGATTTGTGTAAACGAGCTGGTATTTTTGATTTGACTGACTACGACCTGTTGCAAAGTCTCGTATTTATCTGTTTTTAGAAGAGAAACTGAATTTTTTTTGTATTTGTTTGATCAACAGAGACTGAATGAAAGATCTCGTTTTATACCTTCTAATTAGTTTTTATTTTTTCCTTTTAACTAAATTTTGAATATTACTTACAATGGTAAATACGTAGAAAATTTCTGCCTATTTACAATTAATTTTAAATTAAGTTGTATCAAAGATGTTTATCTATGAAAATTAAATAAATAAAATAAATCTGTTACTTGCTTTTCACCAAATAAAAGACCCCAACCGCCTGCAGCTTGGAGATCCCGCGTTATCCAGAGCAAAGCAAGGGTGAAAAAAAGAATAACAACCATTATCTCTGCGAATCTGAAGAGAGAAAAAATGTATTAGATGTTATTCGATGTTTCAATAAATCATTTAACTTTACAACAACCTTACTAACCTCCATCCATGTTTTATTTTTTTATATAAAAAGTAAAAAGGGATTCATACGACATACCAACTGTAACGAAAAATAGAACCAATAAACCAAAAAAGAATCAACAAACTTACTCGAAATATTCAACATAACACGTTAACTTAAACTTTCATCACCGCAACTAACGTGTCAGGCTGGAAATGCAACATTTCAATTGTTTTGAAAAGTTTGGATAAATTCTTTGAAATTTTTTTTCTCTCGTTGACTCCTTCAAATGACCGCTGGCTAACGGAAGAGTCGTACATATGCCTTGGTTTATTTTCTTCCAAATAGCCACGCGGTTCACTTGAATATCGTGCCAGTCTCCACTGAACGATTGAGCAATGTTGGATAATTGAATAGTATTTTAGGAAGGGACAAGTTAAGACTTTATTTAAGAAGGGGAAAAATCTTTTTCATTCTCCCCCCCACCTCTTGGTAAGTACTCCTGTCGAAAATATCCCTAGTTAGCAGGCTCGTTGCATGTCAGCAGGACTAAAGAGGAGACCTATCAAAGACCTTTCTCTGAGTCAACTACCAGCTTGGACATGTGGTGGGGACGGGATACCAGCCGTTGACCTGAAGAAATGTGATCCTGAACTGGCTCCTGTTCTCTCCAAACTATATAACTACTGCCTCAACGACTCTTGCTTTCAAGCCTGTTGGAAGCCCTCATTGTACCTGTCTTTAAGAACTCTGGAGACCCTTCTGACCCATCTAACTACCATCCTATCAGTCTCCTACCACTCTTCGGCAAAGTCTTTGAAGCTTTAATAAACGCCGAAGTGGTTAATCACCTTATATATCATGATCTGCTATCTGATAAGCAATATGGTTTCCGCTTTGCCCGTTCTACAGCTGATGTGCTCACAGCCATAACTGAAATTGTTAACCAAGCACTCCACAATAACAGAGAAGCTCGTGCCCTGGCTCTAGATATCTCTAAAGCGTTTGATAGCGTCTGGCACGGAATTTCTGGTCGATTATTTGACTTAATACGATCATTCTTGTCAAACCGTGTAATGAAGGTCGTCCTTAACGGATTCTCCTTCAGCTCCTTTCCCACAAACGCAGGTGTTCCCAAAGGCTCTATCCTTGGTCCTACTCTGTTTATCTTCATTAGCGATCTCCCCGATGTCATCAGTTCCCAAGTAGGCATCTATGCTGACGACACTCCTGCCTCAATAGCAAGTCTGGTATAACTGACAAAACTAATCTGGGCGTTAGTCTCGAAAAGGACCTCCAATCAGTTGTAGACTGAGGCAGGAATTGACTGGTTAACTTTAATGCCTCTAAAACAAAACTGCTCTCACCACAGGGAACCATCTTTGCGACTGCTTGGTCTCACACTGTCCGCTTCCCTGAGATGGAACAATTACATTGAATCAATTGCTTCATCCACCGCAAGGAAAGTTGGTTCCCTGTGTCACGCCAGAAAGTTTTTCTCGCCCGAGTCCATCCTTCAAATCTATAAATCAACCATTCGCCCTTGCATTGAATACTGCTTCTATATATGGTCTGGTGCCCCCGCTGTTCGCCTTAAGGTCCTCGACAAAATCCAGAGACGGATATGCAATGTGATTGTTCCTGATCTGGCATCTCATCTACAGTTGCTCTCTCACAGACGTGCCGTCGCCTCCCTCTGTCTTTTCTACAAATACTTTCATGGTAACTGCTCCGACGAGCTACTTTCGCTAGTTTTCGCCAGACTGCATTAATTTAAGCGTGCTACTAGGCTGGCATCACGGTCCCACCCTTTCACTGTCGAAAACGCGGCTGTCTCTTCTAATCCAGTAGCTTCATGTCTCGTACCTCCCGTCTGTGGAATTCTCTTCCCTGATAGCTACAATCTCCAACTATTCAAATGTAATGTCAATCGACATCTCCAGATCCTCTGATCCATTCCCTGTCCTTCTCTTCACCCTTTCCTCTATCACGCCTCTTTACTCTCTCTCCCATTCTGTAACCCCTTTCGCGCTCGTGGCATCCCGCCTCGCTTGGGGTGAAATGCTTAAAAAAAAAAAAATAAATAAAATAAACCCTCAATATTTTACCTGTTAAAAAAACGATTAAATACTCCCAACGTTTCTACATTTGAGTCGATCTAACGGAATTGAACAAAGGAAAACACTACTGGCGACGACGTGAAATTTTCGTCAAATAACATTGAAAACACAAAGTGATAATCACGACGTGAGCTTACTATACACTCACACAAAAATCCACAAATAATAAACTTTGAGCCAAAATAAAAAAAAATTAAAAAAAAATAGAACGATAAGGAAACAAAAATTGCCAAACCCAACCAAAAACGATTTTATTTATTTAAAAAAATTAAACTACGAGCCTGGAACAAATGACAGTAAGCCCAAGTTCTTATAAGCGTGGTAATACTATAAAACAGTCTTCAAATATCTCATTTGCACTCGTTACATACAGGAACTAATCAAAGAGATCTTACCTTACAAGTATTCCAGAATTTACATATTTAAACAAAATAATGGAAAAGGAAAACGGCACCTCTATTTAACAAATAAGTATCAAGACACCTGACTTTATGGAAACATCCGTTGATGGTTGGTTTTCAATAGTCGAAGTACAATTCCACTTAAGAGTCGTTACAGCTTCTACAACAAAATTTTATATGGTCATCGCATCACTGCCTGCGGAAATAGTAACAAGTATTACTGTCTCAGTTTTAGATTCACAGAATTACGATGAATTAAGAAACAAAACTCGTAGAATCACATTAAAAAACGAAGCTGGAACTTTGAATGAATTAATGTTCACAGCATCCATTACAGGACGTCCTTCAAATTACCCCAGGAAATGATGGCAATAGCCACGAGGTTAAATATAGGACAAGATATCGTGCTGTATAAATTTATACAAGCACTTCCATCGACTATAGCTTCAGTAATAGCATCACAGAACGATTTAGCGCCCGTACGCCTAGGACAATAAGCTGATGTACCTCAGTGTACATGACACATGACTGTCGCATACCAACAATTACATAGCAAATGGACTTCATTCTTTCGCTGAAACTCTAAAACCTAAAATATGCCGTACACGTATTTATTTTGCAAGTAAAGACATAGTGCAGATGGTTAATAAAAAAAACAAAACGTAAAAAATGTTACTAAATTCACGACCACAATCACCAGTTAACAGCGATTCGGAAAATTTGTAGGGCGAACTCAGTTTATTCAGGTTCGCCATTACTAGAGATACGGACAAAAATAGGGGCAACTAAAATAGCATTCAACGTTGGTGCAAGCGTTTCCATTATCCCTTTTAGGATAATTAACGGGATATCTTTTGAATCAATATCTGTAACATGTAACAACTAACGGCACGAACATTAAATGTTACCAGCAAACTTAACTTGATATCGAAATTCCGAGCCTTAGATTATTTTCCTGGACTTTCGTAGTAGCGGATTTGATTTTCTGAACAACTTATCGACTGTAACGAAAAGAGTATAATAGAGCGTACCACTTCGTGCACAAAAACATTTAAAACACGTAACTCCGCAATCAACTTAGTGATTCACAACAATGTACCAGACCTTATCCGAGTTAATTGATATCCTAACGTGTTATTGCCACATACACGTGCTGATCGTAAATACAACCGAGTGTACCACAGAATTGACCCTGGCAGTCACTCGTCTACATTTACTAAGGTCAGGAAACTGTTGATGAAGTGAATGATGAAGTGATGTGAAAGTCTTTCGTTGAAAGAAAGAGATAAGTAAAGCCGTCCGCAGTGGCTTACGGTAGTAGAGGGAGGCTGAGTTATGACGGGTTTTGGCAAGTTGTCATTGGAGATGGGAGGTCAGTTGACTTTGGGTGTGGAGATGTCGTTCTGACGAGCGTATGAACCCTGGCTGCTGTGACGACCGATTGCCGAATATTTCTCTTTGATGGGCTTTCCTAACCACAAATCGGCTCCAATTTCGATTTCACTTCTTTAGGCGGGAGTAGGTGCTATTGGGTGAAAAATTGGATTGTATGTTTTTGGGGTGTGTGTGAGGGAAGCAGAAGGTGTGTACGGGGCCGATGCGTGTTTGATGAAATTTTGAATTCGGTCTTGAGTTTCGGAGCATTCACATCGGGCCAGTGGTGGAAATTTGTGTAACATGAATCAAAAGAAGATATGGTTTAGGAAGATTATGACAAAACTATCAGAGCAATTTTGCCAAATTAGCAAACAAAACCTCGACCTCGTTTCTGCTTATCGCGAAATCAGGATGCACCCTGCTGACATAGACAAGATCGCCATAGTATCCCCCCTTGGACTCCTCGAATACAGTTTAATGCCCTTCGGTTTTAAGAATGCGGCTACTACATTTCAACGCATTATGGACAAAATATTTCTGAACGTAAACTGTATATTTGTCTATACAGACGATATTCTTATTTTCAGTGAGGATCAGTCATCACACAAGATATCACATCTATAGATTTCCTAGGATACAATATTAGTGTAGACGTATCAAGCCAACAACTAAAAATTTTGATGACCTAAAATTCTTCCCACCGCCTAACGATAACAAAAGTTTACGTATATTTCTAGGCATGATTAACTTCTATAGAAAACTAATACTTAATTTCGCAGAAATGGTGTTACCTCTTACAGGATGAATACGACAAAACGTAAACAGTGCATTTACGTTGAACGAATGTGAATTAGAAGCCTATTATAGCATTATTAAAGTTCTATGCGACTACCTCCCATTAGCACACCCTCAACGTGACTGCATCACTTATCAATTGGTTGCCAATAGCATTTAATACGCAGCTGGTGCTGCATTACACCAAATCTTTGAAGGCAATCCTATTCCAATATGTTTCTTTTAAAACTCGCAAACACAAGTCAAATATTCCACATTTGACAGCTTCTCGCTGCATGCCTCGCAATTTTACATTTTCGGCACATAATAGGAGGTCCGCAAGTGTTGCTACTGACGGATCATGAACCTTTATGTAGGGCCTTTCATAGCCTCCCCCCAGCAAAATAAAAAAAAAACTGCAGAGCCAACAAGCCTTACTGAGTACATAACCAACGTAAAGCATATTAAAGGACAACAAAATATAGTAACTGATTGTCACGACCCACCTTAGCAATTTAGGTCAATCTTTGAGACCTACCATCAATAGCAGAAGCCCAAGCTGTATATTCAGGCATACATAATTTTCCTAACCTAAAAATATACATATTTACGATAATATATTTGTACTTTCCGATGTATTCACTTCCTTTCCCGGGCAATATATATCTAGTGCTTTGCGTAAAGCAATATTCGATAGCATACATTCTATATCACATGCAGGAACAAGAGCAAATAGTAAGATGATTAAAGCTCGGTCTCTTTGGCCAAATATAGATAAAATGGTTAAACAATTTTACTCTGAGTGTGACGCTTGCCAAGCAGCTCTGTTTTACATACACATCAAAACACCAATACGGCCTATTCATATACCCACAGTTAGGTTTCATACTACACATCTCGACATTCTTGGTCCCCTCTGTCCTATGAAGGATAACGATGACGCTTACAACAGCCTATATCGTTACTTGCTAACATGCATTGACCTTACGAGTTGAAGCCGAACCACTCACAGAAATAACAGCCCGGACTGTTGGCTGAGCCTTTATTAAAGTGTGGATTGCACGTTGGAACGTGCCACTTCACGTTATCAAAGACCATGTCAAACAATTTGAAAGTGAACTATTCACAGAAATATAAAAAAATAATTGTTTTTTGTAGGCTACCTATAACCGCATACCATCCTCAAAACCAACGGATTAGTCGAACGAGTACATCGGACAATTAAAACCTCGAGAAAAAAGTCATGGCTAGCAGCATTACCAGTAAGTAATATTACCAGGCATCCATAGTACACCCAATAACAGCAATTTTTAACCCTTTTTCGCAGTAAGAGAAATGCATATTCTGATTCCACAATTGTTGATAGACGATAGCAGTGATACAATTGAGAATCAAAAATTTGCGAAGGGTCTACATAAAGCAATAACCAAAATTTATCCAATTAACGAGCGACACAAGCAAAAGATATACATGCCAGAAAAATTAAGCTGCTGGAAAGTCTGGATCAAAGTAGACCTTGAAGCACGATGCACTGGTCCTTTCGAAGTTCTCCAACGTACTCCGAAGGATACACACATCAGAATATCTGTTGTCAGGCTTAAACCGTATGTAGAAGCGAGTAATAATCATGCTAAACAAGCAGATAACGCATCTATTAAAGAAAAACTAACCCAATAAACAGAAACAACCAGAACAAAACTGACCCTTTTTACCCAAAAGCCACTTCCGTCAGATTGGTATCATGGAAAAAAGATAATGAATACGTATATTATTAACCCCGTTACTAAAAGAGGAGTTTGTGGAGTATTCTCGAGATCACGAGAATAAAATTCCGAGTAAAAAGCAAGCCGCCCTATTGACAGGAAATTTACAGCCATCCTCTTTTTCATCGACCTCTCACCAAGAGAGAACATGGATTTGAGCTGCTCCTGAAATGAAGACTACAGATAAGTTTTACACAAATATCACTTTTTCATGTTTAATATTACCGTTTAATGATAGACTTATAGTTTGCAAATAATTTATTCATTCACCATGAAAAAAACACACAAAAACCCCAGAAAGATTTAACAACCCCATTATAAGAACTTTCATATATCTACCAAACTAGTACAACCAAATACTTCTGATAATAAATCCACACATATATATATATATATGCATAAATGTTTCACTTTGTTATGTATATGCATATATTTTACTAACCAAAAACAGGTGTCAACACAAGTTCCATCATAACAGACCCAAATTAAATTCTTTATAAGTAAATAAATTTGTCTTATCTGTCACTAGAGTTGTTTATATTTTTCTCAACCGAGCACAAGGCAGGGGTAATGACACCGAACGATCGAACATGCTATACTGGCGAATTGGTATGCGTGGAGAACCTGCTGTTTTGCCACTGTAGATTTATATCCGTTGATACAGATTTGACATCTAGATACCTGCTCAATCTCATTGAAGCCTCTATTATAGACTAATTAATTAATCTAGTGAGGTTGATTACTGTAACCAATACAATGACCTTAGTAAATAATCAATATCTTCAAAAACTGACAAAAGCTCAAACTCATCTTTCTTATTACTAATTAAAAATGATGGTGATAAATATTTTACTTTGACCGATTCAGAAAAGTTGGACTCCAGATAAATTTCACTTACTTCACTAGCCAGTCGTCTGTGATGAGGCTTGCTTGGTAAACACAGCTTTAAGACAAGCGCCCTTTGTTGATTTTTATCAAATTTAACTCAGTCTTAGATAAGACTAAAATATCTGGGCATCCTTTGAAGATTGAAAGCACTATGCAACCATTCCTCAATTAACGATCTGGTTCCGTTCTCAAGAGCTGGTCACTGAGAAGTTGTACCTAACCGCTATTTCAAGTATACGCGCGTAATAGGTTTGTGCCAACCAGCTTCAGGTAGCTCTAATGTCACTTTTGCACTATTTGTAGCATTTCTAATTTATTTCTAAATGTCTATGCAGTATAGTCGAGTATTGAACAGAAAACGTAATAAACAAATTATAATTAGCTCTTATTTTGCACATTAATTCGATTTGTATACTGTAAATACAGGTAATTTTATATGTTTTGCACTTTCTTCGTTTTGATTCATTTCAATAAAGAATACAATCTCGATCAAAGTTTTTGTACAGTGTACAATAACGACTGGTTAGATTTTTTATTTTATGAGATTTCATTTATGTTCGAGGAATCGTTACACGGATGTGTCACGGATGTGTCCTAAATGATCTACGTTATGATATTACCAAACATTGCATTAAATTACACAGTTCTGGAAAAGACTAATATATACGAATTCCAACTTGTTGCGAGTAATTAAGTAACCATCACGTGTCGCCAGTGAATACTGGTCACGACAAAAACAAGATGTCGTACAACTGATACCGTGTTTTCGTGCATGAATAGATACATGTATTTGTGAGTTTGTGGTCAGTATTATGAAATTACTTGAAAAGAAATCACCTTTGAGATTTATGACTGGAAATAACTCGTCAGGCTTCTTTGTCTAAGTCTTAACGGTTTAATTTTCACCAAACCTTGCACTCTTTTTACTACGTTTCGTCAAAACCTTTTGGACTTTTGAAATTATGATTTCTTTAAAAGGACAACGTAACAGTATCCAGTGGATAGTTCACTTAACGACGGTCCAAGAATAAACAACAATAAATTACTTGCATTACGAGATGAAATAATTCTATTATTCATTTTCTTCACCTTATTTGAAAGAATTGGAAGAAGGCATTACCTGTGTAAAAGAGCAGTATTCTATTTTTTTATTATCCTAACTTTCTAGGTCGTAGAGCGAAGTGGGAATAAATTACAGACGATATTTTAAATTGCACTCCATGATTTGGAAGCTCCAAAACAACAGGCTTAAGATTTAAAGTGGAAGATGGCAGTATGGTTGTAAATTTGTGCCCATTTAGCCATAGGATTCTGTGAAAGGCGCCGTCTATGAGAGACGAGATTCCAGAATATGGGATGAAAATTCAGGTCTTCACGAAAGCTATTTTATTCCTACTTTACTCGACGTTCTAGAAAGTTATTATAAAAAGACAAAATGTTTTTGAAAAATCTAACAAAAGAAAATTGGCATCATCAACTGGAATTTCCTTAAAGCTGCTTTATTACGGCGTATTTGGTCATATGATTCCATGACGGCTGTTAAGCTGTCAATTTACTTTTTATTTATAAAATTTATATAACTATCTACAAATAAATGAAAAGGGGAACTACTCTTTAATCAGCAAGTTCATTTCAAGTTTAAATTTAACTTTACATGCACTTCTAATGCCTAATATGCAAGTGTTGAATGAACTGTTAAATATATATGCTTACATTTTAAAAAATATTTTTCTGTGTAGATATGTTCATGACGAAAGAAAAAAAAATAAATGGAAAGAAATTTTTGTCTAAAATAATGAGACCAGTGAAAGTAAAATTGTAGAAAAATATTTCTAAATGAAAAATATGTAATTAAAAAGGGTATAATTGTTTTGTTCAGCAATTAGTAATATTTGCATTTCAGTGTTGATTATCAAACGAAATATATTGAAATGATTTAACCCGTGTTAGAACTGAATTCGTAAACAACATCTATATAAATAAAGCGCAGTTAGTCCATCCGTCCGTCCGTTTTTCGATCTCGACGAACCTGAAGTAACACGCGATTAAAAATCAAATAAATAACTCATTTAAAGTTAAATTTAAATATCGAACAGAGTGAAAGGTTAAAAAAAAAATTTATTAAACGTTTAACTTTAAATTCGCTTTTTATCGCAATTGCAATTGATATCGTCTAATTAAATTATAGTTAAAAAAACTTAAGCGTGACACGTTACATTGCTCATATGATTTTCTTTCTTTTTCTAGCACGCGTATTCGAAATATTACATAGTTCGGGTCCCCTAATGTCTTTTAAGAGTGATTTTATGTAAATGTAAATAAACTACGGAGATCGTTTGCGTATATGAAGAAATATTATGAGAAAAGGTGTTGTTGGTATTTCACCCGTTTAAGTCAGTCCGAAAAGATAAGTAATAACTGCTGTAGAAAAAAATTCAGTGACGTGACACGGCGTGAGAAAAAGAACGAAAACAGACCCTTGAGATTCAAACCTTTTATGAATATAACAAGAAAAGGAGAGAAGAAGGAGGTTTACAATAATGGTGTTGCAATTAAAAAAAAAAGGTATTTTGTGAACTTATCTCGTCACATAAATAAATGTCCTGGTCTTTGAGGTCTTGTGATTTTCTTGTTATTGTGTCCGTGGCAGCGAATGTCTCGGCGTCCGAATAAGATATTTCTTGACGTCAAGTAAGCGCTACAATCCCGATTCTGATTTGTTGGTGAAGTTTTTTTCCGAGAGTACTTTTTGTATGTGCTACTCGTTGAAAGCCAACGTGGGATAGAGGAAGACAGATTCAAACATGGCATGCAGATCGGAATGAAGCAACTTTAGTAATAGAAATAGGGATCGTTGTAGCAATTTCAAGTGGCCCGTCTAATGGGGTTTACTTCCTAAAAACTAGCAATAATTTCAATATTCTCCCCCCAAACAACATTGCAATATGGATTTATTGCAATGTAACTTGCCACACAGTTCGGGAGGTCAAGTATTCTTTGTTTTTTTTTTATTTTGTTTTTTTTTCAAAAACGGTTCCAAGGATGAAATGCAATAATAAAATGAGAAAAGATCTCACTTTTTTTTAAACACTTTACATAAAAATTCCAAGAGAGGAAAGTAATAATAGAATGAGAAAATAATCTCAAGGTTGGAAACACTATTTTCTAATTCAAAATTTAAAAAGTTTTAAATGTTCATTTATTTATTTTTAATGAACTTAAAGGAGAAACTAATTACAGAATATAAGATTTTGTCAAATGTTTAGAATTCTGTAATATATAATTTACAGGTTTAAATACGCAAATTAGTTTTAAGTAATGTTTACTTTAGGAGTATGCATAAGGGTCATTGGGGGATTTCTTTTATTCTATATGAACTGCCTAATATTAAGACAAGTAAATATAAGCATATACATCTTACTAACACCTTGGTCACTTTTCACCCAAACATGTCCAGTGTAGTCAATCTCAGTATGTAGAAATGGTTTAACGAGATTGACTGTTTTGGGAGATTCGTAACTTTATGATATTTGAAAGCTAGATTATTGAATTTTTCACATAAGATACATTGTGAAATAACGTTTTTGACGGCTTGTCTCGCTTTAGGGATCCAAAACCCTGAAAGTCGAATTTTGTTTAAAGTTCACTGTATACCAAGATGTTTGCATCTTTTTTGATGTTCAACGATCATAAGTTTAATTAAGGCATGATATTTAGCCAACAGAACAGGATTGGTAACTTCATAATCATTAGTTTACCTTTAGCTCTGATTACACCCCACCTTTGATCTATAAATAGTTCCAAAGTTTTTACTAATTCAGGTATTTTTTACTTTGGGGGTATTGAAGTTAAGCAATTTTCTTCTGCAAAGCTTTGTTGTTGGATTACCTTAAACGAATAAAGTGTGGCACTTTGACTAGGATGCTGGTTCATATGTTTTAATCTATTTCGGATCTTAAATATATTAACTGTTACATTAATTAATTTATTAAAATCCTAGTATTTGTCAAAGGGTACTACGGGCTGTGGTTTTCTACTTACAGTAGAATTTAATGAAGTTGATTTCACAATAGATTTATTCCTCGAACTTAAACACTGAAGCTCACTTAATGGCCATTCTATATGATTTCCACTGAACCCTTCAGGTCTAGATTTTGCCGAAATTATTCGAAGGTTATCCCCCTGGTGAGTAAGTCAGCTGGGTTTTATTCAGTATGAATATATTTAAATTTTACTTACAATGACTTCTTTTCTTTCAGTTCTCCATTCATTAGATGAATATCCTTGAGTATTCTTCACAAACTGATTTTTGGTTTTAATCTTGTGAGACAATAGCCACGACAACACAACTGATATTAAAATATCTGATTTTAATTCGGGTGTAAGCATTTAATAATAGTAAACACTTGATAGCCAAAAATATGGCAAGTAATTCCAGCGTAGGTAAACTCTTAGGCTTCATAGATGCCACTTTAGCGTTTGCCAATACCAAATAGAACTGACTGTTTTGCACACTATAAGCAAGATAAAGGGTTGTTCCTGCATGCGAGTGTTAATACACAAGTTAGTAGAATAATAGTTTTCACTTTTAACAGATTCTTTACAAAGAGGGCTAACATGGAATCTGGATTTGTAAATTGCACATTCACGAGGTAACTTATTGTTTTGGCCAGAGCAGTCTTCAATTCTATGATTAGCACTTGTACAGAGAAGGCACAAGTCAAGTTCTTTACATGTAGAACGTCTCGGCTCAAAAGTATAATACTCAGTACAACGACCCATAAAATACTCGTTTAGATTACAAAGCTTACAGTGTGTAACAAATTTTCTGGCTTTAGTCGAAAATTTTTTTGTGAAGAAACACTACCTTTAATGTTGTTCTTGTTATAATTCCTTTCCCGCGACTTAAGATTATCTTGGCCGTAAGGATTGCTGCTATCTTTCTTAAGAGTGATTTGTATTAAGTTTTTTATTACCTCATTGTAATTATGAAAAATATGGTTGAGTTTTGAATAATTACTACCAACCCTGTGAATTAATTCTTTTTGAAGAGCAGGGGGTAATTTTGAAAAAAAATATCTCAAAGCCTGGTTTGTTCTCTTCAAAAAAATCCAAACAGATTTCCGTTCAGATAAGTCAGCTTTAATTTCCGAAAAATATCTTTTCACATTAAGAAAGTCTGGGTTATATTTAGGGTTATTATCCAGTAATTGCTTAAAAATTTCGTTAATAATGAAGAGTATATCTAAAAATTCACTTTTCAATAAATTGATGACTACGACATAATTATCATCTTCAATGCGATATTAATTGCGATGCGAAGCCGGTTAAAAAACCTTTCAAGTGTGAAAGTTTTGCTTTCTCGTAATTTACCGAGGCAACACAGTTCTCGAATTGAACCAGGAAATTCTTAAATTCAAATTTACCGACTTCACTGCCGCTAAATTTGGCGCACTGGAATCTAGGCCCTAGCGTTTGAAATTTTATTTGGTCTGCCACATTAGAATTTTGTGGCAATCTCATCGTGGGAGTGGGTGAAACAAACTTTTGTTCTATTTCCACTGTTTTTCTATATACGCGAGAGATATATTCAATTCCTAATACTTTGTCTGGTAAAAGGCAAATTTTTATCAAATTTATATCTGCCTTTTTAGAGGCTTCGTTTATTTTTGAATTTATGAAGTCGACCTGTTCTAACCATTTACTTATGAGGTTGTCTTGTTTTACGAAGTTATTGAAGAACTTCTCTGCTAACATAATATCTATGACCGAAGTTATTTTCATTTTAAGGGAGACAGGGTTAAACAACAAAGACTTTACATCTTTTACAGTTTTAAATTCGGTCATTTTGAGCGAAGAAGATTTTTTTGCACAATTAAATTTCACAAGTGTAAAAAAAAGAAAGAAAAAAAAAAGAACGTAGGAACTGCTGCAAAGTCCTTAGTAGATGCAAAAATAATACAGCTATCGAACTTCTTCCTGAAGCGAGTCACGTCTAAGCAAATTTCTAACTCGTCTATATTTTTTCTAGCATAAACTGCTAGTTCATGTTTTTGTAGTATTGGTATTTCACCCGTTTAAGTCTGTTCGAAAAGATAAATAATTACCGCAGTAGAAAAAAAGGATAATTCAATGACGTGACACGTCGTGAGAAATTAGAATGAAACCAAACCCTAGAGATTCAAACCTTTTATGAGTATAACAGAAGTAAAGGAGAAAGGAAGGAGGCATACAATAATGGTGTTGCAAAAAAAAAAAAAAAAAGAAAAGAAAATCGTGTTTTGCGGAATTATCTTGTCACAGAAAACGTCCTGTTAACAGTTCTTTGAGGTCTTGTGATTTTCTTGTTGTGTCGGTGGCAGCGCATGTTTCGGCGTCCGGACTTTCTGAGTAGATATTTCTTGATGTGAAGTAGGCGACACCATCCCGGTTCCATATTTGTTGGTGAAGTTTTTTTTCCGAGAGCAGTTTTTAATTTCTCGTCAGCAAATTTTCCCCAGCCTGGGCTTGTTTATACAATCAGAAATTTACCAGTTATTTTCTCCAGTCAGCTTATCTACCCATCTTATAAGGGTTATCGCAATATAAGAACCCAGGGTTGGGTTCTTACATAAAGAAATTCTATTTTCTCAGCTTGTATACACATTCCACTTTTTGATAGGTGAAATGAATCAGATTTTTAATTCTGACTTCTCTTTAAAAATTACCAAATATTACTTCAACCGGCTGTTTCCTAGAAGCTGTCTTCTCTACTTCCATTTTTGTCAGCCCAGCTTTACCAGATGGCCTTTGTGGTAATATCTTCAACAACAAAATAAATAAATAAATAGATTTTTTAAATTAAAAAAAAGCTCGAGTCTTTCTCTTAGTCTGTCTATCGTTCCATTCTTTAATCCTTTTCGTCTTGTTCCAAGTTATATTTTAGTTTTAATCCTTTTCTTTCCATTTGTCAGTGTCAAATAGTGTCACAATGTTGATACAATGGAAATAAAATATAAACGTATTGCAAAATAATTGAAAAAAAGATAAAGAAAAATGGAAATTTAACACGTTCAGTGTTTAGCGATGTTAAAGTTTTCGCTACCCGATGTTTATTACGCAATGTTCCCTTCCTCATTCAAAATTGACACATTGTTCTCATTGTTCTCCGTACAATGCTTTTTAGTCTCTATTTAACCTATGTTGTTCTATTCTTGGCTTACCGATGCCAGCGAAAACAAAAGTTTATAAAGATAATAGCAACGTTGACTGGAGGTTGCGAAAAGAAACAGTTTATTGTGAATCCACATTTTCAGAATTAAAGAGTCAAAGACTTATCAATCGATAGCAACTAGTTGGAATTCGAACCAGACAATAAAAAAACGGAATTCTGTTGTGAAATATGTCTGTACTTACGACATTGAGCCTAACTTTTCATATTCTCTCCTGGCGACTGCTTTCACATTCTGTTTCACTTCCTCAGTCTGTTTCACGCCACAACAGCTAAATCCTCTATTAGGAAAAAATAAGAGAGAAAAAATGACTATAAGGGCAAAAAAGGAAGTGGGGGCAATGAAGTAAATGAAAATGGAATAAAAATTTATCATAATCCTGACCCTGCTGGAATAGCTTAATGAAATTTAATATTACATGGATATGCTTCAGAGGGCTATATCACCGCCATACGTTACCTTTTTCTTGAGGAAGGGGCTAGGGTCATTACCTGTTTATGTACATATAGGCATGCATATAGTAACTCATACATGCTTATATACATGATTATGCATATGGAAGAACACATTTACATTTTCATGTGTACATTCATATTTTTATGACTTCAAAAGTTCAATAGGCCTGTGTACGCGACAAAATGTGTACTCCAGCAGAGACACACCAAATATAGATTGAAGGCAAAGATTATGGCAGGATTCACGAAATTGAACAAGGAGAGCGTCCAGAAGGGATGTAGGAGATTCGGAAGTCGTCTGGAGGCAGTGGTTGAAGTCAATGACGATTTTATTGAATAAATTTCCTCTTCAGTATTTCAAGACATTTTTGTGTAATTTTGGTAAATATAACTTAAAATGAGATGAGAGTATTATTTTAACTTTTGCGTAATTTAGACGACAATATATATATATATATATATATATATATATATACACACACAGACGCACGTATATTTACGCATACATATATCTACAGATACACGTATGCATATATATAAATGTATATATAAAGATGTATATATATACATATATATATATATATACAAAAAATATATATGCATATATATATATAAATATATATATACACAGACACACACACACATATATCTATCTATATATATATATATTGTGTGTATTTAGGCAACAATCATTCATTTATCTATGTTTCATTAAAGACAACAGACAAGGTACTACGATTAAGCTTCTGATTCAATTTTTCTTGTGTTCGAACAAGTGTTTTCTTTTTTGGGCACAGTGTGTAGAAACTGTCCAAATGTTCTGTAATTCCGAGCGCTTTCGGCTATAGTTTTAGCCATTATCAAGGATGATTTTATTTTTTCAATTTAATTGAGTATGTGGTTTCTGTGCATGTCTTTAGTTTTATAAAGATGTTTAATTTTCCGAACACAGTTAACACGTTGTGGCCGTGTTCATAGTTAATATTATTAAGTGTTGGCTTTTTCTATTTTATTATTAAGGCTTCCATTACCTTTAATCATTTTTTACATGTGGATGAAGTTATTCTGTTGGTATTTTCTACTAGTATGTTTCAGGTGGAGTCTGGTAAGTTTATGTCTGTGTTTAATAGAGCTGTGGTCAGATAGGTGTAACGTAAGGCGTCTGAATAGGCATGTAGTTGTGTGACCGATATAATTATTTATGAATTCGGTTTGATCAGGCACACAGTTCCTTATGCGTAATTTGAAATCATAGATAAAGTTCGTTCGTTGTAATATTGATTTGGCTGGTGTGTTGATATTTTTGAGAATAAAGTTGGCTGTTTTAAATATTTTGTAGTAGATAAATAATTTGATATTTTTTGTTCGGGTCAACTGGGGTAGTGTATTGAGCAGAACAAAAAAATCAAATTAATTATCTACTACAAAAAATTTATATGTTAGCTCTAACACCTATATTGAGTGCATTCCAAAAAGTACCGTGCAACTATAATATATATAGAAATAATATTATATACATACATATATATGAATGTATTGTATATATATATATATATATATATATATATATATATATATACAAACGCAGATACATATATATTCATAGATATATATCTACATATAAATACATACATACATATATATATGCATAGTTATAAATATATTTAAATATGTTTTTAACGATACAAAAACGTATTATGGCATTAAAGGTAAGACATTTTTTTCTATAAGCGATGACAAATTTTAAAACAAAAACACGAACACAAGTCGACCAGCTTCGTCCTCTCTCGTCAGAACTGTAAACAGGGAGACAAATTATGAGACGAATGTCTGTCGCGGATGACGTGAATAAATGGACAGGGAAAAATATAATAAAAGTTATAACACCAAAGATGCTAGAGACACAGCACCGCAAGCCCAAGCAAACAGTCTCATATGCATATATATATATATATATATATATATATATATATATATATATATATATATATATATCCATATATATACATTTATATATATATATATATATATATATATATATATATATATATCCATATATATATACATGTACATTTATATATATATATATATATATATATATATATATATATATATATATATATATATATATAAATTTATATACGAATTGAGGAATCGGAGTTCCAGTCGAATCCATTACATTCGCTTACGTGCTAATCCTTGGGAAAGGTATTAAATCTCTTCTTCCTCCCATTTCAGGTAATTTTGGGTAAAAATTTCAAGGCGAAAATATATGTGACACTTGTCGAAAGATGTTTTATTAAAAAAAGTTTGCTGTTATTAACAGTTAAAAATACTTTAGAACCTGCAGAAATGCCACGCTAGAGTTTTGAATATTGTAGTAATGTTGTAATTCAAAATGTCTATTATTGCAAGTATTTTTCTGTTGATGTGCCATGGACAATTGGTCCAATAATTGGAGCTATGACTTAGAAGATTTCAGAATATTTTCTACTGCAGATCGAAGATATTTTCTAATTAGTAAATAATAATAGAAAATTTGAATTACTACATTACTACAATATTCAAAAATCTAACGTCGCATTACTGCACGTTTGAAAATATTAACTGTTAATAACAGCACAGTTTTTTAATAAAATATCTTTCGACAAGTGTCACATAAATTTTCGTCTTGAAATTTTTACCTAAAATTACTTGAAATTGAGGAAAAAAAAATAACATCTATGCCTGAAGATGGTGAATGTTTTCCCCGAAAGTACTTGCGAACAATATGGACCGAGTATTTAATCTATCGTACAGTTAATAAAAACAAGAATCGCGTCGTTCAGTGAGTGGTCAAAAAATTAATGCCTTCTTAATCTGCTAGCGAAGTGAATTCGCCATTAATTACATAAACTTTATTGATTTATTCTTTGAATGACTATTTTACAACATATATATATATATATGAACACAACACAAGTACACATCAAGTGCTCCAGACCAGCTGCAATCTTCAGCTGAGCACCGTGCTTCAGCAAAGTTTCGGCAGAGCGAGGGAAAAGTCTACAAAGCCGTGCATATAAAACCTCAAACTCCGAAAATTTTTCTCACGGTCAAGCTCCGAAAACGGAACACAAAAATCCAAACCATGTGCCAAGATACGAGTCTACAAATGGGAAGGTTCATAAGATGAATAATTAAAGATAATTCCTTCTCCAGTAGATTCATCACTGCATCCAAATCGTTTACGAATTAAGTAATTTAATTTTGTCTTCATAGATGTAGACAATTTTTATACATCTGAATAGGCCACTAACCGTGAAAAGCGAATTTCATCAAAGTAAGAAAGAATTAACATACACTTTCTCTGATTCTTAAAGGTACAATTGAGAAAAAGGATTCTTTTAGAAAAAAATTTAATTTAATCCTCCATAAATATCTTCTCAATTTTTAAACCAGAATGTAGTTTCGCATTCCTTATCCTAAACAAGATATTGGACGGACATACATGTTTGTCAATACACGCTTGAAGAAACTCACATTGAAATTTCAGCCGTCTTATAAGGCCTTGAGTGATAATAATTTATATAAACTGTGGATTAATTCAGGTTTGTACCTCTGCTTTAAATATTTAAATAACATTTTTTGTGGTACAGAATTTAATAATAGCTAGGAAATGACAAAACAGCACTTACCGGCGTAAGGGTCCCAGCTGGCAGACAAAAATAAAGCAGGTTGTAACTTAATACAAACCCTGAAGATTTATTGCGACACTAGTTACAATTGTGGCACAAGGCCAAAAAGGGGAGGGGGAAAGGCTGGTCAACACTAAATATCTTATATCTAGCTAATCTGACTCACGACCCATTCATACATTACAATTTACTCATTCACCACAAGAACTCATCCATCACCGTTCAATCCTCCAACCACCATAATACCACATCCACTCCAATGGAACCTACCAAAACGCGCGCCAATCCATACAAATTTGATGATACATAAATGCTATACATAAAATTCTAATAATGATAGAATGCAAGGGGAGGGAGGTGAACCCAATAATCAATAAAAATAAACACAAAATACAAACTAAACATAACACATGTTAGTAGGGACCGTCCAGCCCTCAAAACAGAGAGGCCGCTGTATTCTGCCCAGGGGAAAGAAATCAAGAAGCGCTTTCGCTAAGGGAGTGGGAAAAGAGGATGAAATATTATGCCGGAATGGGTAAATATAAAGCTGACCCAGTCGAGATAAAAGGTGGCCAAAACAAACTGGGGAGGTTGGGAATCTCGACTTGGACCATAACCAAGGAGCAGCCGGGATACAGGCCAGGAACAACACTTACTCACATTAATTAGGTACACTGAAGCTTGTCTAACCTAACCGAGGGGAGGGTTCCACAGGAAGCCATCCCGATGTGCCATAGGTTGACCTAGAAAAGAAAATCAAGGCTAGCCCCGGTCACACGAACCAAGCTTGCTTCTTTCACCCACCTTTCGCTAAAGACTGTCGAATGCAATCGTTTTCTATCAGATCTAATCTTCATCTTGAGCTGATGCCCAAAGAATTGGATTAGATGCTGATAAGAAAGACGGTTGCCTCGCAAGACTTCCTCCATCCGCGTCGTCCAAATCACCATTTGAGCCGTGGCCATTAGCGTCAGAAACACCATTCGTTTCACCCCGGAATACAGGGGCGACACATTGTCACACGCGTATGCGCGATCAATGGATACAAG